>CM060693.1:28888589-29488589 GCA_030686995.1 Artemisia argyi
TCACCATTTGATATGCACGGGGATCATCATGAACGCAGTTTTCCTGAAAATCTCGGTTCATCTAATACACCTGAACTGCCTACGGTACATTGTTTTTCAATTCCTTTTTTCTTTGCTAATGGTAGTTTCTGCATATTGCTGTTGATTGAGGTTCTAAAAATATGTTTATTGGTTTCAGGTTTATGTTCCAACGAATCCCCGTGGAGCCGAGTCGTTACCTCCAGCAATTGTAGTTTCAGAGACTGACCTTTATTTGAGAAGGTTATGGGGTAAACCTTCTGAGGTATGCAATTGAACACATTTTTATTACCTTAAATATTGAAAAAAACCGTTGTAGACAAACATATTTGATGTTTAAATTTTCAGGATTTAAAAAACAAACCAAAATATTTGGTAACTTTTACCGTTGGTTGGGCTCAAAGGAATAACATTGATGCAGCAGTAAAAAAGGTTAGATTATTTTATATCAACTATGCTATTTACATTTGATGCTAACTACTGATATTTGGGCGTTACATGTCATTCTTTTTAGTTTTCGGATGAGTTCCAAATCCTGCTTTTTCACTATGACGGTCGAACCACAGAATGGGATCAATATGAATGGTCAAGGCAGGCAATTCATATCAGTACAAGGAAACAAACCAAATGGTATGCTTCAGATTCTACTGTTCGCTATGCTGATTTATTATGTTATTTTTTCTGAATTTATTTTTCATTTGCTCTTCTCTTGTAGGTGGTATGCAAAGAGGTTTTTGCATCCAGATATCGTAGCAGCTTATGATTATATTTTTATTTGGGATGAAGATCTTGGCGTTGAACACTTCAATGGAGACATATATATGCAGTTAGTTAAGAAACATCGTTTGGACATTTCTCAACCTGGCCTTGAACCCAATGAGGGATTAACATGGGAAATGACAAAGAGGAGAGGCAATAAAGAAGTTCACAAGTACGTTACTGTCTTTTATTTAATATATATATATATATATATATATATTTTTCCTATAAATTCAGTTTAAGTACTATTTTGAACGACACTTAAGCGGTATATTTATGGGTTGATCAACAGAACTACAGATGAGAAACCAGGATGGTGCAGTGATCCACATCTACCACCGTGTGCAGCGTACTATTTCTGTTCCACCCTCTCAATCGTAGCATTTCATCTTAAAGATTTTACAGTTTTTAATGTATCTCACTTGGGTTCTATCCAGATTTGTGGAGATTATGGCTCCCGTGTTCTCTCGAGATGCTTGGCGGTGTGTGTGGTACATGATTCAGGTAAAGTTATATTTTAAGGATCAATACTGCATTGTTATATGATCTCATATATAATATACAATTTTTTTTTTCATGGACAATGCAGAATGATTTGGTGCATGGATGGGGCTTGGATTTTGCACTTAGAAGATGTGTAAATGTGAGTTGTTTGTATGTTCAATTTTTGTTTTGTATTTCCTACAGGTGCAGTATCATACTTAATTTGTTTCTTTGCACAGCCTGCACATGAAAAAATTGGTGTGGTGGATTCCCAATGGATTGTGCATCAGCATATTCCTTCACTCGGGAACCAGGTGACACATCATAATTTGTTATATTATCAAGAAACTGTATGGTTTTTCTTTGTTTGACATATGAACGTGTTCTTGTTACACATTATAATAGCAAGAACTGGTGTTGCCAAATGCTAACACATGATTATTCGTATACTGTATTATAATATTGGCTTGCAAAATGATAGTTTGTATATTGATGCAGGGCGAGTCTGTGAAGGGTAAAGATCCACGGGATGGGGTAAGCATAGTTTCACGTTTATATATCTAAGTTACTTCCGCGTCCCAAATAAATTCAAAATTTGACAACATACTATCTAATGAATGTCTAGTTGTCTAACTACCCCTTAACAGTGCAAAACCGGAAACATCTTAGGGGATGTTTGGATTTGCGTTTTGGAAGTTGCAACTTATCATCTAATTATATGTTTGGATAAACAAACTTTGCTTCTGATTGTCAGTTTGTTTAAGGTAAATAATCAGATTCATACCAATTGCAAAAAGACTGATCGTCCAAAGATAAACCAAAATTACCCATTTCCCTTTGTTTAAACAAGTTTGGAAGACTTATAATCAGATATCACAACATATCTCATTTTTCGTTCACAAAAAAAGATATTTTTGGTCCTTTTGTTTGTTAATTTATAATAAGATCAGAATTGGCCAAACAACACTATCTCCTGCAACAGGTGGTATTTTATAACAGGATTATATATTGACTTTTAAAACACCTATGGAAATCAGTACTTATGAAATTCTTGCGGATGGGCAGCAATGTGATCTATTGGAACTTTACCATGTTAGAAAAAATATGCATTTATTTTTGAATCCCCTAAAATGATATTCTTCTAGTTTCATTAAAAGGTTATACTAATGAGTATGTTACTTATTTTCTTTGGGACCGTAGGTAAAAGCTAGATGTAAAAGCGAGTGGGCTCTCTTCCAAGACCGACTTGCAAATGCAGATAAAGCTTACTTGAAACAGAACAGGACGTAACTTTAACATAGATTTCTTTACTCATTTTCAAAACCGTTTGGCTTCTCTTCTCTGTCTTGGGAGTTGACTCTCCTGCTGACTTTTTTGTCCACAGTTCATGGCCAGACAGTTTTGTGCGATAGGCATGATATATGTAGCTTTTGTGCATAGTTATATAATTACCAAATCTTTGATTATACAGATGTTAGTGCCATATCGTTGCAGGTTACGGTTTGGCTTTTGTTTGTTCGTCTGTGATTGTGTACATGTTTATTTATGAGTTGGAAGCATCCTAACCATTGCTAATTTGCTGTTTGAAATCTTGTGTTTTTATTTGCATGTAGGCTTGTGTAGATTTGAATCTTTGTAATGTATTTACATGATTAAAACAAGCAATACTATCTCCTCCATATTTTTTTAGACTTGTTTGCAATTTTGCAATTTCAAAGTCTACTGCCCACAATGGTTCGACCGTGTCTTCGAACCTATGGGCCAGTCATGTTAAATAACGAGTCGGAACGGGTTGGAACAATACATACCACTTGGTACTTGTCAAAATCAGCAAGAAACCATGTTTTTCAAGAATGTCATACTTTTTCTATAAATAGTAATAGAATAAACATTGTTAATGCCTTAAAACATATGGAAAAATTACAAACATAAATTATAAGGAGAAATTATGTTTTTATAATTTTTTACTATTTTGCATAGTGGATTTTCTCAAAACAAAAAGTGAGCTATAGAAACAAAAAATTAGCGCAATTTGCGCGCCTACTTTTAAACATAAAAAAGGGGACAAAACATGAAACTCCTGCCATACCTTTTTTTCATTGATACAAAAACAAGAAAAGAAAACAAAAAAACATCTTCCAAAGGATCAATCTCAACATTCTCCGAAAACTCTCTCCGGTGACGTTGTCGTGCCGGACGAGAGAGACGACTACAACGGAGGTATCTTTCTCTATATGCATATATTCATTTTACGACATTATGTCATGAATTGCAAACTTTCTTGTACATTTTCATAAAAACGCGGTCCAGTTTCTAGACCTCCATTTTAATGTAAAACGATGATTTCTTTATATGCTAATATTCGTTGAAAGTTGATAGAAAACGATATTCATGTTTTAACTTTGTATTGTAAGGATAGTTTTTGATGATATCCGAATAATTTCATTCAAAATTTAGATTGTACGTGTTATTTGGTCATGAGGTTACATATATCGACTAGGGTAGAGTGACGGACTTGTTTACATGACTACTCTAATTAGTGATGTTTTTGTTAATGTCATTTTTCCACTTTATAAAATTGTAGATTTAGGATATATAGTTTGTTCGTCGTGAGGCTATATATCATGGCTGTTGAAGCTCAAAGAAAGGAGGATAAAATGGGTGGATTGGATAAAGTTCCTTCAACCATTTCGATCCGTGGAGATAGAGAAGAAGATGATGACTACTATAGTTACTCAGATCATTCCGTCGAAGAAACACAATCAGAAAATAGTTGGTCTGATTCATCGCCCCAGGTTTTTACTACTTAACACTTTTGATCTATTTTTCGGTCAGGTTAATATTGTTTTTATGTCACAATCTATTATTAATACTTTTGCTAAATGTTCTTACAGTTTCATGATGTTCCTCCACCTAAGTTCTCACTTGCTGTTGCCTTTTTGAAGCAACTGCATGCTTCCGGTAGGTTAGTTCACTTGAGGTGGTCATTACTTGGGGCGGGATCATGTAAAAAGCGCTATAGATTTTGTTCAAGAGTGACATTTTTATCACATAAAGAGCGCTTTTTGTTTGATCTTAATCCTTCTTTACTAAAGCGCTATTTACAAGAAGGATCATGTAAAAAGCGCTATAGATTTTGTTCAAGAGTGACTTGTTCAAGAGTGACATTTCTATGTTGGTTACAAGAAGTAGCCATGTACTAATTACTATCGTTACACATACTTCCAGTGCAGAAAAAGGGTAGTGCGTCCTTTGAGGAACTTGAGTGGCAAGATAGTTTCTTAAGCAACAATGATGCATCATTTCCAAATGACCCAACTGGTGAATTGTCTAATAGTTGGGGAGCTGCTGAGGACTCGTTTCAGATTCGTGGTGCAAATTATTTGAAAGACCGTAAGAAGGTAAACATTTTTGGTCACTACTTTTTCAACATCTGAAAACATTTTATAACTATTATTTGTTTCTTTCAAGGTTGCGGGAAAAGGCACATCGATGCAACTTGTTGCAGCAAACATGTTGAAATCGAACAACAAACAAGATGATTTTGCTGGCCGGCGGTAGCATTTGTCAGGTTAAGTATACTTATGCTATCAAACTCATCATTGTAATATAGTTTCTTACGTTTGCAATGAAAGTTCACACTGATCTGTTGTGCAGAAATTTGCAGCTGTTGACCGCCCGGAATTCTTTTTCATTGTAAATATGCAGGTAAACTTTGTTTACTTATACATTACTACATGATCCGATTCATTTCCTTCTGAACTAGTATATATCTTTTGATAATTAACTAGATCCCAGGTCCAATGGCAACTTTTCATATTGCATTCTACTATGCAACGACTACTCCTATCCAAGACGTCCCTTTGCTACACAACTTTGTAGAAGGAGATGATGCATATAGGAACTCACGGTTTAAGCTCATACCTCATGTATCTAAGGTTTGTATATTAGTGTCTTTTCTTTATCAATGAGCCATTTCTTTGAAAACGCTTATCATAATCCGAGTTGCCAATTCCCATATATTAATTACGACTTAAAGGTTCTAGTTTTTCAACATTAAATTTGATTTTTATTTATTTATTTTAATTTCATAAGTTCCGAAATTGTGCTTTAGGGGCCATGGATTGTGAAGCAAAGTGTTGGAAATAGACCGTGCCTTCTGGGGACAATTCTCAAGATTCAATATGTTCGTGGAAAGAACTACTTGGAGGTAGAAAAAACATCCTCGTAAATCTACTAGGTGGTTGTGCCCTTTTTCAATCATACTAATGCATATTAATTAAGTTGTGTTTATGCTTTTTAGCTCGATGTTGATGTTGGTTCCTCTATGATCGCTAAGAGAGTGGCAAATAGAGTTTTGAGTAGCTTCAGCAACTTGATAGTTGAAGCAGCGTTTGTGATACAGGTACGCGCTCTCTAATAATTTAGAGAGAATGAACACTTAAAATTAAGTATGTTGGTGTTCAAAGCAAATAAGCACTTAAATACAATGCTTATCCAAGAAAACAAAACGATATTGAATGCAGGGAAACACGCCAGAAGAACTACCAGAACATCTTCTTGGGACATGTCGCATGAGCCATATTGATATCTCGACTGCAGCTTGTACGTAGGTGTTGCGATAGAGAAAACTTTTGTGTTAAACATCATGTTAGTATGTGGAAAACTGTATGGTCAAAAATCTTGTTACTTCCTCAAGAGGGATTTGGATACACCTTAGATTACAACACTAGGAATTAACTTTTTATTTTATTGATTGTGGTTAATTAGAGGCAAAACTGATGAGAAAAATAGCCATTAGACCACAAGTATGCATATTTTCATGTCCTGAATTTGGTCAAATTAGTACTCCATCTCAAAATAACTGTTCACAGGCAAAAAAAACACGCAGTTTAAAAAATATTTCATCATTACAAATTTATTTTTATTTTACTGTTTGCAGAATGACAATTTTACCTTGAACTAAGTAATTTAAAATTTCTTTAATGTTTGTAATAATAACCTCAAGTGAGGGTATGGTAAACTCGAACTAACTTCCTTATATGTTTTGAAAGTAGACAATTAATTTAGGACAACTCGAAATGAAAATGCAGACAATAAATATAAGACGGAGAGAGTAATAAATATTGTCGGTATCTTCTTTATTTGCGTATGTCATTTCGAAAAACAAATGACAAAGTATATATTAGCACCTCAAACTAAGTTAAATGAAACAACAACAAAACAGAAGGATTTTGCATTTCATTTCAAAATTCAGTTCTTATCATTTTCTTTTATTATTGTTAGACGGAAACTAATTATCTAACATTATATATACCACAAATCTGTCACACTTATCTTAAGCAGAACTTAAATCCACGACCGTTTGAAGTATCATCGAAATACAAGCCATTTGGTCTTCTTATCATGTTTGCTTTTCCTCGTTGCGTTCTTTTGAAATGTGAAGAAAATTAAAATTAAGGCAGCTAATCCAGTTTTGCAATGTAATAGTTCTACCTAGATTTCTTTTAATATTACATTATTTATAAAGTACTATGTAATTTAGTGGTTCATGAATAAAAAAAATGTGGATTGGTAGGTTAAGCAGCTGGAAAGGTATCAAAGCCAACAGAAAATTAGGGTCCGTTTGGTTTAATACTTTTGAATTGGTTTGAGGTTGACATGACTGTAAATGTTTGTTTGTTTGCCGGATTCGGTTTTGAAATAGTAAATGAAATCCTTAGGCAAGGGAATCTGCAAAAGACACCTCCATAGTTAGGATTGAGTGGAAAGAAATAATTTTTTTCAAAGTTTGTGCTAATGTATTATTTTTTTAATGTCATGGTTGTATTGTTTAGTCATAGTGGTGGGACAAAAAAGTCATTTTCAACCTAGGATATACGATATGGTGGACATAACTATTTCAAAATAATATTAAATTTTTTATTTTATTTTTATCTCAATATATAAAACAAACACAATTCTATACTACTCTCTCTGTCCCATAATAAGTGTCCACAATGGAATCTTGAAATGTCCCAAATTAAGTGTCCATGTTGTATTTCAACCAATGAGAAAAAACTTTAGTGGGTAAAGATAATATTTGATTGGTGGAGAGTGTAGTTAGTGGGATTTCCTAAAATTTTGTGCAAATGGAATATGGACACTTAATATGGGACGGAGGGAGTATCATTTATTTTCTCTCTCTTACTTTTCTTTCAAACCATACCGAATCCAAATCCTATTTCAATCCCACCTACAAACCAAACGGGCCCTTATATGTAGTTTGTTTTCTTTTGACTTTTGTGTCATCTTATGATGAAAAGGATTATTACTACTACGTATTAAATATGTTTTGGTTATGTTAAGGAATCAAACTTTAATTTAATAATAATAGATTGTCTACAAAAGAAACACAAATGTTTTATTCTGTATTAATATATGTTATCTAAACAAAAGTAAAGATATGAAGTTTGTTTAACATTTGAATTGTTGTCAAATACTCAAATTTAATGTAAAACTTTCACAAAATGTGAGAATTATGAACTTCTTTATTTTCTAAACTCTCGTTTGAATTTGACTTAATTGTGTTAATTGAGAAAACTTCTTAATCTATTTAGTAGACGTGGATTTATTTGTTACTAATTTATTTTAGAAGCATGACTTATATAAAAAGACAAGAAGGTGATGCTCTTTGAATTAAGTCATTGATATCTACATAATAATTTTTTTTCCATACATTTATTCAACATACAAAAACACAACTGTTATTTATCTACAAACAGACATCATATATTTACACATACGTCGTATCTAGATAGTGTTTAATTGAAAATAAAAACAAACAGACCCTAAAGGAGGCTTAATTATAAACATATTAATTTTCTAATACATCAAACTTTATCAAAAGTCACTTTTAAAAAAAAGTGTGCCTTCAGAGAAAAAGGTATTCTCTAATTTTTTGTTTTTTATTTATTTATTTATTTTTTTTTTTGTGAAAGGAGAAATATTATTAATCACAAAAAATATACAAGACTCTTGTAAACTTACATGGACATGTCCCATGTTTTTACACAGAGCTTGTTACAAATAAAACTTGACAAAAACAAGTATTCTGTGTCCTAATTCTATTCAATTATACTGAACAAACTATGACAGAAACTAGAATTCACAATATACTAACAAAATACATGTTCACTCTGCTTTGCTCTTGACCCTTTTAATCTGCACATTCCATTTCCTTTCAACAGCTTTAACAGAATCAGTATCCTTTACCACAATATTCATTAATCTCCATTTGATACAATCCATAGTAATCTTCACTAAAGCATCCACTTTTCTTTCACAGTTTTGAAATATCCTTGTATTTCTCTCTTGCCACACAAATATATAGTTGCTCCAAGCACCAATCTTCTGATAATACTCCATATATTTCTGTTGGCTTTTAAGGATGAGAACTCTTCAATAATGTTTTCCAAGTTGTCTGAGAACTGTTTGTCCATAAGTTTATGCATTTCTTTCCACATTTGGTTAGTATAATGGCACAAGAAGAATAGGTGTTCATGGGAGTCTAGACACTGTTTGCAGAAGACACATTTCATATTACCATTGGGATTCCATATTGCAATCCTATCTTGTGTCATCAGCCTACCTTGAATTGCCATCCAAAGGATAAAAGAGTGCTTAGGAATACTCTGTGAGAACCAAACCAAATCATTCCATACCACTTTGTTACCATAACAGCATAAATCTTTCCACACCACTTTAGTTGCAAACTCTGTTCTCTTTCCAGTGTTTGTAATCCATTCCACTTTATCCATGGTATCATTAAGTAGTGTAGGTATTCTCTAAAATTAGCTCTAATGCTAAAAATTAAATATAAATAAATAAGATAGAACAAATTTATATAATTTTTTAATAATTATATTAATTTCATGTGTTCAAGATTTGTTTTAAGGCTTCCTCCGTTACACCATGTAGTATAGTGTGCTAGTTTAATTGTTAAGACAGTATATAGTAATGGTGGTCAAGCATTTAATGAAAATGATATCAATTTCAATGGTATTTTATTTTATTTTTTATCGAAAATGGTAACTTACTTTCAAATGGCCTTTCTGGCTGAAATTATGGACGGAACTACATATATGTCAAGTGTGGCACGGGCTACACTCGATTTTAAGTCACGAAGTGCAAAAAGATTTCAAAACTGTCATTTTAGTGGTATATGCAACCCCCAAAATTCTTGTTGCTACTTTCGTTTCTTAGGTGTAACTTTAGTTAACCTAATATTTCTTTTGTGTAACACTCTTTTAAAAATCATGGGTCCGTCCCTAGCTGAAATCACTATTCAAGCATTGCATACGATATGAAGAGCAGATGGAAAGTATTAGGACATGAATTATAAACTACGAAGTATTTATATGTGGACATATTTATCAAAAATGTTAATTACACAATTTTGTACGACTCAAGATAGATTTCTGCCGTTTTCTGGCACTCATTAAGGAAATCCAAGATGATGAAGCTTATTCACTCAAGCGCGACACAATTTTTTTTTACTATCACTTGTTAAGTAGGCATAGTCACTTGCTCTTTATTTAAAGGCACTTCTTTTGTATGCAATTACTTGTTCATGATTTATTTATTTTTTCTTTGGGTAAAGGGTTTTTACCCTGGTAAATATATTAAGATCAAAATGTTCAGGCAACATGACAAAACACCATGTTGGCTATTACAACACACGCACCATATGTGCTTCCAACCAAAACCAGAAAACCATACTATGCCTAGATGTTACACTAAAAAACAATAGAGAACAAACAACTAGGCAAGACGAACATCACGTATCTACTATATACTCATGCATAATATATCTTGGAAGTTTCCATGCATGTAACATAGTCTCAACTCTCTTCGATTTCTTGAAAGTGAACGTTAGCAACTTTAATCGAACAGTAGCCAAAATGCTTTCCACAACCTGCTCCCTTGAATGTTTTCTCTTCTTGAAGATTCGATCATTGCGTTCCTTCCAAATGAGATACGTAGTAGCAGCTAGCACAAGTTTTGAAACAACACTACGAACCGATCTTCGCTTAGCCAAAGGAATTAACCTCGATATAACATAATCAAAATCAATTAAGTTTACATCTATATCAGCTCGAATACACACCTGATCCCAAACATCCTTTGAAAACATGCATTCGAAGAATAAATGAGAGTGAGATTCACTTTCCAGATTGCATAAGGAACATTTCAAAGTAGTTAAATCAACCCTGTCACCCACATCCCAGGGCCTTAGGAGGTCTTGTGTCTTTAATTTCTATTTGATAACTAGCCAAACATGTAGAGCATGTCGAGGGATACAATGTGGAAACCACACAATATGGAACCAATTAACCTCTTCATGTATCGGTCTAATATTATTCCAGATAGCCGAAATCGAGAATGTCTGAAAAGTGCCATCACCATTCCGTAGCACTAGCTCGTCCTTTCTGGAAAGAGTAATAGTAGGAGCATTAAGGGAATTCAGGAAATGGTATTTAACAAACCAGTCATTTGGCCATTTCCAAAAACCATTTTGAAGGAGTTGTGAAACTGTATCCATAGTACCAAAGCCAGCCGAATAGATATCTCTATTCGTGATATGATCCTTCAAAAGACAAAGAGGATCCAATCTATCCACCCAAGCCAAGGCACTATTACCATCGCCAAGCCGATACCATAAGAATTGCCTCACAATTGGGCAAACTTGTAACAACTTCCTCCATCCCTATGTCATATTGCCACGGTATGGAATATCCCAAAAGCTTCGGCCCCTAAGCTTATGAGTATGAACCCATTTCACCCAAAGGGATTCTTTTAGAGTTAAAAGACTCCAAATGTGATAAGAAATAAGAGCAACATTGAAGAATTCAAGCTTTCTTAACCCTAAGCCGCCTTCAATCTTCGGAAGACAAATCTCATCCCATGAAACCTTTGCTTTACCACGTCGCATAGCACCTTGACACCATAAAAAGCCTCTCATAAGTTGCTCAATATCTGATATAATACGAGAAGGAAAGATGAAAACCGAAGCCCAATAAATATGCATGAAAGAAATAACCGATTGGGTAAGTTGAAGACGACCCGCCAATGAAAGAAATTTGTTTTTACAATCGGCTATACGGCCTTGCACTTTCTCCACAAGCTCTTTACAATCTCTATAAACAAGCCGAGAGGAAACCAAAGGAACACCAAGATACTTAACCGGGAGAGTACCTTCCTCAAAAGGCATCACATTAAGAATCGAAATCTTAACATGTTTGAGATCATTGCAGAAATAAGTCGTGCTCTTTGGAATACTCGGAATAAGCCCCGACATATTTTTAAAATCATCAAGAGCATCCATGATCACCTTGGCTGAATTAACATCATCATGAGCAAAAAGGAAAAGATCATCTGCAAAACATAGATTAATAATACGAAGCTTGGAGCAATGCTGATGAAACGTGCACATATTTGAATCTTGAACCCTTCGTTGCAACATAAGGGTTAAAACTTCCATGACAAGAGTAAAAAGATAAGGAAACAACGGGTATCCTTGCCTAAGACCCCTCTTACCTTTGAAGAAACCATGAAGCACACCATTAATGCTCAAAGAGAAAGAAGCACTAGAAACACACTCCATAATCCACGCAACCATAGTTGAATGGAAACCAAAACCAATAAGAATTGACTTCAAGAAACCCCAATCTACCGTATCATACACTTTTTGGATGTCAATCTTAAAAGTACATCGAGGAGCACCTCTATCAACATGATAATTATGCATCAGTTCTTGAGTAAGGAGGATATTATCCGAAATACGTCTCCCAGGAACAAAAGCCGAATGATTTATACTAACCAAATCTTTTAAGCAATCTTTCAAACGGTTAGCAATAATCTTGGTAATACAATTAAATAGGACATTACAACAAGATATCGGTCTATAATCATTTATACGAGTAGGAGAAGTGACCTTAGGAATAAGAGCAATTATAGTGTGGTTAAGCTCTTTAAGAAGCTTCCCACTCGAAAAAAAATTCTTGAACCGCTCTGATAATATCCGTACCCACAATATCCCATGCCTCTTTGAAAAACATATCAGTGTACCCGTCGGGACCAGGAGATTTCTCATTCCCCATATCAAATATGACTGATCGAACCTCCTCATTTGAAACTGTTCTAATCATATCACTAGCCTTATCACTAGACAAAATGTTAGTGAAAATATTGGACATAGTTAAAGGAACGGTAGGACCTGTAGTGCCTAAAAAACGACGATAATGGGCAACCAAAACCGGAGGCACATCTTCACCCTCATGGCGAACACCATTAGCATCCATGATCGAGTCAATTCTATTTCTAGATTTACGCCCTTTGACAACCTTATGAAAATATGTGGTGTTAGAATCCCCGACCCTAAGCCATTCCACTTTTGATTTTTGCTTAAGAAACCTTTCTTCTTCAAGCAAAGCTTCATTAAAAGATAGGAGATACACTGCTTCCTCCTCATGAAGAACTTCATTCAGTGGGTCCTTGTCAAGCGCCATTTGAACTTCATCAAGTTCATGCCTTAGATGTTTAACTCGATCATGCAAATTTCCTTTCTCACGAAGGAGCTTACGGATAGGAGCTTTCAAACATTTGAGCTTTTTAACAACCTTAAACATATGGAAGCCCTCTACGTTGAGAGCTCAACCCTTCTTCACAGTATCCTTGAAACGAGAATTGTACACAAGCATGTTAGTGAATTTAAATGGCTTTGGCTTAAATTTAGTATGACGAGGAAGACGAAGAACAGCAGGGGCATGATCCGAATTCCTATAAGGCTGAAACAAAGCATTAGCCCCCACATATTCATCATGGAACTCCAAGTTAGCCATAACACGATCAATTTTCCTAAGAATACCATTTTCGCCTCTCGGTTGTTGATTCCAAGTAAAGTGCAGACCCGACATGTTAACATCCAAGACCTCGATGCTTTCCACACAGTCTTTGAACTCACGCATGGAAATATCAATAACGGAAGACCCAACTGACTTGTCTTCAAGATTAAGCGTTGAATTAAAATCACCCATCAAACACCATGATCTTCCACGCATGAAACCCTTATGCATCTCTAAATCAGCCCAAAGATCTCTACAATGAGTGTATATATTGTGAGCATACACGAAGGAACAAAAAAGAGCTTTTCTATCAGCCCTCAAAATCACTTGGGTATGCATTACTTGAGCGGTTTTAGAGAGAACAAGCACATCAACATCACCGGGGTTCCATCCCAAAATGATCCTTGACCCTTTATTACACAACATACTATTAGAAAGCCACTTCCAATTTCGAAAAACACTAGAACAATTCTTGTCTAATCGAGAGCTGGAAATATGAGACTCCAAAATAGCACATATCGACAAATTATTTTCCGAAATTACATAACGAACCTCATTTTGTTTT
Source organism: Artemisia argyi (assembly GCA_030686995.1). Lineage (NCBI taxonomy): Eukaryota > Viridiplantae > Streptophyta > Magnoliopsida > Asterales > Asteraceae > Artemisia > Artemisia argyi. Next base: position 28,902,300 of record CM060693.1, read on the forward strand.
GGGGTTTGGTTCATGCCCCTTATATTCCAAGAGGCAATATTATACATGAGAAACATCGTCACTAGGAGTGCTTGCCCTCTTTTCGTTCATACTTGCCATAAAGTTTGTCGTTTCATCATAAACATTATCCACGTCTTCACTATCACTATCCATACCCTCCTTCGAATTCATCTTTTCTGAATCAGCCTCTTTCGAACCAACCACAGATTTCCCATGTTCAACAGTAGTAGCTTTATCAGCGTGCTCAACTATATTATCCTCCTCCGCTTGTAAAGCAGCATACGAGTTCTTCAAAGACAATAAGTTAACTGGTTGAGGCGTTGAAGGCTTATTTGGTGATGGTTTATTAGCCTTCTGAATAGGATGATAATAATACGATGGTTTTGGTTTAGTAAGTCTAACACCATCTATTTTCCGAGCATGTTGTTTATCCATAGTCTTCTTCTTCCCACCTTTCCTATTAGTAGTCACAAACCCTTCGTCATCTTCAACATTCTCCTTAGTAACTTGAACATGTTTAGGGCAATGTTCATTCGAATGCCCAAAAATATTGCACTCGCTACACCTTGGGTGTAACAACCGTGGTTTTAGCAAGTTAGTTAGACTGACAGTCTTGATTTATCTAACTTTGTTTGGTGTGATTTGGGTGGATATATGGGTATATGTGTGTTATTGCTTGTTATTTTGTGATTAGTATTTGAGTTAGCACTAAATCCCTTTGCGTTAATGGTTGTCATTGTGATTTTGGGAAATGTTGATTTTGGGAAAGTTCATTTTGATCGCCTTTGTGGTGTAGAAATGACTTATGTATATTTGGTGTTTTATGTTTTTGCGTAACGAGTCTTCGTTCAAATATTTGAGCGTTAGTAAGTTAAGGGAAGGTTGTTTTCATGGGATATGTTTATAGAGTGTGTGAAATTCTATTTTTAGAAACTTTATTTTGAAAATGATTATTTTCCGGTTTGTCGTAAAATTAAGGTTTATTGCGAAAGACGTTAGGTTTCGTTATGGGAATACATAAAATATGAAAAGTATGAGGTTTTAAGTGTAATAAATAAATTTAATAAAAATAAACAAAAACATATATATAGATAGGGGCGTCCGATTTAGGAGGAAAAGGAAACCAAATTTGATACCAAATACAACTCTAAGGCTTAAGGGTTATCCAATATAATTATAAATACAAAATTAAAACTTCCCTGCCCTTTTTTTTTAGTGTACGGTCGACCAAGGGGAGATACAAGGGAGAAAATTTTAGGGTTTTGTTTTTGAAGCTAAAATCAAGATCAAGGTATATTTTTAATACTAGTTTTCATGTAATTAATTAGTTATTGTTATAATTCATGTAATATTGATTATGATGGAATCTAGGGTTTATATACTTCTGTAAATTAATGAAGTAAAACATGTTAAGATCATTAGTTGATAATAGTATGGCAATTGGTTAAGGGAGTTGAGTGTAAAACGCGTTGGATTATGCGTTAGGGTTTGGACAGAAAACTAGGGCTGTAAAGATGTGAGTGTAATTAACAAATGGTGAGAAGTTAGGTCAAGAATTTTTTGTCTAAATTGAAGTTTAATGAAAGATATTTCCAAAAAGTCCGGCCACGATTGATTTCAAGGTCGGGAAGTTAGTCTTTTGATTTTTCTTTGATAAAGTGTCAAAGCTGTTAAACCGGGACAAAATTTGGGTAAAAGTTTGATAGTGAATTGTGGGTGAAAAAGTGATATTAAGGTTATCCCTTCTAGAATAGTTAAGTTTTAGGTTATCTTAGACTACCACGAAAAGGATTCGCGATAAAAGGTTGTAGAAGTATTTTATTCTAATTAAAACTTTTTGGTGTGCGTTCAGATCCGAATTTGGATAGTTGACAAGTTTGATTTTCTTGTGAGTACTTGTGTGTGTTATTAGTCCATGGCCTTCTGGGATTAGCTTTTATTCTTATGAGAGACCATGGTGAATTTTTTGTGTGAGTTTTTGGGCTTTAATTACTATGATTTCATGTGGGCGAATGTACCTTAAAATTCTGCGTTTTCTGATTTTAAAAGTGCAAGGGATTTAGTGAGTATTAGGTTATGGTGATGGTTAGTATGGGGTCTAGGAGATCCATGGTGGGTCATATGAGTCTTAGACATCCATCATAGTTGTATTACATGGGTTGTAGCTTTTAGCTTGACCATGTGTAATGTGTATTTATTTTTGTGTGTTATAAATTGTGATTTGTTTTTGTGGAAGCTGCAAGGTTTGAGGTGAGTTCATAATTCCATATTTTTACTTTATTTTAAACTTGGGATGGGAATAATGTTTGTCTTAAATAGTTTGGGTTACTATGATTATGTGTGTGTCAAAGAGCTTGGACTTATAATGTTATCGTATGTATGCTATGTGTGATATTTATGCGGTGGTGATTTGACTGTGAGATTATACGTGATTCATTTGGGGACCCATTTGATGCCAAGTTTTGTGTGGAGATATATACGTGATTCAATTGGGAGGATGCTTATCCTGTTGCTTGCGCATGAGACCTAATTGATGCCAATATGGGATCGGTAGACACGTTCCGTCCAAATGGTTACCTTTGTGTGTGATGATTGTTTTGCGAATACATGTAGCTTATATGATAACTATAAATTATTTGTCTAGCTATGGTTTTATAAAAGAATTTTCTAAAATATTTTTGTATTTCTAAAGGGTTTTTCTGAATTTTTATTGATTTTTGTATATTAAAAAGGATTTAAAAATGATTATAATTGAAGAAAAATTAAGAAAAATATCAAATCAAATCAGAAAAATATGAAAAATTTACAAAAAATCTAGAATATTATGAAAAGCTTGCAGAAATTTTTTGAAAAGAAAATGATAAGCAGAAGTGCTTATTTGGACAGAAACAACTTATGGCAAGTGCTTATTTATAAGCACTTGCCACAAAACTAAACCAAACTGATAACACAGAAGCAAAATACTCTAATAAGCACAAGGGAACTCAGAAATGAGCAGAGATCACACAAAAACAATGCTAATCAAACAATAAGCAGTTGGATAAAAAGCTAATTATGAGCAGAGCAATACAGAATAAGCCAGCACTCAGGATCAGTGTATTCAACTACTCTACACTATTTGGAACTCAGAACAATCAATTAAGCTGAGATAACAAACAAGCAGAGCAAAAGCAGGCTAATGTATAATGACAGAAAATTGCTCCAAAGCCCAAACTTGCAGATCCAAAAAGTAGTTCTTAATAAGCTCTAAGCTAAGATATTATGGGGGCAAATGCAAGTTTGAACTACTGAGTATCTCTAACAACTAAAAACCCTATCAGAAACAATCTTATACTACCCTAAATCTACCCAAATTCAGTAGCCAATAGGACTGCTACTAATGAAATAGTTGACTTTATTTAATGCAACACAATTTGACTTATTTCAATTTCAATGAAGCAAACCTACTTCTAAATGTATTATAAAGCTACAATTACACTAAATTAAGCTAGTTTAGTCTATTATGCAACTACTACTACAATACCCCTAACTGATTTAAACTTATGCTATCAGTTAATCTAGTTTGAAATCCAATTTGACTGTTTGCAAAAAGAACTACTGTTTTTATGTTCTAAATGTATATAACTAACCTAAGTGAACCTATTTGATACAGAAAATCAGTAAAGAAACAACCATATAACAAAGCATCTGCTACATCCAAACACCCCTATATTAATCAGTTAAGCTAAGAATATAAGCAAACAGATTCAAACTAGCAATCTAATGTACCAACAAGCTATACTAACACAATTTAAAGCTAAATCAACTAGCAAACATTACTGAATCCAACTATTACACAGAAAACATATTATACTAAAAAAATATGAAACAAAGGTTGAAACCAAAACTTACAAAAACTCTCTCCTCAGCTCAAATAGAGGAGATTCACTTAGCTTGCCTATCTTTAGATAGGCTAGGATCTTCCACTTCTATCCCAATCTATCAATTATCCCCTCAGATCATCCACTAGTCAATACAGTTGACTTTGTTTGACCAAATTTGAGCAAGTGAAATATTGAAAATCAATTAACTGACTACTCACTTTCAATAGCTTCAAAGCTATTATAAACACTTACAAACTACAAATAAGCTTTAATGGAAGCTGATTTTCACAAAACTATTTCTATTTTTTATATTTTCTGATTTTTAATGAAAACTTTGAATAAGATAAGCACTAAACTAAGATATAAAAGATGATTCAATTGACCTAAAACAATAAAACAGGAATGATAGAGTAACAAATAATAGTAAAATATAAGAACTAATTTGATTTAAAAGAAAGACTGAATTTCATTAAAAGAGAAAATTACAATTAAATTAAGACTAATACAATTCAGAAAAGAAAATGGCAGAGCTTCGCTATTCAAAACTCCACACTCAATAAGCCTGAATTCAATCCCTATTTATAGCAGAATGAGAGAGCTTGGGGTCTAAATGCCACGTTGGCGATCCTCGTGAGTTTGTGTTTCTTCATAGCCAATCTACACCCTCTGATCATGATCCTATCCATCCTTTCAATCAATAGCCCTTAGATCAAAATATATGACGTGTTGCGTCCAATCATAGCTTGCCATGTTGCCCAAACGTGTGTTTCTTTCGTACTGACACCTTCTGACATTCCCCTTAGCTTCTAGAAAGCATGTAATTGTACGGTATTGCCCTTAATAGCTGTTAATTGAGACGGGGTAAATATTTAGGGTTCATGAATGAATAGTAATTTCTGGGTGTGGGTTATTTTGGGGGGCGGGAAATGAAATGGGTAATATTTTATTACTTAGTTTGACCCGTGGTTTACTAGTTGACCGTTTGACCAAATGGTTGTATGTGGTGTATTAGGAATGGTTGGGCTTGGGTCTTTGGGCCTTTGGGGTTTATTTGTGGATTAGGTTTATGGATTAGGCTTAGCTTGTTTGGATTTTCAGTTTTGATATTAATAACAAATAGGGACTAAAAATGCAAAGACTAAAATTATGAGGACCAAACATGTATTTCTCTCAAAGTATTATCCAAGAGCTATTCATGTAATATCCTGATTTTCCAAGGACCATAGATATCATAAGCTGAAAAGTATCTTCCAAGGACTAAAATTGCCAAAGTCTGGAACTTGGAGGGCTAAAAATGACAATCTCATGAAACTTAGACCAAGGACTAAATCTGATGAATCTCAAATCTCTGAGGTCTTCTAAGGCTCAGCATTGATTTATTCCAAGACGAAGGAAGAGCATGGGAAACATCTGAGGTTGATACTTGGTTTGTTGGAGAGCGAGAGGTTGTACGCTAAGTTCTCTAAATGTGAGTTTTGGCTGCAAGAAGTGCATTTTCTTGGTCATGTAGTGAATAGTGAAGGCATACATGTGGATCCCAGCAATATAGAAGCAGTCAAGAATTGGAAGGCTCCTACGACACCTTCAGAGATACGCTCTTTCTTAGGACTGGCAGGATACTACAGGAGATTTATAGCAAATTTTTCAAGGATTGTTAAGCCACTCACTATGTTGACTTAGAAGAATAAGAAGTATGAGTGGGGAGATGCGCAAGAGGTGGCTTTTCAGACACTGAAGGATAGTTTGTGTAATGCACCTATTCTGACGTTACCTGACGGGCCAGATGATTTTGTGGTATATTGTGATGCGTCGAATCAAGGTTTTGGGTGTGTGTTGATGCAAAGAGGGAAAGTGATAGCTTATGCATCCCGACAACTCAAGATTCATGAGAAGAATTATACCACTCATGATCTAGAGCTTGGTGCGGTAGTATTTGCTCTCAAGAATTGAAGACATTATTTGTATGGTACGAAGAGTACAGTTTATACCGATCATAAGAGTCTTCAGCATATTTTTACTCAGAAGGAGCTGAATATGCGCCAAAGAAGATGGATGGAGATGTTAAGTGATTATGACTGTGACATTCGCTATCATCCTGGAAAAGCGAATGTGGTGGCTGATGCGTTGAGTAGAAAAGAAAGAATTAAGCCAAGACGTGTGCGAGCTATGAGCATAACATTGCAGTCGGGAATTAAGAGTAAGATATTGGCAGTACAAGAGGAAGCTCTCAAGGATGAGAACGTTGTGGCTGAAATGTTGCATGGGTTAGATCAGCAGATGAAAAGAAAGGAAGATGCTGGACTATATTTCTTGGATCGAATATGGGTTCCACTAGTGGGAGATGTGAGAAAGTTGATCATGGATGAGGCTCATAAGATGAGATACTCGATTCATCCAGGGTCTGATAAAATGTACTATGATCTTAGAGATGTTTACTGGTGGCCGGGAATGAAGAGGGAGATAGCTGAGTATGTTAGTCAATGTTTAACTTGTTTGAAAGTTAAGGCTGAACATCAGAAACCCTCTAGATTGTTGCAGCAGCCGCCGATTCCTGAATGGAAATGGGATAATATAACTATGGATTTCATTACTAAATTGCCTCACACAAGTAATGGACATGACACGATATGGGTCATTGTGGACAGATTGACGAAGTCCGCACATTTTCTGGCCATTCGTGAAGATTACAAGATGGAGAAGCTGGCTAGGATTTATATTAATGAGGTTGTGGCAAGGCATGGTGTGCCTATGTCTATCATTTCAGATCGGGATAGTAGGTTTACCTCGCGGTTATGGCAGTCGCTGCAAAAGGCTTTGAATACACGGTTGGATATGAGCACTGCTTATCATCCACAGATTGATGGGCAAAGTGAGCGGACAATTCAGACTTTGGAGGATTTGCTTCGTGCATGTGCTATTGATTTTGGAGGAAGCTGGGATACTCATCTGCCTTTAGTTGAGTTTTCCTATAATAATAGCTACCATTCAAGCATTAGATGTGCACCGTTTGAGATGTTATATGGAAGGAAGTGTAGATCACCTGTGTTATGGGCAGAGGTTGGGACGAGTCAGTTAATTGGACCTGAATTGGTGCAAGAGACTACGGATATGGTTTTTCAGATTAAAGAAAGACTTAAGGCTGCGAGAGATCGTCAAAAGAGTTATGCGGATAATCGCCGTAAGCCTTTGGAGTTTAGTGTTGGGGATTTTGTGATGCTGAAGGTGTCACCATGGAAGGGTGTTGTGCATTTCGGTAAGAAAGGCAAGTTAGCACCTAGATATGCTGGGCCATTTGAGATTACGAAGAGGATTGGACTTGTAGCATATCGTTTGAGATTGCGTGAGGAACTAAGTGGTGTGCATGATACGTTCCACGTATCTAATTTGAAGAAATGTTTGGCGGATGCTAGTTTGCATGTGCCACTAGGTGAGATTAAGGTTAACAAAACACTTCACTTTGTGGAGGAACCTGTTGAGGTTATGGATAGGGAGGTCAAAAGCATGAAGCATAGTAAGATTGCATTGGTAAAAGTACGATGGAATTCCAAACGTGGTCCTAAGTTTACTTGGGAGCGTGAGGATCAAATGATAGCTAAGTATCCTAAGTTGTTTGCTGAGAAGTCTGATGAGACGAACTGTTAAATCTCGGGATGAGCTTTCCCTAAGTGGGGGATGATGTAATAACTGTGGTTTTAGCAGGTTAGTTAGACTGACAATCTTGATTTATCTAACTTTGTTTGGTGTGATTTGGGTGGATATATGGGTATATGTGTGTTATTGCGTGTTATTGTGTGATTAGTACTTGAGATAGCACTAAATCCCTTTGCATTAATGGTTGTCATTGTGATTTTGGGAAAGTTCATTTTGATCGCCTTTGTGGTGTAGAAATGACTTATGTATATTTGGTGTTTTGTGTTTTTGCGTAACGAGTCTTCGTTCAAGTATTTGAGCGTTAGTAAGTTACGGGAAGGTTGTTTTCATGGGATATGTTTATAGAGTGTGTGAAATTCTATTTTTGGAAACTTTATTTTGAAAATGATTATTTTCCGGTTTGTCGTAAAATTAAGGTTTATCGCGAAAGACGTTAGGTTTCGTTATGGGAATACATAAAAGGATTCGCGATAAAAAGTTGTAGAAGTATTTTATTCTAATTAAAACTTTTTGGTGTGCGTTCAGATCCGAATTTGGATAGTTGACAAGTTTGACTTTCTTGTGAGTACTTGTGTGTGTTATTAGTCCATGGCCTTCTGGGATTAGCTTTTATGCTTATGAGAGACCATGGTGAATTTTTGGTGTGAGTTGTTGGGCTTTAATTACTATGATTTCATGTGGGCGAATGTACCCTAAAATTCTGCGTTTTCTGATTTTAAAAGTGCAAGGGATTTAGTGAGTATTAGGTTATGGTGATGGTTAGTATGGGGTCAAGGAGATCCATGGTGGGTCATATGAGTCTTAGACATCCATCATATGTGTATTACATGAGTTGTAGCTTTTAGCTTGACCATGTGTAATGTGAATTTATTTTTGTGTGTTATAGATTGTGATTTGTTTTTGTGGAAGCTGCAAGGTTTGAGGTGAGTTCATAGTCCCATATTTTTACTTTGTTTTAAACTTGAGATGGGAACGATACTTGTCTTAAATGGTTTGGGTTACTGTGATCATGTGTGTGTCAAAGAGCTTGTACTTATAATGTTATCCTATGTATGCTATGTGTGATGTTTATGCGGTGGTGATTTGACTGTGAGATTATACGTGATTCATTTGGGGACCCATTTGATGCCAAGTTTTGTGTAGAGATATATACGTGATTCAATTGGGAGGATGCTTACCCTGTTGCTCGCGCATGCGACCTAATTGATGCCAATATGGGATCGGTGGACACGTTCCGTCCAAATGGTTGCCTTTGTGTGTGATGATTGTTTTGCGAATACATGTAGCTTATATGATAACTATAAATTATTTGTCCAGCTATATTTTTATAATCACAGTGAACTGGTTGCCTTGAGAGTGTATGTGTGTCCAAACCTATGAATCTCACCAACATTATGTTGACGTTTTAAGCATTAATTTTAGGTGAGCATTCTAAGGCCAAAGTTGAGGGCAGCAATTAGGTGAGACTTAGTTGCATATGGAGACTTATTTATGTTTGGGATTTGACTTTATTTGAATTTGGTTGTGATACATTTATCTTTTTCGTTTGGTACTTTCATATATATTGAAGATACCTTTGAATTTTGGTTTGGTTATTTTATTTTATTTTGGGGTATTGTTACAACACTTTGTGTTGATATATTGCTCTAGTTATGTGCATTTAGATGATCTCTATGTAGACACCAGGTGTTGTGATGATATCCATTAAATTACACCTTCGCGTTTCCGCCGTGGCGAGGTGTGACATTGGGGGCTACCTTTCATACTCCACATCAATGGTTGCTTTAGTATGACCCACACCATTAATGTTAGGAATGGCAATAATTAGCTTATCTTTAAATTCAAGATCCGATGGAACCTCAATAAGAGCTCGAGCATAACTACTCCTCCCCCACGATTCCAAACACATAGTGCTCGTGTAGGCATCTAGCATTAAAGGTTTACCCAACTTTGTTGCAATTAAGCTAAGACCATCTTCGGTGAAAGCCACAATCGGAACATTATGCAACTTCACCCAAATTGGTACACTTGTAATATCATCTTTCGTCAAACACGAGTCGGGCGACCAAAAATTTAGAATAATTGGAACTGTACGGATTTACCATGGTCCCTCTTCAAGAACCTGCTCCATACCCTTTTTCGAATCAAACTTGAAAAAGAAAAAAACCACTAGAATTCATCATTACCTTTGTTAGTCCGAATTTCCCCCAAGTGTTCTTTACATAATTTTCAACGATTGGAAATGCTAGCCTCTTACCAAGAAAATACCCATACAAAGTGTTGGCAAATCGATTTGATACCTCTTCAACCGAAGTCAGGGGCAATGTAAGATCAACCCCTTCCACCTTTTCGTCATTACCAAGTGATCTAAAATTTGCCTTCTTAAACGATTTTTCAGCATTAACAACTCCTGCATATGAAATCGGCTCCACATGTGACACGCCAACCACCTGACTAGCATCAGCTCCTTCCTTAGCAGCCCTTGTTGATTCACGCGCCATGTTAAGATCATCAACAACATAACTCTTCTCACCTTCCATGCTTTTAAACTTGGAATAAAATCAATTAAACATAGACTGAATATCAACATCTCCTGAACCCTTATCCATCAACCACGAAACTCACACCAGAATCTACAACCAATTACAGGAAAATAATAAAAAAGTGAAGAAGATTAATGGATTGAAAGTGGGCGATTCAATCCATTATTTTTAAATTTTGACAAAAAAATCAAGATTTTAAATTGTGTTAATTTGGTGAAAAATTATTGGGGGGAAAAGATGGATTGATGATTCTTAAAGTGGTTTTTAAATGAATTGTAGTTTAGTGGATTAAAACTTGGTTTATTTTGATTTTGGTTATGGTATGAAAGGGTTCATTTTTGATGTTAGGGTTTTATTTCATAATGTGTAATTTCTTAAGATCTTCAATTATATTAGAGATTAATTTCAATCAATATATTATTTGATTTTGCCAAATATATAAGAAAATTGTCAAACGACAAATATGCATCACTGCATGCATTAGAAATGCAGAATAGGGCAATTTTAAGTTGAAAACTTATTACCTAAATACGGAGATATACAACAATGGAGCAATGATAAGAGAAAAAAATTCCCCACTACCAAGTACAATAATTCCCATTGTCCTTATATGCTTTAAAGGTGTTCGGATGTGTTCTGAATTATGTAATAATACTAAATAATCCATATATAAAAAAAATTATGTAGCATGATAGTATGATACTGTATAAAACAATGTTTAGATATGTTATTTAAAAAAAAATGTAATAGGTGGATAAGAGATTATACAAGTGTTAAAGAGAAATGAAAGAGAAAAATGAAGATGTGACATGATGGAAAATAGTTGTGACAATAAATTATTCGGGTCAAAGTCGGTTTAAGAATAAAAGTAACATAGGCGAATCCGACCCTATTTAAATTCGGGTTAGACGGTTCGGGTTAGTTCATTTGTATTCGCCTATTCAGGTCAACTTGAATATGACTGAAATGTAATAAAATCGACTATTCGTTCTCGTTTAAATAGATAATTTTAAAAATTTATATTAAAATTTTAATAAAAATCTTATTCGAGTCAATCGGGTCTATTCGATACCCGCCATTGTTCAGTATTCGGGTTGACCCTAATAACCCGAATAAGATTATTTACCCGAGTAACTCAATTCGAATAGGTTTAATTAGACCAGTTTGGGTCGGGTTTTTTTAACATCCGAAACCAAGAGTGTCCCAAACTCCCGAATCCCGATCATAAATCAGACCACAGTCTGACGCATTAAGTACCATTGTACTACTAGACATGCAAATTTGTATTTGAAATTTTAGTTATCGTACTTATATAAAAAGTCAAATTTTCATAGTTTGTAGGGGAAGCTTTATGGGTTTTATTGTGACAGAAATAAGAAATTTTCCTATTTTATGGATAATAGTATAATACATTAGTTAAGCTTGGATTTGGATTAACAATTGTATTTAATTCAATTTAAAAAATTTATGGAAGATTTTTTTTTTTTTTTTTTTTTTTTTTTAATATTTAATAAGTTATGTCTGACAAATAGAGATAATAATAAATAACTTATTTAATATATATATATATATATATATATATATATATATATACAAGTAGGGGAGCCCGCTGCGTTGCAGCGGGTATTTTTTTACTGTTTTGCAATGAATCCGGTCATCTAGTTTTGTTGGCAGGGATGGTTTCTTTGGGGCATTTCGCATGTAGAAACGGTTAATTTTATTGCACTGCTGCAAAGGTTGTCCAAAGTGTGTGCCATACTTTGGTTCAGGCACTTTAACCTTAGTAGGCACTTTAACCTTAGTAGGTACATTTTACAAATCTGCATTACAAAGCATAGCAACAAAAGGTAACATTATATTATAAGCTAAAGTAGCTGCATATTATAAGCTAAAGTTGCTGCATCGATTTGCAGATTTGCTACGTAGGTTTATCCTGATACTAACTTATCTGTATAGATTATCATACATAGTACAAAAAATAGTCTTGTAGGTTTACAGACCACCTAGAGTTACGCTACTTTCTACTATTAAGGTTTGCAGACCACATATAGTAATGCTAGTTTCCTACTATTCGTGCGTTTGCTTCTTCGAGGTTGGTACAGGTCCTTTTTCAGCACCTTTGAATTGTCCTTTTCGTACCGTTGTTTAGCGAATGCAATATGCAAAGGGACAACTAACCGTGGTGTGTTTGATGGCGAAGCCCAGCATTTCTACCCGGGCCACCGGAAGTACCGTCGGCCCTGTTCACAGCATCTAAAATACGTAAACCATACCACAGTTGAGAGTTAGTTAATAACAGACACAAAAACCACTTTAAAGATTCAACAATCTGGTATTTGCAACTAACCGTGCGATGATCGATGGGCAGGGCCAAGAGTTGTTGGCAAACTAACGAAAGTTTCTTCATTCATAATAGCTGTATTTAAAATACAACCAACGCTTAGTTGACAATACACGCAGATGACACACCAAAGATATGAGTCAGGTATTTGCAACTAACCATGCCACGCTTGATGGTCGCACACATCATTTGTAGGCAAACTGTTGTCGGTTTCGTCATTCATATCGAATGTATCTAGAATACAACAAACATACTACACATAAGGATTGCCTAATAATACACACAAATGACACTCTAACGATACAGTAACAAAGTATTTACACTACCGGCACACGTAAAGTAGCGGCGTCCGTTTCCCATAAAAGAAAATAGGACCTATTTTTTGCGGTGGTTTAGCTGTAAAGAACCAAGAAGACAAATAAGTACGTGACCATAAATGCATCAGCATAATCAATAATTGTGAGCAGAAGTAAAACGAAAAGTTGCATTCATTGTTCACATTTTCAGACCTGCCAGTTGGAGTCATTGCGGATCTGGTTGCGAAACTACATAGAGCAACATAGTTACCATTATTTACACCATGATGTGCACGTAAGTGTGTCTGCTACATATGTGTATCAAAACACATAACTTACACAATACCTGTCTTCACCATCCAACTGCCTGCCGCCTAGCGCTCTTTGTGAAAGCGACGTAGTAACATGTTGATGAAGTACCTCTGCGCAAAATAAACACTATATCATTGTCACTACAAACATCCCATATTGGATGTTTAAACCCTTTGTTTCAAATGATTATTGTCACTAACCGTTCAACGCATGCTTCCTTTTATTGGAGTTAGGTTGTGGTCGTCTATTTTGCCACTGCAATAAACCAATAAAAAAACGCAAACAGAATAATTATAAGCAGTCTAGAGACAGCAAGGTTTCGGTCATCTGGCTATTTTAAGTTATAGAAAGCAACTTTCAATAAAGAGATGCTTACTTAAGATGTTAATTAAAATTAGCTTATACCCTTATAATAACTAACCTAAAGTCCGTGTGATTGATAACATCCGACCGCAATTACTATGGAGGTGTTTAGGTTTGCTTCTTTCTGCTGCTCGCGCTTAAATATAAGTACTTTTTAGAACTAAAAATAACTACTTTTCATTTATTAACGATTTTAGGGGTAAAAGTTAATTCAAATATGATAAGATATATGAGCAGCTCTTATTCTGCTTAAAAATAAACAATCCCAAAGACTTATTATATAGTGAACTGCTTAAACCAATTAAAAAACTGCATCAAATTGAATTAATATTTGTAGTTCATTACCAATATATTTATGTATTCCTCATCAACCGGTCATTCCTCGATCCCTGTTCCCGCTCGTCACGGAGATGCCGCGACTACTCCGACAATCCTAACAACACAATACCATGTATGCATAACTGAGAATTAATTATTTGGATGAAAAAGTAAAAAAAGAAAAGTAAAAGTTATGGGATCACATACCCTTTTGAGTGTATCTAAAAAGAAACTAATCCCCGTCATCATCATCCGGTTCATCACAGCTTCGTTGTCGCATATCTTCAAATTTTGGGTATTCCTAGCTGATTTTAGATGTGTTTAATGGGAGGCGGTGCGAAAAAGGTTGAGAAGATAAACTTTTGAGAGGATATGTTTTTTCTGGATGTGTGGGAGGCGGTGCAAAAATGGAGATCTCCTCCTATATGTTTTCCGGGTATATTTAATTGTGAAATCAACTTTTAGTAATATTTAATTAGAGAAACTAATTTTATACTCGGCACGGAACTCGAGTCCATGCCCCATAGTATTTAGAGGGAATATATATAGAGTGAGGATCACGTGCGGATACAATTTTTTAGTGCGGACGTGCGGATGGATCTGGACCACCCATTCCAGATCTGATCTTGACTTTTTGTAAAAAAATCAAGATCTGACGCTAATATCACGGTACCAATTGATCATGAAAATGATTTTTTTGATTTTTTTTCCTTCTCAGCGATCCTTACTCTAGTTGTGTTCTTTTATTTTTTTTTATTTTTTCAGATTTTTCTGAGCACTTTTTTCTTTTTTGATTATGAGTGCTAATGTGATATTAACGATAATATGAGTGGTACCGTGATATTAAGCTTTTTTACATGTAAAAATGAACCGTGATATTACGATATTAAGAAAAAGTTAAAGTGATATTAAAAAAAATTAACTTTGATATTAAGAAAGCATGATAGTTACGGCGATATTAACAATTTTTATTAAGAAAAAGTTTTTACGATATTAAAAAAGTTATTGTGATATTAAATTTTTTATTAAAAAAAAAAGTTTTCAGAATCAGATCTTGACTTTTGTAAAAAAGTCAAAATCAGATTCTGATATCACAATACCTTTAACGATGAAAACGATTTTTTTTTTTTTGAAATTTTTTTCAGCGATTCTTAATTATTTGTTGTCCTCTTTACTTTTTTTAATTTTTTCAGATTTTTTTGAATTTTTTTCAGAAAAAAAGCTAATACGATAGTAACGATCTTAAAAAAAGACGGGATATTTACGATATTGCCACTCCGCCTTTTTCAGATGGTTGACTAGATGGAGGGCTGAGATTCGTCCGTACCATCGGCACTAAAAGACAAAAACGTACCTGATCCTCACCCTATATATATATATATATATATATATATATATATATATATATATATATATATATATATATAATCTTGTGCGACAAACATGACGTAACTAAGATAACACATCTTTGGTATTAAAAAAACTGTGACCCAATCTAAAACCAGATAAACAAATTTATACTACTAGTCTATACTACTATATAATGCATTTAGGACTATTCTATAATTAGAAATACTTAAAATTCAGACTTTTTTCTTGCTTATTATGAAAGGATTTCAAAATAAAGTTGTTAGGAAGCAAGTTGGTTAGAAAGTTTGTTAGTAAGCAAGTTGGTTAGAAAGTTTGTTAGGAAGCAGGTTTGTTGTTCAAACTAAAATTATTTGGATTAACCATCTATACTTATAAAGCATAAAGAAAAATAAATGTGTAACCGAATAAAATAACGTAAAATATAGCCACAGGTACCCGCCACCGCATTGCGCGGGTACCGTTCTAGTACTATATAATGCATTTGAGACTATTCTATAATTAGAAAAACTTAAAATTCAGACTTTTACTTGCTTATTATGTAAGGATTTCAAAATTAATTGGTTAGGAAACATGTTAGTTAGAAAGTTGGTTAGGAAGCAGGTTGGTTGTTCAAACTAAAATTACTTGACTTAACTATCTCTACTTATAAAACATAAAAACAACTAAATGTAACCGAATAACGCAAAATATATTCACATGTACCCGCGCTTCTAGTTTTTATTAAAGAAAAAACAACTGGTACATAGAGAAAAAAAGTCGGAGTGAAAAACAGGTTGAAAGGGACAAGACAAAAACAGAAGAGTAATGGGTGAAATGTGACTGTGACAGTGTTTCTGTTGCGTGAATTCCTACCGGAAATATATATCCCGTTGGGTTGCTATCATCCATCCCCCTCTTTATACGCACCCATCCTTCCGACCACTCAATTATCCTTTTTTTTTATATAAAAAATTAAATTCCATAGAGATGTCCCAAATAAACATGCTTTTTCTCCTTGGTTACTTTTCTACTTTTAACTCTGAATTTATGAATTTATGATGATGTGTGTCAAGCATATACACAGTGTCGTACCAGTGTCTACTAGAGTCTACTCTGAGTCATAAGAAGATTTTTGCTCTCTCTACTCTAGTGAATAAACTATTCATAATTATTTAAGATACAATACTTACAACTTTTTGGATAGTCAACCATGTTTATGTCACTAGAAACAACGTTTTTCTGAAATGAATTAATTCCGAAAATAAGTCAAAAAAGAGGTGGATTTGCTTTGAGGTATTATCTTGACTAGTTTGCAACATTTAAAATGTGTAACCATTTAGATTTGAAACTTATATTTTATGTGGTCAACTGGTCAGGGACAGAATCAAAGGGTTCCCGTGGGTTTCTGAGAACCTTATGAATTTTTCGATTTGTGTTAACTATTGAAAAAAAATCGATTTTTTAAGTGCATTTTAAATGCATCTGGTCTATCAAAATATGTTTCTAGTACTATTTAGTTAATATACTTAAAAATAAAAAATAAACAGAAAATGCATCTGATAATATTTGGTCCTTATTTCGTCCTTACATCTGATACTGTGTCGACAAATTTATTGAGCCATAAGGTAAAAGCCCGTTGTATTTTGCGCGAATAGATTTAGTTCTAATAACTTACTGACCAAATTTATTTAAGAAAAATATATTTGTAAGAGCATAAATTACATCAAAAACATAATATTTCTTTTTTTGGAATATCAACCATATTATTGAGCCATAAGGTAAAACAAAACGAAGAAAACATATACAAAAAGATGGGCTCCAAAGCAACCAAACAAAACATAAGAGCTAGAGCATAAATGCTTCAAGTGCCTGTGAATTATACCAAAACGTCAAATCCATGAATTCGACTTTTACATAAGAACCTATTATAGAATCCGTGTTAGATGTCCAAAAAATAGGGTGTACGGTGTGGTTGAGAGTTTTCCTTTGGCACATTATTAAAAAAATATTTCCTTTATTCAATCTCTCGACTTCTGAATCATTGCAACATTTTATTTATCTTCCCCCTTTTTTATTTTTTTTATCTTTTTAAATGAGGAATGATTTGCGCTATGAGGTTTGGATTTACAAAGTACAACAATTTAACACATAAGTTATAGCATCACAATCAAAAAATTGAGTACGCAAATTATTTCATTTTAAAAATATCCTTAATACAGACACATGCATTCATAATAACCAATAAAATAAATTCTTTCTCCAGATAAATCACCTTTCTCTTTTTAAATTAAGAATTTTTATTTTTATTTTATTTATTTATTTATTTTCACATGAAGTATGGTGGGGTCTTCCTTGGGCTCCCGCAAAAGAAACCCAATTCCTGTTGTTTTTCCCGTCGACATCCTTTACACTTGCCAGCGAAAGAAAAATATCATCTTGTGAATCGAGGTCACCTCACTTTATGAAAAAACACAAACTGTCTTTTTCCTTTTCGAAAAATTACTCATCGATTAATTTACCTTATTTTTGGTCACAAAATTACTCATGTCAAATCAAGTAAAACACGCTCTCATAAAAAAGTGGTCCCAAAGACAATAGACGACCAATATTACCAGACTTTAAATACTCACTTTTAAAAACAATAAATAATATAGTACGGGTACCACATTTCCTTCCTGCAATAAGAAGACAAATTGAGTGTTTTAAAAAGACAATAACAACAAATATGATGACAGATAGTGACAAGTTTTAATTGTGGGGTCTAAGCTAACATCTTAACACCTATTTTAACTTATTTATAAAATCATCAACCAGAATAAAGTCACTATTAGTTAATCTATACTTTTTTTTTTTTTTTTTTTTAAGGTGAATTTCAACTTAGAAACGATCACTTTTGCGGACAGCGAAGGCCTCATCGCCACCCCGCCAGACTATGTTGTCTTAACCGGGTCCACGCTGAGTGGTAACGGGTTTCCCCCGGAAACCGTACTGACTCCACACAAGTTTACCTTGCTGGAGAAACAGCCGAATGAAAACCGGGCCATGCTCAAGATTTGAACCCCCGCAACGAGTGGCTTGAAGGTTCAAATCTATCATTGCAATATATCTCCGGAACAATATGGTCTACAAGTGGACCACAAGTGAGGACTTCCCTGGTGGTCACCCACCCGGTACTACTCCCACTTGTGACTCGCTTAACAAGTTAAGCCCCACCCACTAGACCATAATTCATTTGATATTAGTTAATCTATACTACTACTGTAAGATACAAGTCATACATATTTTAAAATAATTCAATTTTTTTTTTTGCAAAACCATCCTCTTATTTTTATAAACAGCTTTGCTACAATTTTCTATTTTTTTTTATAAATCCTTTTACACACAATAATATTATATAGGCTTTTCTCACTTATTCTCTCTCTGCATTCAAACCGTTCATTCTGACATTTGTCAACATCCAGTGAGTAGGATATTTTGTAAAAACAAAATGTAGGAACAATTAGCATTTTCCATTTACAGATACTAACCACACACTCTTCTTTTCAAAACTACGAAACCAAAAACCTACGTCTACTGTCAAAAAATACCTTCGTTTACAATGAGACAGTAGTATATTTACAAAGTTCCGAACAACCATCATAAAAGTTGTATGCAAGTTAAAATAGAAAGAAGATATTCAAACATAGGTTACTTATATTGTCATTTTAAGTTTATGAATATCAAAAAGTAGTTTAATTTCGACACAGAAAGAAATACAAATTTGTAAGTAAAGTCCTTATATTATGGATTATTACAAAAATATCGCTAAAACTAAAGGTTAAGACTGTATTGGATAAGCCTTACTAAACGTTTATAGGGTCGTCAAAGGAGATTTGTGTGATCAACCAGAGGCGGACCTATGCTTGTTCCAGGTGGTGCCCGGGAACCACCTTGGACGCCGAAAATCTTTAGAGACATATGCACTAAAAAAAGGGGACCTACCTTAGAAATACACAGGGAACCACCTTGGTACTTGAAAGATTGGTGCTTGTTGATGTTTTACTTGTTAAAGTAGCTTAGATTTTGTTTGCCGGAAATTAAGAAGTTGGTTCGGAGAAGAAAGAAAAAAGATAAAGGATATTTCTCTATTTTTAATTATTCTTTTGCAAGAGTTTGACTGTATCTTGTGTTCCCTATGCAAATCTTTTTTAAATATTATTTTGTTACGGACAATATAAGCTTACAAACTTTTAACTTTAACTTAGTTTTAACTTTTAACCAATTTTAATTTACATAACAAGGTAAGAAGTACAAAAATATTTATCATTCCAATGTTTACATAAGTCAACATAAACCACATTTACAATCTGGGTCTTATTGTAATGGTTTTAACATGGATGCAGTAATTGTAGACTTTTTGATTTTAAAGCGATATGTTTTATTTTGTCATTCCAATATATTTCTTTTTAAAGCGATATGTTTTATTTTGTCATGTGTTGTATTTGTCTCGAGTGATGAAATTCTCATCAATTCAGATGGTTGTAAATCCGAGTTTCGTTATAGTAGGCTTAGTAGCCATACAATACATTTATAGTGGATGAGTAATTTGTCTTTAAAAAAGATTTTAGTTTTTAAAACTTTTAAGTTTTAACTATTTTTTGATGTATAAGTTTTATCTATCACATTAATTTTCTTGTTTAAATTGAGCCCGACTCGGCATGGCCCGCCTTGACCCGACCCGAAATGACCCGACTTAACCCGACCTATAGGCCGGTTGTCGCCGCTAGGTTTCCACTTCAACTTACTAAAGGAACCACCTTAGGTTTTCCGCTAGGTCCGCCACTGTGATCAACAAGGGAGAACAAACCAATCTCATTTCCTTTTACAATAGAAAAAACATACGTGTAAAAAAGATATTTCTTGTAAACGAAAAGTAATCAATAGTAATGATGAAACTAGGAAAACTATGTTGAGGAAGTATGTTTTCTTTTCTTTTTTTTTTCTTTTTTTTTATTATTATTATTTTTAATGGCAATTTTTTTTCGCACCTAATACTAACTATCTCATAATATATCTCACAAATGTCTTCGACGAGACTTGAACTCACAACCTGTTGATAGGAAACACAAATACCACTAGACCAAAAGCCTTATGCGACACTAATGTAATACTAGTAATGGATAGTGGGGCATACATTCGAGTACATGCTCTTAGGTTGGGTGTAAATGTGTAACGCTAAACATTCTCACACGCAACCCATTATGACACCTTCATGTCACACATGGGGTGTTTTTTATTGAACCAAAAAAGAAGTGTGTCGGTGAGTGTGTGTATGGTTGTTAATGAGCATTGTGATTATGTGTTTGTGTGTGTTTTCAATATTAATTAATGATTTGGATATATATAAAAGGCGAGTGAGGGTTACAGAAGTGTGAGTGATTAGTGATGAGAGAAAATGTGAATGATGTGAAACTCATATATTGTAATGAAATAGCTTTGATGGGTGAGGATTACACTTAGTCTCATGTTTACACTATATTGTCACAACTAATTAAGTTATTATGTAAATATTACGGAAATATCCCTGCAACGTAGGTAGGGTAAATGACTTAACTAAGGGCATCCAATATGATTAAACTTTATAAAGCTTTATTCGTGTTTCATGTCATCACATATAATTAATTCACAAACCTCTTGATCTAATAAACGTATTATCATTATGATAAAAATGTGTTACAACTTTATAAGTAGTCTACATTAGACATGCGTTAATTTTGTTGATTTTAAGAATTAAGATATTTCACGCCACGTAGATAAAATGATATCTCACTATCTGAGTATAGTTGAAATAAGATATAAAGTTTTTCAAGTTTTTTAAACATTTTCATCAAACTCTGATAGTGAATGCTTTTAGTGTTATCAATTTTAAATATAACCTATTTACTTTGACGTAGTAGAATAACTGTTTATATCTAACTTTCTCATACAGCTAGGTATCGTAACTCAAATTGACTTGAGTAAGTTTGTCACCTCAGTGCCACATCAGCAACTCACTTAGTTATCAGGCTGCCCACAGAAGGAGTTGACGATCGACTAAGTCGATTGAGTAGCCTTGCTGTAGCATATCGATCGTTAGGTGATTTTTGTGTAACTCGGTCGTGATCACAATCGACTACTTTAGCATTTTTTTTTTTTTTTTTTGTGTGTGTGTGTGTGTAGAAAAGGGATTTTTTGTGGTCGCCCTTGCTGGGGCACCCAATGGCTAGAGAAAGAAAGATGACATGGCAAGGAAAATAAGGAGGATTGAGGCTCCTTACTGTGGGCAGCCTCAAAATACCCTAACTCATAACTCAAAACACCCATTTTAAGACCTATTATACCCAATTAAAACACAACATTATAACATAAAACACATTAAAAAAAAAAAAAAAAAGGAGAATGTGAGAAGTGACGAAGAGAAAGAAGAAGAAGGGGAAAAAAAGTTACTAGACAAAGTACAAACTCGTTACACAAATAGTCCAGAAAATAAGACAAAACAAAATATAACGGAGTATGCCAATAGGAAAAAAGAAACAAAATACAGGGTAGGGTCCATTTTCTGTTTTAGAGAGAGAAACAAACAAAAACCAACAACCAATTCAATTTCTAGAGAGAGAAGCCATCACTAAAACGAAAACGGTATCCTTCCCTTCCTTCCTTCCATTTTTTTTTACTCTACTCTTTTGCTTGTTACTCCACTCATATAATCACAATCATCAATTCATCATCATGACGTCATCATTCCTCCTATTCTCTTAATTATTTTAACCAACTCATTTGACACTCATTTTTCAACAATATGACTCATTATATATACTCGATTTGAGTGGTATCACAATTTTTTTATAAAATTTGGTTCTTACACATGTTTTGATGACGTCATTTTTCGGAATCAATTTTATAAAATTCTGCACTAATTTTCATCAGTTTTAGTGATTTATTGTGTTATTAAGCGGTTAGATTTGTGAAATTGAAGCTGTTAAACAGTTTTTGATGACGTCATGCTTTGAATCAATTTTTATAAAATTTTATACTAATTGAGTGATTTAGTTGTTAGATTTGTGGAAATTGAAGCTGTTAAAACAGTTCTTGATGACGTCATGCTTAACTGATTTTTATACTAATTGCGTGATTTAGATGTTAGATTTGTGGAATTGAAGTTGTTAAAACAGTTATTGATGACGTCATGAATCAGTTTTTTATAAAATTTTAACTACTAGTTTCAGTTATTTGATGAATAATTGAGTGATTTAAAGCGGTTAGATTTGTCAATTAGAAACTGTTACACAGTTATTTTGATGACGTCACGATTTTTATAAAATTTTAACTAATTTTGCTGACGTCATGATCTTAAACTAATTTTGAACGGTTAGAGAGATTTATGAGGTTAGATTTGTGAATTAGAATTTATTATCACTCGTGTTTTGATGACGTCGTGTTTTTAACTGATTTTATGCTAATTTTGAACAGTGTTAGATGAACGATTGAATGATTTATGACGCGGATAATTGAAGTTGTTAACGTTTATGATTTGAGTGATTTTTGGTGAAAATCGCACTGAATTGGAGGTATAAAACTCTATTTTTTTTGTATATAACGTGTTTTGCGCGAAAAGTGTTGTTTATGTTGTGTTATAATAATATTTGATGTATCCCTAGAAACTGTTTGGATCGGAATAATTTTGCGTAGCGTTAATGTTGTGGCATTTCTATATCTTATGTTATTTGCTTGTAAAAACTGTTTATGTCGTGGAGGTAAAAAAAAATCTGTTCATTTCACTTTTTGTGTTTGTTTTAGTATGCGAGCATTGTTTATGTTGTGGTAGGTAGAAACTGTTTGTTACATTTCATAGAATCTGTTTTTGTGTAACAGTTGTTTTATCCGTAGAAACTGTTTGATTCGGAACTGATTTTTCACTATTTATGCACCTACAGTGTTTTTGCGTAAAACGTACTGTATGCATGTGAGCAGTGTTTGTGTTGTGGTAGTTAAGTTGATTGTTAATGTTGTGGCTTTTTTATATCTTATGTTATTTGCTTGTAAAAACTGTTTATGTTGTGGAGGTAAAAAAACTCTGTTCATTTCACTTTGTGTATGTGTTTTAGTATGTGAGCATTGTTTATGTTGTGGTAGGTAGTAACTGTTTGTTACATTTCGTAGAATCTGTTTTCATGTAACAGTTGTTTTATCCGTAGAAACTGTTTGATTCGGAACTGATTTTTCACTATTTATGCACCTACAGTGTTTTTGCGTAAAATGTACTGTATAATATTTGTTGATACTATTTGTGCTGTGGTAGTTCAGATGATTATTTATGTGGTGCTGTTTTTGTATAATATTTGTTGTGTAGAAACTGTTTGAATCTAAATTGATTGTTTAGCATTTATGTAGCTACTGCATTTTGTGAGTAGTGTTTGTGTTGTGGTGGTTAAGATGTTTGATGTCGTATTTGTAGTAATTTTTTGATACTGCCTTAATATTTCAGTATTTATGTAACTACTAGTACATCGCTTTTGCGCAAAAAGTACTTTGTATGTGAGTAGTGTCTGTATTGTCATATTAAATAGGATTAGTTATTGAAACTGTTTGAATCTGAATCTCTGAGTTAATATTTTCTGTATTTATGTGACTACAGCATTTTATGTAAAAGTACTATTTGTGCTGTGGGGGTCAGGTTGATTGTTAATATGATGCTGTTTTGGTATAATATATATGTTGTATTTGTAGAAACTGTTTCAGTCTCCCTTAATTTTTCAGTATTTATGTACCCACAGCACTTTAAATAATGTGTACCGTGTATTTAATACTGTTTGTGTTTCGGTAGCTGGGATGATTCTTAATGTTTTCTTGCTTTTGTAGATTGCAGAGTATATGTTAGAAACAATTAGAATTTGGGTTAATTTTGCTGTATTTGAATTGGCCTTAATTTTTCAATGTATATCTGCCTGCAGCATTTACAAGGGAAATAGGGTGCATAGAGTACAATCGCGGGTTTTTATTTAGTTATCTAGAGAGGAAAACAGTATTCAAGTAGGTAAAGATTCTAGAAACAAGTGAAAAGTATGAACGGGGTAGAGAGGAGTGTAGACTCTCGATTATGGCATGCTTGTGCTGGTGGGATGATTCAAATGCCTTTGCCGAATTCAAAGGTGGCTTATTTTCCACAGGGACATGCTGAACATACACTTATGAATGTAGATTTTAGTGGGATGCCTAGGGTTCCAGCTTTTGTACTTTGCAGGGTGGTTGATGTTAAGTTCCTGGCAGACTTTGAAACCGATGAAGTTTATGCTAAGATTAGGTTGAGCCCCCTTGGAAACAGTTTTGATGGTTACGATTATGATGATGAAGTAACATTGGTGGAGACTCATAGTGGGTCTGAGTCCTCTGATAAGCCCACTTCGTTTGCAAAAACATTGACGCAATCTGATGCGAATAATGGTGGAGGGTTCTCTGTTCCTCGCTACTGTGCAGAGACTATTTTTCCTCGATTGGATTATTCAGTGGATCCCCCTGTTCAAACTGTGATAGCTAAGGATGTTCATGGTGAGATTTGGAAGTTTAGGCATATCTATAGGGGCACACCAAGGAGACATCTTCTAACCACTGGATGGAGTTCTTTCGTGAACCATAAGAAGTTGGTTGCTGGAGATTCAATTGTGTTCATGCGAGCAGAAAATGGAGATCTTTGTGTTGGGATTAGACGTGCTAAGAGAGGAGGTATCGGGGCTCCTGACGTCCTATCAGGCTGGAGTTCTACATCTGGAAACTCACCTTCTTCCTATGGAGGGGTTTCATCTTTCTTGCGGGAAAATGATAACAAGCTGATGAGAAATGGCAGAAATATCAATCCTAGTGGAAGGAGAAAGGTGAGGCCTGAAGCTGTTCTTGAAGCTACATGTCTTGCCGCCAACGGGCAACCATTTGAGGTTACTTATTATCCTTGTGCAAGCACTCCAGAGTTTTGTGTGAAGGTTTCTTCTTTGAGTGCCGCATTGCGCATTCAGTGGTGTGCTGGAATGAGGTTCAAAATGGCCTTTGAAACAGAGGATTCGTCACGTATAAGCTGGTTTATGGGAACTGTATCTTCTGTTCAAGTTCTTGACCCATTTCTTTGGCCTAATTCTCCATGGCGTCTCCTACAGGTATTTTAACTTCTTAAGTTTGACTCTGTATGACATTATTTTGCTACTTTGTTCTGTATCATATTTCATTTTGTAGGTATTGTGGTAATTATGTGTTTAATGTGATTTTTTATGCAGTTGTTGTTTTCATCTATGCTCTAACTCAGAGTCTTGAATCCAGTATTTCACTTGGTTAATTATGGTTGCATAAAGATCATTAGATTGCTATTAATAACTTTGGTTG
This sequence comes from Artemisia argyi, assembly GCA_030686995.1. Taxonomy (NCBI): domain Eukaryota; kingdom Viridiplantae; phylum Streptophyta; class Magnoliopsida; order Asterales; family Asteraceae; genus Artemisia; species Artemisia argyi. The sequence goes on from CM060693.1 coordinate 28,927,723, forward strand.
TTGGGTATCATGACGATTTTTTTTTTTGCTACATCTTCACACTTTAAATCCAGTAGCTTGTCTGGTTTTATATGGTACTTACATTGTTATCATCATATCAGCACACCATTGGTGACATCAATTAATGAAATGAAACTTTTAACATGCAAACTAAGAAGTAGCATTGATTCCCAGTTGGACCACAATTACTGGAGGTCTAAGTTTTCTGTTAGGAAGTCCTGGATAAATAACACCTAAGTGTAACATTTGAACTAAGACCTCTAGGCTATCATAGAAAACATGTATCACTTGGAATAGAATCGCGATTAGTGGGGGTCCTATTTTATCTATATGACGTTCTTCTTAAGTGAATGCAGTACCGTTCCTATCGTTTTTGGGGATCAAACTTTCATGGTTCAGTTTGTTGGAAATAGAGACTGTCTATTGACAGAAACCAAGGTGGTTTGGATGTTTGGTGGTTTGAGACTCGTGCCTTCTAAATGTTGGTCTGATTGTAATTTTTGTACTTCCATTAATTTGCTCGAAATAAATGAGAACTTCCTTATTTGATGTAATTTATATATGCTACAAATTTTACATTGCCCAACTTGTGCACAAAGTGTATAAAATTTCAAAAGGCTATTTCAACAATGGTTACAACACAATATAAAGAATAATCAGATGATGATCAAAGCCAGTTATGAATGGGCTTTGTAGAAAAAAATTAAGATGAAACATCTGTTTTAGCATAATAGGTCATGTTGTTAAGGTTTTACGCTACGTGGTTTGTTGAGTTTACTGCATTCCAATTTTCCAGTTGACTGTATAACAGGGTTTTTGAATCCTGAAAATCTGAAATGTTAGTATTTTATGTATTTATTCTCAAAAGATTCAGATACTTAACTCACCAGTTACTCCTTTTCTTGGCTCTGTATGAAGGTTATTTTGATATTGTACAGCTTTTCATGGTCCAGGGTGATTTTTAGTTAACATCATATGTTTTGTGCTCAATGTTGTAGGTTAATTGGGATGAACCAGATCTCTTGCAAAATGTGAAGCGTGTAAGCCCATGGCTGGTTGAATTGGTGTCAAACATGCCACTAGTTCATCTCTCACCCTTCTCTCCACATAGAAAGAAGCTAAGATTACCTCAACCACCAGATTTACCACAGGAAGACTTTACCCTTCCGTCCTTTTCAGGCAACCCCCACACGCCCAGCAGTCATTTTCGTTCTGCAGGCATACAGGGAGCCAGGCATGCTCGATTTGAGATCCCTTTATCGGATCTCAACCTTACCCATAAACCGCAGTTAGGACTTTTCCCTTCCAGTAAAGATCCCGATGATGACATATCATGTTTGCTGAGCATTGGAACCTCAAGTCCCAATTCGAACAAGAACAATGACAAAGTAAAGACACAACCCATGTTTCTACTATTTGGTCAGCCAATACACATTGAGCAGCAGACCTCTAATGATTGCATCAGTGATGAAAGCTCACAATTTCCAGTTGGGACCCATTCATCAGATGAAAGTGCAAATGGGATTCTGCATCCCCATGTCCTTCAAAAGCGTCGTTGTGAAGTATTCTTGGGATCTCAGGATATGGGTCGAACTCTTGATCTCTCAGTTATTGGGTCATACGAAGAACTTCATAGAACTCTAGCGAGTTGGTTTGGAATTGAAAGGTTTAATGATTTGACTTGTGTCGTTTATGAAGATTCAGCAGGTGCTGTGAAACGAATTGGTGATGAATTTTTCAGGTAAATCTTGTTTATTAGATACTACATTACAACACTTATGTTGAAAGCAAATGAATACATGCTTATATACTGAGTTGTCTAAATTCTTTGGTACCTTTTTTTGGTGCAGTGAGTTTGTGATGAAAGCAAAAAGACTGACTATTCTGATGGGTGCCTATGGCCATGACGATGCAAGGTATGCATCCTTCTTTGTAAATTCGAGAGTATAACACCTAATTAGGCAAAATTAATTGCTTTTCCCCTGTTTTAAGAAAGTCATTTTCGATTTTACAATGACATCTCATCATGTATGATCATAGTATTAAATATTACAGTACTTTTTAATCTAGAACCTTTTTTGATTAAAATCTAAAAAAAATTACACCCAAAAGTCGCAAAAATTTTGCGTTCTCAGTACACAAAATTGATTTGAGATACTGTATGCAACCCACAAAAGTCGATTTTATTGATGGTCTTTTGCTTCCTCTTTCTAACCATTGTTATGGTGTGTGCTGCAGAAAACCAATTACAGGCCTAGGTACTGCAGGACGCGCAATAGAGTCTTCAAAGCAGACAGGAGTTAGAAGTATATTTGCTTAACAATATGAAGTTGTATGGTTAATTTTGTAGTTTTCTGTAGTAAATTTGGAGACTTTGAACCATATCGATGGCTCGATGCTGTGTTTTCCCTTTTCTTTGTGACTGGACATCAGATGCGTCCATCACAAAAATCAATCTCCTTTCTAAATCTATTTATGGCAAGTCAAGATAACGCAATTATCAATTGCTATAGGATTAATATAGTTGTAAGTTGTAACACAAAGAAATGAGGAAGGTAGCACTTAAAATTAATGAACAAGTACACAGACCGGAATGTGGAAAAAAAAATCAAAATCTGTAAAAACAAATAACAGCTAAAACACCGACTAATAGTCGTTGACATCAACCTAAATAAAAAAATTATACTATACACATCAATGTCTACCTCCTTGGTCTGCTTTAATAGCATGATTCCTGTTTGCTTTAGTCGAGAAGCTGATCCAAATTTCACACATTTTTTCACTCCAAAACCTCAACCTCTTGATCCACCTTCCAATAATTAGTGTCGTTAAATTCTTTCAGCCCTGCTTTATCTTCTTCTACCTTATCCTTTTCGGGTCCATTTGGGATGAACTTTCTTTTTAAAGGCCCCGCTTCTCCTACAATCCCCTCCTTAAGAGCTTGTTCCATTGCTTTTTCTGTACCTTCAACTTCAACCCCCACAAACTCCACGTCTTCTTCAAACAAAGAAGGCACAGATTTTTGGCTCGAGTCAGACCCATCATTCGAAACTGTTGATGGCAATACGCCATTGGCTAATGACTCGCCTGGTGTAACAGGAATCATTATTGGTTCCGCTGGTTTATCCACACTAGGAGGAGTTCCGTGATTTTCAAAAGGGTTGCCCCCTTCTACCCACTCAGATATAGACTTACCAACACCATCACCAGAAGCACTATCGTTCGGGTTCTCGATCATTTTCAAGTCTCCATCGGTTTCTTTATTTTCTTGGATGAAGGGATTTGGATCGGAAGTAGAGGTACCGTTACACGCCACTAATTCCTCATCCTCTCCAACCACCACTTCATCATCACTGCTGCTATTACCACCATTAGATGTTCCATTCAGGTTTACCTCATCCAGCATTGCAGAAGCTGAGGTGGCACTATTAGGTGCATCATCCTCTATGTCGTCTTGAAAAGCAAACCAATTTGAATTCGTAAACAAACTGCCCTGGTCATCACCTAGCCTAAGAGATGATATCACGACTTCAGCGGATTCATCATCAAAGTAACCATCCTGCATATTACATACCACTAATTTATTCATACAAAGAATAACATAGTAACACAAACAATAACATAAAGAAAGTTTGCACAAAGAATTTAAAGTAAATTACAGAAATCGTTGCCGTGGTTTGGTGAAAGTAATGGAATTGCATAGATTGTCTCTATCTGCAGCATTTGCCTTTCACCTTCGGTATCTCATTTGTTACCCTTTAGGGACCAAAAGTGGAATTGACTACATACTTAAGGAACCAAAAGTCAAAGCATTTACTGCAGTTATGGACCACATATGCAAATAGTATAGACTACAACAAGGGATGATCACCCTTAAATCCACCAAACCACAGGGACGATTTCTATAATTTGCTCTAAGTGTATCATATAGGGCTATAGGCTATAGCACTGATTGATAAATGAGTTACCTCATCATCTCGATCAAGAGTCTCGTTACCCTGCAATTGGGATAAAACATAAATTAGTATGCGATGATATTTAACTAAATATGTAATACATACAAAAAGGATTTTCAGCATACCTCTTCACCTTCATCGTTGTCATATATGTTGTACCTAAATGCTTGACTTAGATTGTTTGCTAGAGCAGCAACATCATAGTCTCTGTCATGGATATCGTCGTCATCACTATCCCTATTCCTATCTTGTAATGCAGTTGGCCGACTGCAATATTAGAACGTAAAGGTAGATAAGCTTTAGTTAACTGATTTAGCATTGCAAAATTATGAACTAACACAAACATGAATAAATCATATTAGATTTTGATGAACATGGCATGGTGGCAAGGTAGATGGTGCAAGAAACATACCCGCAAGCCCACCGATACACATTTTCAACCATGTTGCGATCCTGTAGAGCTGTAGTCTGCCATTCACTCCATTCGCCACATTCCTGATAACAAGAATAAAAGTGTTAAAATAAGAACAAACACTCCAAGACACATAAATATTAATTAGAGATACTTGTCTCTTGTCTCTTGGCACATTATACTCAAGCAACTAAAAGTCAACGAAATTTACAACCACTTAAAAAATCCTACCACACTTTCCTAAAATGATTACACACCTGAATATGCGTTTGAATGCGGTTATCAATATTTCTCAACTGTGTGATCTTATTGGCGATACGTGTGACATGTCCAAGGTTACCGACGCGTGGTGCTTTTTTCCCAGCAGCAGGCATTGTTGGCTGCATAAATTATAAGCAATTGTTACATATTCATGCAAGTAACTAGTTTACATATCATAAATCAAATCTGGAGCAACTAGTACCTGATCACCTTCAACAGACAGAACAGAACTCTTGTCAGTTTGAAGAATCTTTGTGGCAAGACCGCATTCTTGAAAAAGATGATCTATTATGGTATTGTTTTTGCTTTCAAGGCAGGAAAATATTATGCTTTCAACATGATGATGCAAAGCATTATTGAATGGGTACCTTCAGTAAAGAATAATACAGAAACGTTAGAATAGATCGTTTACGAACTTTATAGGAAAGAAGAATAAGCGATTTTTACTCGAAGAATAGATCAAGAACTCTTTGGATGGTCCCAGAGCTAATCAGTTCCTTTTCAGCAATTTCATTTCCCGTCTTCAGTAGAACTGCAATGAACTCGACAATCTGCAAAAAATTATATGGAGCATTGTTTTTATGAGAAATGGAGAACAAAAATTCTATAATTCTAAAAATATACCTATACTAAAAGAAAAAAAAAAAAAAAAAGGGGGTATCATGTACACTAACTTTTAGACGATGTTTCCCTAGAGGAGGCTTTAATTGGCCATATGTTGTTGGTAAAACTTTTTCGTCTAGTGAGACATTTAATAAGATCAACAGGTCACCTGAAACACCAAAAAGGTAATCAGCATAAGTGCTTAACAACAATTATATCTACAAGTATAGTGATAACAATATCATCAAATGAGATATTGTAAAATATATATGTGGTGAGAAGTTGGTCAAAATAGTAAGCAAAATCTCGCGACAATAAGAAGAAAAAACAACAAAATGCAACTCATAATAATGTGAGAAGTTGGGAGTTTTTGTTTGTGAATCAATACATAATGAGAACTGCACCAACGCAGACTTGGGTTCATGGAATATCACTTTTGACCCATTTCTCAAGATTAAACATTGACAATATAGTATGAATCTCGGACATAGATACGATGCAGTGCCCATGCCTATGCCTACTCAAAAGATCAAAGATCATTATTTTTCTATGCAAAACTAAATCATCATTTTATGCAATGAACTATTTAGATCGTATGTACAAAGCTCACCAAGTTTGGGCAGCATTGCACCAACAGTCTCCTGGTTAACTTGCACCGGTGCTTCATATACATGTTGACCTCGAAAAGAATGAAATAACATTGAAGGAAGCGATCTCTTTGGATCCAACAGAGAAATACAAACAGACAACGAGTGAACAAGTCCAGATTTTGAATGCGAATCTTCAAGCGCATGACCAAATATTCTCGAGACAAAACTGAATTATGCAAAAACATATAAATATAAATCAACCCCTTTTGGGTACAATACAACCAGCATATAAAGTCATAAACACATGCTTACCTTGAACTAGAAAGTTTGGTAGCAAGAGGTGATGGCGCGTTTCGTGTTATAGTACATAAAGTTTCTGCCGCATTAGCATGTACTTCAGAAGAGTTCTGTAGCAATTAAAAAATTATACTTTAGATCGAGCATTAAACTTATGGTTTATAGTAAACAAATAAAAGAAAGTTACTCACGGAAGGACTCAATTTATCCACTATCATTTCCAACAAATTGCTATCAGCTAACCACTGCATTACATCTGTCGAATTGGGGTAGACATGGTCATCCGCTCCAACAAGTCTGACCAAGACCTGTATGTATAATTATTCACCATGTTATAAAGTTTAAAGTACAAAAATAATAATAGAGTAATTAAACATAAAAAGAAAATGTACTAACCTCCATGATAGATGTAATCCCTATTAAATCAACTAGCTGTTGGAAAACGTATTGATGGGCCTGTAGAAGTTTAAAAATATATTATAAATACTGTTTCAATCAACCAACGGGGATGGAGAACTCAAGATAAAAAGTTGATTGGACTCACTTGAACATAATTCATAAGTGGGACCGTCTTTCGCAGCATAAGGCATATCACAACCTACAACAAGACACAAATATATAAGAATTGTTTATCAAAACACCAAAAAAATAAAGTAATCTGAGAAATAATGAAATATACCTTACTGAAGTACCCTGCCAGCAAGGCACTATGAGGGTGGGTTGGCTCCAAGAACGAGAATAATAAATCCATAAGCTGAAATTTTGAGACGTGAAACTATTAGACAAATGTGGGCATAAAAGTTTTCGTGATTTAAAGGTGTGTGCCAGTGTGTGACATAATATCAGTGAATGCGACTCACCTCTTCTTCATCCACTAAAGTCTTGAAGATTCCATCAATTTCGCATGTAAAGATCTCACAAGCCATGAATGGGAACCTAAAAAATTGTATTTATTTCAGTTGCTACTACTAATCTGTATTAAACTTTCGCAACGCTATCCACAAAAAAATAAAGTGACGGTAATATAATAATATACTATCAACATAATGTGCGAAATGACCTACTTGAAAATACGTTTGCTATCAGCATCTTCTTGTGGTTCTTCTATGATATAACGCAATAATTGTTCAACCTGAACTCTCTGCCGTAAGCTGGAGAAACAAAAGACTTATTACTTTTACAACGGTAGATATTAGAAAACAATAAGCTGCAAGTGAAGAAGAGTGTTATTACAAGTTAATAAGGCGACTGTTTAATGCTTTGCACTCTTGAATTATATCTTCTTCATCCAAAAGCTCTTCCAATGTAAAATTTTCCTTGTCCAAGATAGACTCGACCTAAAAGATGTTGAAAGTTATATGATGTATAAAAGATGACCAGCCAAATGCACAAATATCACTAACAAAATCTTTGTTCCTCTAAATTTAAAGAAATGTTTCTTGCTTTTCTTATAACGTGTGACTCACTGGTCAATACTCTTATTTCATTTACGGGTTAACAGTTATAACTTCAAGCTGGAGCTATCAGCTAACAAAACTAAAAACATCAAATGCACACTTCCAAAACGAGCACAAAAAACGCAAGTTCTAGTTTTTTGCCTCCATTAATCTATCTGTAACTACAAATGCTACAAATCATTCCCACACTAGCTTCCATTATTTAGCATTTTTTTATTTTATTTTTTTCTAGATTTGACATATTTATTAAAGAATTCTATGATTTGGAAAGCATCCTACAAAATCGAACAGGAGCAGCTACATAGACAATGACAGTCATCGCATCAGATACTATCATGTTCGTTAATGTGGTGACAACCGGTGTATGACTGCAATACATGCATGAATGACTTCTACCAACACAGCAAACACATACCTACACATTTTACAATCCACAATTTCTAGGTTTAGCATATAATACCAAGGATTAACGTATAACAATTTGATAAATACAGCCGATAATACAGTTATCCACATAATACCCTAAATGAGTATTTAGTAGTATGATTGTCCCAAATACTAATCATTAGCTCACATGCATTATTAGTCCAAATACAAAAAGAATAAATTTCCGTTATACTATATTAACTACATTGGATGTCCCGAGGGGCATCACTATCCGTTAAACTCGGACTTTGGTTAATCAACAATGAAGACTCATACTTTTAAAAACCATAATCCTTTAGCTCTAACTATACTTGGCATGGAAGAGAATCCAAAAAATCCTGAATCGACGTGGTGTATGTCTAGCAACAATGAACATAATGTGTCTTAGGAAACATTGTATCAGAACATTTGTTAACTGTTACATATTGCACAACATTACCAGAATCTCTCTTAGAACCATGATTGTCTTCATTGTTGATTAACCAACATTTAAGATTAATCATATTATGATTACCTCAAGTGGCTTATGGTGAGGTGGTCGATTTATGCTTATTTGATGCATTACTCTAGCAAAATTAAAATTCGTCAAAGATGCAACTTGTATGTGTGAAGGTAGATCAATCGAGTAAACAAATTCGGCATCCCATGATGTAATAAAACGAATATTTCGAGAGTTCATCATTTTTCAATATTTAAACATATAGCACACGTAAGGTGATGGTTACTATTTGAACAAAAATACTAAATATACCCATATAGATTATTAAGCGGGTCAATCAATAAAATCGGCTCTCACTTATATATGTTATCCGTTGATCATTAGTATTACGTGTTAAACGAGCAGATATATTTGACTCACTTTCCTTCAACTTGATAATACTCATGCATATATTCAAGCAGCGTTACACTACACTACAATGCCGCTTCTTAACCAACCTAAGCATCGCATCACATTTCACAACTAATATCACGAAAACGATTCTCATATCCAAAACCAAAGAATAAAACTTTATAAGTCAGAATCAACACATTTCCTATGTCAAATGTAAATGTTTTGAAACTTAATACATTAATAACCTAAGTAATGAATACTTTCCATATATCCTTAACACAGCTGCCATTATCATTAACTACATAAAAATAATTTCTTCATTAAAAAAAAAAAAAAAAAAAAAAAAAAAAAACAAAAAAACAAAAAAACAAACCCATATCAAAAAACAAATACCCATATCAAAAAACTCAAAAAAAACACAAAAAATAAATTTTCAAAAAAAACACAATAAATAAAAATCAAATCTTTAAAATAAAGATTTGATTTTGGGTATGGATGAAAACTTACAGGTGAAGATGCAGATAAAGATGTAAGCTTCCAAAACATGATTAGATCTGCAAACCCTAATTTCAAGATTTGGTTACCCTTTTTTTTTAAACCCTAAATTGTTATTATTTTTTATTTTTTAAATTTTATTCAGAGAGAGAGTAAAAAAATCGATGGATTTGAGAAAAAGTTTTTATTTTATCTTAAAAATTGGAGCTTGAAGACAGGGAAAAGGTTTTGGGTTGGGTCGGGTTATGACCCGGATCTTAAAAATTGGAGCTTGAAGACGGGGAAAAGGTTTTGGGTTGGGTCGGGTTATGACCCGATTTACTGGGGAGCGGAGAAACAAGCTGGGCCCCCACTCCTCTAGCTATGACAAAGCTAATTCTACTAAAAATATGATCAGCGGTACGTGCTCAAATGTCCTGAGTCAACGAGAATCTACGGATGCGTTTTAGTAATGTCACCGCATCCTTCTCAAGCTCTCCTAAGGAAGAGAATGAGAAGGGGAGAAACCCATATCCACTGTCCGCACATTTAGTCTCATACTTGGCCCGTTTGCGTTGCGCAGCTTCAACAACCGCACGCCCAGGAATTATTATATTATTTATTTTATTTTTTTTATAGAACATCACTTCATTATTATTATTATTATTATTATTTTAATAGAATTATTATATTTATTGAAACATAATAATTTTACATAAAGTTGGATGTGAGTCTAAATACAAGCTGAGCTCTCACTCCTTTCTGAATACAAAAGTTAATACTATGAAAGATAAAAACACCACTTTTAGTATTATTTGAGTGGCTGTTGGCAATAGATTTAATACGTGAAAGTGTGTCCAAAACCTCCGTATCGAATTCCTCGAAAGTAGAAAAAGCAAATGGTATGAACCTGTATCCATTGTCCTCACATTTGGACGCATACTTTTACTATGTGGAATTAAAAAAAAAAAAAAAAATAGTTGAAGAAAAAATTCCTTTATTTTCTATCGTTGGTTTTGTAAAAATTTAAAAGGGAAATTTATCTCCACAAAACAGAGTTGTGGGTTACAAGATAAAACAAATAAAATTTGTTTTGTAATTTTCCTTGTTAAGTTAGAAATAGAGGATTTTTTGTTTTATAAAACATTTTGTTAAAAAACGATTATTTGAACGCGATCTTTTTTTACAAAACATTTTGCGAAAAATAGTGATGTTTCTCCCTAACTGAATGCATATTGTCATCATAACAGTTTTATCTTTAATTGATTAATTATTGTTTTCTTAAATTATAATAATAATATCCCGTAAAGATAATATGGTAATATACATCAATTTTTATTTCTTTATCTACTTTTACTTTTAGTATGTGACAATTAATTTAAGACATAAAAAAACCTAAATAATACGGAGTAGTAATATTGAGATGAGAGAGTAAAAATGATGTGAGGAAATGATATACTGTAGTACATATGAATCATGCCATATACTAGGTGACAGTGTATCACATGATAAATTGATGATGGAAGTGTACGTTTTTTTAGCTTTAAGTTGGTTAGAAAAAGTGATTTGTTTCTACCTACACAAGCAATGTGTGTCATTGGTTGCTCGGGAAAAGTTAATAACTGGGTACGGGAAAATAGGCGCATTCGTTAACATATTGTTTGGTATTTCGTCGTCGTTTGTGGAGTTTTGTGATTTAAGCTATGTTTGTCAAAAGTAGCAGTGAGTTGTGAGCAGTTAAAAAAGCATTGAAAAAATTAGCTTTTCTTAAAAATAACAAAACTCACCGTTGTTTTACCAAACGAACACTAAAAATCAAAAAGTTTATTGCTCACTGCTTATCGCTCAAAAAATCTCCAAAAAACTTTGCGTCAAACATAACCTTACTATGGACAACTTTTGTTTGAAAAAGAGGCGTGTGCAAATGTAGGGTTGATTTATTTTGGTGAAAAAAAGTGATCAGTTGTCATGATAAAAACATAACATGAAAAAAGTGATTAATCAGATAACGGTGGAAAAATAAAGTGACGTGACGCTAATATTCATATCAACAATGGTTGATGGTCATTTGTACATACCTCGTTATCTAAATTGTCATGTCGACAAACAATGTTGAGAGTTGAGACTAACTAAAGAGCTAGCTCAAAAAGGGTCCCATCATGGTATAAATGACCACATATGTTTATTTCTGACTTTGATGTCTTTCTTTTTCAAAACAAAAGTACTGAGGGTGTGTTTTGTTGGTGAAAAATCTTTTATTTTTTCAAGAAATTTTTTATTATACATTGAAAAAACAGAATATCCGTTTAGTCGCATATTTTTGAAAATTTTTTTAAAAAAAAATGAAAATCTCATTTTCCAAATTACAACTAGAATTTAGGAAAGAGCATTTTACTCTTTCCTATATTTTTCCTTCCCCCTTGCATTTTTTAATTTTCTGAAAAATATCAACTAAACGCATTCTCTAATTTTATAGCATGTTTCTAGGGATAAAAACCATTCCCTGTTTCTAAAGAAATTGAAATAAAAAATTAAAGAGATTTTTCTACAACTAAACACATCCTGTAGTTTTTAAGAATCACGTTGATTTACTACTTATAGCATGCTTAAAATGTGAAAAAGCCATTAAGAGTTGACACTATTGCGTAGGGTATGGATATTATTGCATAAACTCTCTTTGCCTAAAAGCTTATTTACATATTGCCTTTAAAGCTCCACAAACTTACAAAGAAAACTTTTTTTTTTTTTTTTTTTTTGGAAGACAGCTATGAACAAATAATTAAAAGAAACATCAATCATTAGACTCGAACTTACATATTAATTTACACATTGTTGTTTCGCTAGCTCTTTAACGGGTCATAAGACAAACAAAACTGTGAAAGAAAACTATTAACACAAACTGAACCGACTGGTCTGGTTTTTGGTTTTGGCCAAACCCGAGCCATGCTCACACTTACGTATAAAATTCAAACAGTTTTTACTCATTGATCATGAAAACAAATGTCATTATCTATGTTAAGATTTTATTTGGATTGTAGAAGAATATACACAAAAAGTTTATAGAGGGTTGCCATGTGCCCATGTTACATGTCTATACTTAGCCCATATATATTTCTAGTTTCAAGCCCACATATCTATTTAATAATAGATTCTATTATTAGCCAATAGCCCATAGCAGACAAATGACTCATAATTGTTTTTGCTAAAAGCCATTAACTAATGAAAGCCTGAATTCAATAACATGGCCTAACTTGGTTTTGGATTATTAAGTTTATATTACTACTACTACTACTTTATAATGTTAGTTTTACGCCTTAAGAAAGAAAAAGAATATTATGATGTATTTTACGCCTTATAATGTTAGTTTTCGTATGTGGCAAATATCGAGGCCCTTTGTTTCTATCGAGATTTGAAGGCATAAACCACAATCTCTTAGTCGATGAACAACATTTGATATCATTATGTCGAAAGTTTGTTGGCATTTTACCTTTGTGTTGTTGTAAACGAATTCTTCTTCAAGAAATTTGAGCTTGATAAAAACCACAAAAATTATCTGTAATAATAATCCTACTCGTGTATTTGATTCATAACTAGTCTCTTATAAATAGGAGCTTAGTTTCATAACATGAATCGATAGAGCTGATAAATTATAGAAGGCTAACTACACGATGATACCTCTAGGGCGTTTGGATTAGCTTATTTAGCCGGCTTATGGGCTTATTTGATTTTGGAAAAAGCTTATAAGCTCACTTTTTAGAGCTTATTAAGTTTAGATTATTGGCTTAAGCCAATAATGTGAAGTTGATAAGGTCATAAGCTTCAATAAGTGAGCTTATTGGCTTTTCCAAACTCAAATAAGCCCATAAGCCAGCTAAATAAGTTGATCCAAACACCCCACTCCTACAATCAAATTCAAATCAAACATTTTATGTTCTAGCTTATTTTTTTTATTGTTTTTAATTAAATAAATCACCATTTAGAAAGGGAAAAATATATATGTATAATTGTATATATATTTTAAGTTATGCAAAATACACTTAAGTGTTTATTGTCTGTCTCATAAATTCATTTATGGACCAAAAATGAAGTGACTATTAAGCATAATGATATATGTAAGTGATCACATCAAATAAATCAACTGCTAGGTACAACTGTAACACCCCAACCCGATAAAGGTAGGAGTATTACATTATGGTGACATATCAAAGCAAACACAAGCATGCATCTTAAGTAATACAAATGAATCTTAAAGGTTACAAATGAAAAATCTAAAGATACAAGGTTACAAGGAAACAACAATAAAATACTAAGTCTGAAAATGTACATCTCTTCTAGTCATCTCTAAATCCATAATAGCTATCAAAGTGTAGTCTTCTAAGTCCAAAGTACTGTTCACCCATAACCCAGCTTCATACTAAAACCTGCCACTGGAAAAGGAAATGCGGCTGAGCTTCAAAAGCTCAGTGAACAGATATAACAACAAAGTAATATGAAATAGAAACGAATACAGAATATGGTGTAATGGAAATAACTGAAATGTAATTGATTGTTCCTAAACGGTCAACTAAGTTGAACAGGTGATGGTCAACCAAGTCAAACGTCTAAAACCAACTAACCAAGGAGTACAGTGTATTCCCGGGTCGTTATGTCCCAGCGAGGTAAGCAATTGTATTGAAAAACGTTTTAAGTGATCGGGTGATTTAACAGGAGGATCAGGAATTTGATTTGAATGATTAAACTACGAGATTATGATTGGGAATGACTTAGAAACACTATTCTAACAATTACTGATAATCAGATAACCTAGAAACGTGAGTTAAACCTAAAACGCGCGTTTGAGTTTAAAATAAACGCGAACGCGCAAAATAAAAAGTGAAACGTAAGCAAATAAAGTCCTACGAATGTGAAAATTATATTTTTACAATCCTAATGTTATAAGAAAATTTTTAGAAACTTAAAATTATTTTTACCACTATTTAATTAATTACTATTAATTAATTACTAATTATTAATTACTTTTTAATTAACTAAATTATACTAATTATTAATTAATTATGAAAATTAACTAGAAAAATGAAAATTAAATTTAGAAAAATCTAAAATATTATAAAACTAATTTTAAAACAGAAAACATATTTTTTCTACTTTTTAATTATTAATTATTAATTAAAACTAATTATTTAATTAATTTAAATTAAACTAAATTATAAAAAATACTAAATGGTCAAGGAAAAATCTGAAAAAATTCCTAAAATTATTTTAACTAAAAAGGAATATGAGAAAATTTTAAAAATGATAAATGCTTATAAATAAGCAGAAAATAAGCCAAAAGGGCTTAAATAGAAGCTATCACTTTATTTAAATTTGGATTTTTCTAATTTTTCTTTTACACAACTAATTAACTACTGAAAATAAGCACTTTTTATGAAGGAACTTTCTATGAAACTTGAAAATAAGCTAAGTGCTTATTAATAAGCCAAACAGTGAGCTTTAAGCTTAGATAAGCTTCAATAAGCTTGAAACAAACCACACAGAGTACTCAGGCCAGAGAATAAGCTAAAATCAACTTGAAGGAACTTAAATAATCTTAAATCAACAAGAAAAACCCATAGAGTAAGCTAGTAAAAGCAAATAAGCAATTTTCAATTCCCTAGTGAACCCACAGGCCTGCAGGCTTCTTTATGGTCAAATCCAGCTTATCAAATAAGCAATAAAGCCACAAATAAGCACTGAACCTAAGAGTCTGGCTTGGGAGCTTTCCAAAATGTCCAAGCTCACCCAGTAGGACCCACAGGTGAGCTTTTGAGGAGCTTATGTAAAAGCTTGTATATACTGATTACTCAGTATACACAAGGAGATGGGACAAGCTTGCAGTGAAGGTACTTCGTGGGCTAGTAAATTGCTGTAACACCCCGAAAATTTGATAAGCAGCGAAAGTATAATCGGGGTCATTACAGTTTAGTACACAGTCATACTCATAGAAAACAATTCATAAGATAGTCAATATCATTCCATGAAAACTCGAATAGTCAGAGTTACAAACAGTTTTCCAAAATGTTAATTTGTTTCGCAAAATAAGTGATGAGTTTGTAAAGAATGATATCATTATTGAAATAAAAAGGGAGGTCCTGTGTGCCCTTTTGCCAGCTCCGTGCCGCCATGCTTGCTAATTTCCTGAGATAAACATGCTTAAAATGTCAACACAAAGGTTGAGTGAATTCATAGTAGTTTAAATAGTAATAGTGTGAACACAAGTCAAACATTCGAAATAAACAAGCCAAGATAGACAGGTCTTGACTAAACTGGTGAAATATTGCTCCTAAGCCTCACAAAACGCAAGCCTTAACATTGATTTGACATATCATAAAGATAATAACAATCACCTACACCACAGAGGATGTAAATGACAAGGGGCCCTCGGTGACAGGAAATGTGCCAAATTTCCATAATACCTCGAATATAGCACACCTCCTGCCAAGTGATCACCTTGACAGAGGCGGGTTGCATTCCAATAGATCTATCAACTATATTCGCGCTCACTCGCAAGTGATTAAGGTTTGTGATATGAGGGACTTGTAGCACAGGTGTCAACTTAGGCAATATCAGGTGATAACAACATACAGAAAAATACTTGTGTTCGATTTATAGCATGTATCTCCCCACGGAGTTTAAAAACAATTAAAAATGTGGGACCATGAACTCACCTGAAAGGTGTGGGTGAATCACAACGGTGCTCAAAGGTGACGGTGTACTGCTACGACTAGCAATGAAATTCCTCCAACTTGCGACCTAAATAATACATTGTAATCGGTGTTTTAGGTTCGTTTTGTAATTGTCATGTGAGACGTCTCTTGTATGGTGATATCCGTTCGGGTGTCTTATTATATTCCAAAATAACTTCATGTAGTTATTTGTAACGTTGTTACGAACCGATGTTCGATATATGTTAATTAGCTTGTGAAAATGCTATCGTTAATAATATTTATAATTAAATATTTTTAGTAAAGTTATATATTTGTTTTTAAGTTACAATGTATATACATATACATATATATATATATATAAATCAAATTATACAAAACAATTAATTAATAAATACCTTTGTCATATTTAACCCTTAACTTTATTAAAGTTACATCTTTTACCCTTTGGTCAAAAATAATTACATTTTGGTCCTTGGCATAGCTTTTACACCTTATTACTTATACTTTGGTCAAATTACAGTTTCTACCCCTCGTTCTATTAGAAATCGGTGATGTACTATTTAGTCCGAAAGTTTGTGATTTTAACACTTTTAGTCCCTTAACGTGGGACTTTTGCAAAAATAGTCCGAAACATATTTTTTGACAAGTTAACTTTTATTTTTATAAAAGTCACTATTTTATCTTCTAAAATTTATAAAATCAGTTTTTATAAATTTATTATCATTTCAAAAATCCTATATTTTCTAGTCAAAAATTCATAAGGAAAAATTGATTGGGCTCGTTAGCCCGGTTTAAGGCCCAAAGTGGGTTTTTTTGTCCAAAATTTGTACTCGACTAGGATTTGGTTTTGGCTTTGTTTACGTAGTAATAAATCGTGTAAGGTTTGCATGTTTCGTGGGTTTGATTAAGTGTGAGCTAAAGAATTAGTGTGTCGCAAAATATGCATGTATTGTACGTGTGAAAATGAAACGGCGAGGCCTTTCCTCAAGGGTGTTGAAGTGTGTAAATAATATAATTATAAGTGCAACGAATGTTTTTACTTAGAAAAATGGTGTGTGTCGTATGCTAAGTAAGTGTGGTATGCATGATACGAGTAAAAGTAGAAAATGAAAAAGGTGATAGTTAACTTACAACACCAAATATAGTGGTGAGGATGTCGTGTGTACGAGACAAGTGAACAAGCAACGTGGTACCTTCTCCCGTCTAGTGATTACTTGCTCCAAATGAGTTACCCAACTCGTTCAAACCCAAAACTTTGCTTGTGTGCTCCTTGATTCCTCTCAACAGCAACAAGAAAGAAAGAACTAGAGTGTTTGTGATTGAGAATTTTGGTGAAACTTGAGAGTGTGTGAGATCTTGCATTAAATGTGATTTATATAGGGAGGTTTTGGGTGGTTCGAATGTCCCTAGAGACACAACACCAACCGTGTGGTCTCTTCTTCTCTCGACAATGTTGTCTAGTTTCCAAAGGCATTGTCAAATCGAGTTGCATGAGTTTGAGAGCTACATCCATATTTTAAATGCTAGGGCTTAGTTAGTTTTAGGCATGTGGTATATATATAATTTAGTTTAATGTTTGTGTTAGGAGATCAAGTAACACATGATCTAGTGGTTAAAGTGTTTAAGTGTGTAATGTGATTAACCAAAGGTCGGACGGCTCCAAATGGTGGCTCTTTGTTGTGTGAAACAAAGTCAAAGGGGAGGGGGCTTATTTGTGTCGAGTTGCAGGGAACAAGGAAAACAAAACAAGTGAGATTTCAAGTTTGAAAAGAAACTTGGTTTTCATTCGAGTAGCATGCATCGCAGCAGTTAAAACCAAAGCCAGTGGGCTTGTGCAAAACTCGGCCCAAATGGAAAGTAAGAAAGAAAATGGTGTGATGGGCTTGTGAGTGTCTCGTCCCAAAGAAAACAAGAAACAAGTAGTGACTGTTGGGCTTGTGATTTGTGTTCGGCCCAAAAATATGACGGGGTATCGGTGATTAGTATAATTGTGACTTTAGTTTTGGTGTCGGTTCGTGAAAACCATAAAAACATGAATGGTGTCGTCATACGTATATACATATACTCTTATATATATAAAGTGGTAATAATTTGTAATTATTAATATATGCATATCGTTGTTAATATATTAATAACATATCGGTGTCCAATTAGGGTGTCAGGTCGCAAGTGGGAGTTACCGGTGTTAATCCTCATTGGATGACATCCAAGAGTGACAATCGGGTGACAAAACATAATCGGGTGTCAAACAAACGGTGACAAAAATAATCGAGTGTTAAATAAACGATGTCTCGTATAAAAATTTCAAATTAGCCCGCAAAAATGGCTTAGTTTAGAATAGTGTCGATAATTAGCATTAATAAATGACCTGGGATTTTACGGAGTATTACAATTGCACCGTGTCCTTGGTTGCCTCAGGTTCGTCTCTCTCAAAACCGTAGAATTGACGTGAGGTGACCAGATTTATCAATCCGGTTTTAAGCTCAAAATTCTCGGCCACGATGGCCGGAACAACGATAGCATCTCCGTAAGCCTCAACGGGTGCTTGGAGAAGCTCGTTCATAGTTGGCTCAACAGCCATGATAACGGAAGATGTGGGAACAGTACGGATCTCAGATCCGACTGTTGGTGCTGAACGTCTACGAGGTCTTCTAGGTACTCTTACAAGCTCACGTAATGGGCTCGTGGACCTAGAAGAACAAGTGCGCATGCACTAGGGATAAAAACCAATCAAAACAAAATCGAGGCAAATCAACAGTGAACTTAAACCAATAATCACAAGCAAGTAGTTTCTTTAAGAAAGGTACACCACTCACAGGGATACAAAGACAAGTTTTAAATCTTTGGTTTGGGAACTTATTATGTCCACACCCCAGTTGGTAGGTGTTCTGCCTTGGTTTGCGACGGTTTATTTTTATGTAATTTATTATTCACAAGAAAGAGACGAATGTTTTTGGGTTTTTGTGTATGGGTTAAAAACTTTTGGACAATATTTTTGGTATTGTTTCGTTTACCAAAATCGTATCTCTTTAAGAATCACCTTAAAAGAAATACGATATAGAAAACGTATCGATCTGTTTTTTTTTTTTTTTTTTTTTTTTTTTTTTTGTGTTGTTAACACTTTAGGAAAAGTGTTAATGACGTTTTTGTTTTATGATTAAGATTTACAAAAAGGTGGTGGTGTTTATACAGTGATGAATGAAAAACCACTAATCTCTAAAAAAACGTTTTGATTACGCAGCTACCTCCCCGGCAGCGGCGCCAAATTTTGATTGTTCCTAAACGGTCAACTAAGTTGAACAGGTGATGGTCAACCAAGTCAAACGTCTAAAACCAACTAACCAAGGAGTACAGTGTATTCCCGGGTCGTTATGTCCCAACGAGGTAAGAAATTGTATTGAAAAACGTTTTAAGTGATCGGGTGATTTAACAGGAGGATCAGGAATTTGATTTGAATGATTAAACTACGATATTATGATTGGGAATGACTTAGAAACACTATTCTAACAATTACTGATAATCAGATAACCTAGAAACGTGAGTTAAACCTAAAACGCGCGTTTGAGTTTAAAATAAACGCGAACGCGCAAAATAAAAAGTGAAACGTGAGCAAATAAAGTCCTACGAATGTGAAAATTATATTTTTACAATACTAATGTTATAAGAAAATTTTTAGAAACTTCAAATTATTTTTACCACTATTTAATTAATTACTATTAGTTAATTACTAATTATTAATTACTTTTTAATTAACAAAATTATATTAATTATTAATTAATTATGAAAATTAACTAGAAAAAGGAAAATTAAATTTAGAAAAATCTAAAATATTATAAAACTAATTTTAAAACAGAAAACCTATTTTTTCTACTTTTTAATTATTAATTATTAATTAAAACTAATTATTTAATTAATTTAAGTTAAACTAAATTATAAAAAATACTAAATGATCAAAGAAAAATCTGAAAAAATTCCTAAAATTATTTTAACTAAAAAGGAACATGATAAAAATTTAAAAATGATAAATGCTTATAAATAAGCAAAAAATAAGCCAAAAGAGCTTAAATAGAAGCTATTACTTTATTTAAATTTGGATTTTTCTAATTTTTCTTTTACACAACTAATTAACTACTGAAAATAAGCACTTTTTATGAAGGAACTTTCTATGAAACTTGAAAATAAGCTAAGTGCTTATTAATAAGCCAAACAGTGAGCTTTAAGCTTAGATAAGCTTCAATAAGCTTGAAACAAACCACACAGAGTACTCAGGCCAGAGAATAAGCTAAAATCAACTTGAAGGAACTTAAATAATCTTAAATCAACAAGAAAAACCCATAGAGTAAGCCAGTAAAAGCAAATAAGCAATTTCCAATTCCCTAGTGAACCCACAGGCCTGCAGGCTTCTTTATGGTCAAATCCAGCTTATCAAATAAGCAATAAAGCCACAAATAAGCACTGAAGTAAAACGAGTTAAGCAATTCCTAACTAAGCAAATAAGCATGAAACCAAACACAAGCTCAAGCTCAAACAAGCTCAGTCGATCACAAATAGCAAATAACACAAGTTCAGGAACAAAAATCACACTAATGCATGGGATCAACAAACTCAGTGCATACAGTGGTGAGATTATGCTTCTAATTGAAATTTAGTGAATTAAGCAATTAACCAAATAAGCTATTGAGCATAAACTATATGCAGACACACTCACACACAAACTCAGGCAGCCACAACAATATATTAACAACACTTCACAAACTAATCAACAATTAGAAACTAGAAATCAAACAAACTCATTTTGCATACTGATGCATGAGCAGTACTGAGTCCAAAATGGTAATAAGCAGGGCAAAAATAAGCTGTAGAACAAGCACATGAGTGCAAATGACTAATGAATCAATCAAGCTAATCTACCAAGCTCCTCAGAGCACTAAAGACCAGACCCTAAGCTCAAGGGATAAGCTCGATAAGGGAGTGAGGAAAATGGGTCAAAACTGCACCCCTGGGTGCAGGGCAGGTTCTTGAGCAAACACCAAACTTTGGACCCAAATTGGAGTTACCAAATAGTTTTCAAAGTGAACGATTCTTTTTGATATTGAAATACAGACCACCAAAGATTATAAAACAACAAATTTTATTTAATTTCAATCACCTATGATGCCTATAACTGTCCTGGAATTTTGCTCCATTTTCTGGATTTCAACTTTTGACTTTTTAAAGTAACATGAGAAATTGACTAATGTGAACTTCTAATGATCCTAGATTAATAAAGATGTAGTTTTAAGCTAAAATGTAACTGAAGTAAGCTATTTATAACACTGATGCATCTACATCTAAGTTTATGCAACCTAAAATCTTTAACAGTTATGCATACACTATGGATTGAAAGAAATTTTGATTTTTAACCTACAACCTACCAATTTAAAGACTGATTTATCCTATATGAACCTAGAGTAACATGTCTACACTGAATATTACTACTGAAACAAAAGCTATCACAGGGAAACAAGTTGAACCAAACACCCCTTTTGAAACAGTTAAGACAACAACTATTTGCACAAAGAAGATTTATTTAATTTAGACCTAATCTAAGCCTATAATGACAACTAATAACAGCAAATAAACAACATTAAGTAGTTTAATCAAACTAATAAACAATGGGACATAGGATTAAAAAGATTGCTTACAATATGCCATCCTGCCAAACTTCTCAGAACCAAGAACCATTTAACCAATCCTATTGCTTCCCAAGAAGCTCTATCCCATGGCCATCCAGTATGCACCATGCTCCATGCTTCTCATCTTCTTCTCTCTTTTTTTTTTTTTTAATTTTTTTAATTTTTGACTAATTTTTTTTGTATTTTTCTGATTTTAAGCTAGAAGTGAGTAATATGTTAGATGAGCTTAGAAAAGCTTACAGGAAACTTAAATGAGCTTAAATAATTACTAAACAACAATTTTTGAGTTTACATCATAATTATGTAGAACTTGAATTCTTATAACATAAACTGAAAATGATACAAGAGTTCAAATAAAGGGTTCAGAAACGTAAATTGACTTGAAAAAAAACAAATTACAAGCTAAGATTTAACTGGAATTCAAAAGTTACATTAAACTTGATATAAGCTAAAATTAAGCTAAAAACTAGACACCCTGCTTCAAGGCTCTCCTCTTCTTTTATAGTTGCAAATTTAGGGTTTTGAGATACCCTTGGACTTTTCCCAGCTGCTAAATGGACCTTTGGATGACTGGGGCATGATCTTGGCCGTTCAAAGTTTTTGGCGCCAAAGTGTTTTTGGCTTCTTTATGTGAATATTTGATGCCAGAGGGGTACTTTTGGAGTGATATGGTTGTTTGATTAGGCAAGGGGATGAGGGGGTTGAGTGTGCAGAAGGGGTAGCAGGCTTAGGGGGTTATGATGGTGGTTTGGAGTATTCTGGGAGTGGGGTGTGAGGTAGAGGAGACGGTCAAAGGGGGTCAAAGGGTCAATGTTGACCGTTGGGGTTTATATTAAAACAGGGAAGGTGGGCTTTTGGATGGTGTATGGGCTTTTGTGGTGTGTGGGCTTTTGGAGGGATAAGGTGGGCTGGTGTTGGTTGTGGATTTGGATTTAATGGGATAGTATTAGGTCCGGTTTGGTTTGTAGAATTATTATAGGGACCAAAAATGTATTTTTCTGATTTTTGAAGGGTTGAGTTGTAATATTCCCAAAAGTTATCAAAAGGACTAAAATTGCAACATGTGAATAGTACAAGGGAAATATTTGATAAATTCCAATTTTTAAATTCCCGAGGACTTGTTTTGCCATTTTTGAAACTTGAGGGACCAATTGTGTAATTTTCTCAAACTTTTCACCGAAGGACTTGTTTTGACAATTTTTGAATTCCAAAGGACTTGGGTTGACTTTTCTTTTGTTTTAAACCTTCAGGGACTAGTTTGTCAATTTTTGAAACTTGAGGGACTGAAACTGCCAATTATGCAAACTTTGTTCGTTTTTCATTTGTTTTTAAACATTTTGCATCTAAAACATATAAAACACACTTTTGGGATAATTTCTGTATTTTTATGCATTTCTGAGTGTTTTTGGATGTTTTGGCAGTTCAGAAACGATAAAAATGATGAGTATTTACACACTCATCAATCCCCACACTAAACTATTGCTAGTCCCTAGCAATCTTTTGAGAAAACTTAATAGATTTTAAACTCTTTACCAAAAGTCATTACTTCTGGAGTAGCCAAATGTATCAGTTCAAGTAAGAACTATGGTCCACTTGATAACCATGTGATTTTGAGCAAACCACCAGCTGTCAACGGATTTGATTTGTCTTTACCAAAAGCCGTTTGCTTCTGGACTAGCCAACTCTTGATGGAATAGTCAACATCTTGGTGAGCTGATTACCAATTATGGTTTTTCCACTGCCTTTACCACAAGCCATAATCTTACGGGCTAGCCAACTCATTCACTTTTTTGAATATGGCGAGTTGATTTACCATACAATTTTGGGCAAATTGCAAGCCATCAACGGGTTTGAGATATCTTTACCAAGAGCCGTTTGCTCCTGGATTAGCCAATCCTTTTGTCGTTTAGACACGGCGGACTGATAACCACAAAAATTTTGAAATAAAGTGAAAAAATTTTGAAAATTTTGGGCCAAAAATGGGGGTTCTAGAGGATATATTGTGATAAAATTCGCTAGAATTCCCCCCCCCCCCCCCCCACCACACTTAGAATTGAATATTGTCCTCAATATTCAAAGTCCCGGCTATTATGCCGCTTCTTTGAACGTAAAAAGATAATATTATAAGCTAACTGTGGAAATATCGTTTTGCATTTTTCACTTTATTTATATGTACATACAATCACACACATTTTTTTTCCAGAGATATATACATTTCAAATAGCTGCAGGGGACGGCCACTCCCCCACACTAGGGTGTTAGAAAGTAGAAAGAAGTCAGAGACATGGGTGAAAACCCATGTTGTTGCTACTGTCTTTGTTTGTCGAGTCGCTAGCTTGACTCGATCCCCGAATTCAATTGTCCTTGGGGAATGTTTGGAGATCAGGGACAACAATGGATGATATGTCCTCTCCAAAGTAATGTTTCAAACGATGTCCATTCACTTTGAAATCAGGATCGTCATTTTGAGATAACTCGACGGTGCCATAAGGATAAACCTTAGCGATAGTGAATGGACCAGTCCATCGGGTTTTTAGCTTTCCCGAGAAGATCTTGAGTCTAGAGTTGAAAAGAAGGACTCGATCACCAACGTTGAAAACGCAGTTCTTGATTTTGGAGTCATGAATCTTCTTTGTCTTTTCCTTATAGATCAAAGAGTTCTCGTAAGCTTGATCACGAAGTTCATTTAATTCATTCAATTGAACTTTTCGATGATCACCCGCAGTTTTTAGGTCAAAATTTGCATGCTTGAGGGCCCAATAGGCTTTATGCTCAAGCTCGATCGGTAGATGGCACGCTTTCCCGTACACAAGCTTGTAAGGCGTACACCCGATGGGTGTTTTGTATGCCGTACGGAAAGCCCAGAGTGCATCATCTAATTTATCCGACCACGATGCACGATTTTCACCAACGGTTCTTTCCAAGATTCTCTTAATGCCTCGATTGGAAACTTCTACTTGTCCACTTGTTTGAGGGTGGTACGCAATAGAAAGACGGTGAGTTACACCATACTTTTGCATGACTTTATCAAATTTGTCATTGCAAAAATGCGCAGCACGATCACTAATTATAGCACGTGGAGTTCCAAATCGAGCAAAAAGAGCTTTCAAGAATTTCACAACTACTCGGGCATCATTCGTGGGTAAAGCTTTTTCTTCCACCCATTTTGAAAAATAGTCAACAGCCACGAGTATGTACTTATTCCCATGAGATGATGGAAATGGCCCCATGAAGTCGATGCCCCATACGTCAAAGATTTCACAAACTTGTATTGCATTTTGTGGCATTTCATTCTTTTGTGAAATATTCCCGTGACGTTGACAAGCGTCACAGGATTTGACCAATTCTTGGGCATCCTTATAAATCGTGGGCCAATAGAATCCCGAATCAAACACCTTTTTGGCGGTGTAATTTGGATTGTGGTGGCCCCCCGTGGGACCAGCATGGCAAGCCTTGAGAATTTCGGTGGCTTCTTGACCATATACACACCGCCGGATGACTTGATCCGCACAAATTTTGAAAAGGTAGGGGTCGTCCCAGAAATAATGTTTGACATCCTTAAAGAACTTGTTCTTTTGTTGGGACGACATCCCTTTTACCACAAAGTTACCCGCAAGGTAGTTTGCAAAATGGGCAAACCATGGGGTAACAGAATCTCCACGAAAGGCAACCGCATTGAGTGTCTCGAGAGGGAAGGTTTCATTAATTTCCTTCTTTTCGAAGACATCTTGATGAGGATTTTCCAAACGGGAGAGATGATCAGCAGCTAGGTTCTCAGCTCTTTTTTTTATCACGAATTATGATATCAAATTCTTGCAGGAGGAGAACCCAACGAAGTAGTCTCGGCTTTGCATCTTGTTTTGCAAAAAGGTACTTCAAAGCCGAGTGATCCGTATACACTATGCTTTTGGTCAAGATCAAATATGACCGGAATTTTTCAAAGGCATACACCACAGCTAATAATTCTTTTTTAGTGGTGGTGTAATGACTTTGAGCCTCGGTCATTGTTTTGCTTGCATAGTGTATAGGCTGAAAGTGTTTAGACCTGCGTTGCCCCAAGACTGCCCCTATTGCATAATCACTAGCATCACACATAAGTTCAAAGGGCAAGTCCCAATCGGGGGCAACAAGAATTGGTGCCTCAGTAAGCTTTTTCTTTAGAGTTTCAAAAGCTTCTACGCACTCAGGTGAGAAGATAAAAGGAGCATCCTTTTCGAGGAGATGGGTCATAGGCCGGGCGATTTTAGAGAAATCTTGAATAAACCTACGATAGAAACCGACATGACCCAAAAAGCTCCTAATACCTTTGATGGTAGTGGGATGAGGTAATTTTGCAATGACATCAATTTTGGCTTTGTCAACCTCAATCCCATTCTTAGAAATTTTATGGCCGAGGACAATGCCCTCTTTGACCATAAAGTGACTCTTCTCCCAATTGAGACACAAGTTTGTGTCTTCACATCGTTTCAACATACTTTCCAAGTGGGAGAGACAAGATTGGAACGAATCCCCAATGACCAAAAAGTCATCCATGAATACCTCCATTGTTTTTCCGATCATGTCGGAAAAGATTGACATCATGCACCTTTGGAAAGTGCCAGGAGCGTTGCATAAACCAAAAGGCATGCGACGGTAGGCAAAGGTTCCGTAAGGGCATGTGAAGGTAGTTTTCTCTTGATCCTGTGGATCAATGGGGATTTGAAAGTATCCCGAGAAACCATCGAGGAAACAATAGTACTCATTCCCCGCTAATCTCTCGAGCATCTGATCCATGAAGGGTAGAGGAAAATGGTCTTTACGGGTGGCTTCATTGAGTTTTCTATAATCTATACATACACGCCACCCCGTAACCAAACGAGTTGGAATCAACTCGTTATCCTCATTGGTGACAACAGTTATGCCACCCTTCTTAGGAACACAATGAATGGGACTCACCCAAGGACTATCAGAAATAGGGTAAATCAATCCAGCATCAAGAAGTTTTAGAACTTCTTGTTTGATAACTTCGTGAATTTTTGGATTTACCCTCCTTTGATGTTGCACCGCGGGTTTGAAGTCATCCTCCATCAAGATTTTGTGTGAACAAAATTCAGGGTTGATACCCTTAATGTCGGAGAGTCTCCAAGCAATTGCTCGCTTGTGTGACTTCAAAACCTTTATGAGCGCGGTTTTCTCCTCATCTTTCAAGTCTTTAGCAATAATGACGGGTAATTTATCATCACCCTCCAAAAATGCATACTCAAGATGAGGAGGCAACTCTTTGAGCTCGACCTGAGGAGAATCATCAGTTTTTTCAACATATTTGATCTCCTCTTTATGAAGTGTTTGTGGTAGAACAGGAAGAGGAGAGGGATCTTTGTTCAGTAATTTCTCACGCAGGAGAATATCCCTCTTGGGGTCAATCTCTTGGTTATCGATTCCATCGGGAATCAAATCACTTTTGAGAAAGGCCTCAATTTCTTCTAAGATGAAGTCACTTCCCTCAAACGGAGTGAGGGAAGGAGAAGAATTTGCAATGATGGGGTAAGAAGATGGAGTGAAGTTTTCACTTGAAGAATTATTATTGAAA
Organism: Artemisia argyi; assembly: GCA_030686995.1. Taxonomy (NCBI): domain Eukaryota; kingdom Viridiplantae; phylum Streptophyta; class Magnoliopsida; order Asterales; family Asteraceae; genus Artemisia; species Artemisia argyi. Next base: position 28,954,979 of record CM060693.1, read on the forward strand.
CCTAGAACCTCTTGAGCGTACTCCTCAGAAGCAACATCAATGACATCGATTCGGTTAACCGATTCAGTGTCATAATTTGAGGAGTACCTCGAAGTTTGATCGAGGTTAAACGTTACTGCTTCATTACCAACACGAAGAGTTATTTCCTCTTCGTGCACATCGATTAGAGCACGGCCCGTTATCAGGAATCCTCTTCCAAGAATAAGAGGAACCCTTGGATCAGCATCGAACTTAACAACAACGAAGTGAGCGGGGAAATGGAAATTTCCTACTTTCACGAATACGTCTTCAGCAATGCCGAGTGGACGAGAGATTGAACGGTTGGCAAGCTCAAGAGTCATGCACGTGGGAGTAAGTTCAGGAAGAGAGAGTTTCTCCCATACTGAGTGAGGCATCAGGTTGATGCTAGCGCCAAGATCGGCCAAGGCGAAGCATTCAACCATCCCAGGAAAAACACATGGAATGAGAAATCTCCCAGGGTCTCCAAGCTTCTTAGGAAGCTTCTTTAAGATAACTGCAGAGCAGTTTTCGTTCAATGGAGTCTTTGCCATTTCGTACAATTTTTCCTTGTTGCTTAACAAGTTCTTGATCATCGATGCAAATTTGGGCATCAGGATGATAGCATCTGCAAGGCTTATGTCAAAATGCAAATCTTGAAAGATTTGATAGAACTTATCCATTTGGTGACTAGCCTTTTCGCGGAGATTTTGCTCATTAAGTCGTGATGGGTATGGTATTGAAGGTTTGGATTTAGGGTTCTCAACAGGAGTTATTGGTGGTTCAAATACAACTCCTGATTTGGTCTTTGGAACAACCTGAGGGTGGACGTGTGCGGTACTTCGTGGGCTAGTAAATTGCTGTAACACCCCGAAAATTTGATAAGCAGCGGAAGTCTAATCGGGGTCATTACAGTTTAGTACACAGTCATACTCACAGAAAACAATTCATAAGATAGTCAATATCATTCCATGAAAACTCGAATAGTCAGAGTTACAAACAGTTTTCCAAAATGTTAATTTGTTTCGCAAAAGAAGTGATAAGTTTGTAAAGAATGATATCATTATTGAAATAAAAAGGGAGGTCTTGTGTGCCCTTTTGCCAGCTCCGTGCCGCCATGCTTGCTAATTTCCTGAGATAAACATGCTTAAAATGTCAACACAAAGGTTGAGTGAATTCAAAGTAGTTTAAATAGTAATAGTGTGAACACAAGTCAAGCATTCGAAATAAACAAGCCAAGATAGACAGGTCTTGACTAAACTGGTGAAATATTGCTCCTAAGCCTCACGAAACGCAAGCCTTAACATTGATTTGACATATCATAAAGATAATAACAATCACCTACACCACAGAGGATGTAAATGACAAGGGGCCCTCGGTGACAGGAAATGTGCCAAATTTCCATAATACCTCGAATATAGCACACCTCCTGCCAAGTGATCACCTTGACAGAGGCGGGTTGCCATTCCAATAGATCTATCAACTATATTCGCGCTCACTCGCAAGTGATTAAGGTTTGTGATATGAGGGACTTGTAGCACAGGTGTCAACTTAGGCAATATCAGGTGATAACAGCATACAGAAAAAATACTTGTGTTCGATTTATAGCATGTATCTCCCCACGGAGTTTAAAAACAATTAAAAATGTGGGACCATGAACTCACCTGAAAGGTGTGGGTGAATCACAACGGTGCTCAAAGGTGACGGTGTACTGCTACGACTAGCAATGAAATTCCTCCAAATTGCGACCTAAATAATACATTGTAATCGGTGTTTTAGGTTCGTTTTGTAATTGTCATGTGAGACGTCTCTTGTATGGTGATATCCGTTCGGGTGTCTTATTATATTCCAAAATAACTTCATGTAGTTATTTGTAACGTTGTTACGAACCGGTGTTCGATATATGTTAATTAGCTTGTGAAAATGCTATCGTTAAAAATATTTATAATTAAATATTTTTAGTAAAGTTATATATTTGTTTTTAAGTTACAATGTATATATATATATATATATATATATATATATATATATATATATATAGATATATATATATATATATATATATATATAAATCAAATTATACAAAACAATTAATTAATAAATACCTTTGTCATATTTAACCCTTAACTTTATTAAAGTTACATCTTTTACCCTTTGGTCAAAAATAATTACATTTTGGTCCTTGGCATAGCTTTTACACCTTATTACTTATACTTTGGTCAAATTACAGTTTCTACCCCTCGTTCTATTAGAAATCGGTGATGTACTATTTAGTCCGAAAGTTTGTGATTTTAACACTTTTAGTCCCTTAACGTGGGACTTTTGCAAAAATAGTCCGAAACATATTTTTTGACAAGTTAACTTTTATTTTTATAAAAGTCACTATTTTATCTTCTAAAATTTATAAAATCAGTTTTTATAAATTTATTATCATTTCGAAAATCCTATATTTTCTAGTCGAAAATTCATAAGGAAAAATTGATTGGGCTCGTTAGCCCGGTTTAAGGCCCAAAGTGGGTTTTCTTGTCCAAAATTTGTACTCGACTAGGATTTGGTTTTGGCTTTGTTTACGTAGTAATAAATCGTGTAAGGTTTGCATGTTTCGTGGGTTTGATTAAGTGTGAGCTAAAGAATTAGTGTGTCGCAAAATATGCATGTATTGTACGTGTGCAAATGAAACGACGAGGCCTTTCCTCAAGGGTGTTGAAGTGTGTAAATAATATAATTATAAGTGCAACGAATGTTTTTACTTAGAAAAATGGTGTGTGTCGTATGCTAAGTAAGTGTGGTATGCATGATACGAGTAAAAGTAGAAAATGAAAAAGGTGATAGTTAACTTACAACACCAAATCTGGTGGTGAGGATGTCGTGTGTACGAGACAAGGGAACAAGCAACGTGGTACCTTCTCCCGTCTAGTGATTACTTGCTCCAAATGAGTTACCCAACTAGTTCAAACCTAAAACTTTGCTTGTGTGCTCCTTGATTCCTCTCAACAGCAACAAGAAAGAAAGAACTAGAGTGTTTGTGATTGAGAATTTTGGTGAAACTTGAGAGTGTGTGAGATCTTGCATTAAATGTGATTTATATAGGGAGGTTTTGGGTGGTTCGAATGTCCCTAGAGACACAACACCAACCGTGTGGTCTCTTCTTCTCTCGACAATGTTGTCTAGTTTCCAAAGGCATTGTCAAATCGAGTTGCATGAGTTTGAGAGCTACATCCATATTTTAAATGCTAGGGCTTAGTTAGTTTTAGGCATGTGGTATATATATAATTTAGTTTAATGTTTGTGTTAGGAGATCAAGTAACACATGATCTAGTGGTTAAAGTGTTTAAGTGTGTAATGTGATTAACCAAAGGTCGGACGGCTCCAAATGGTGGCTCTTTGTTGTGTGAAACAAAGTCAAAGGGGAGGGGGCTTATTTGTGTCGAGTTGTAGGGAACAAGGAAAACAAAACAAGTGAGATTTCAAGTTTGAAAAGAAACTTGGTTTTCATTCGAGTAGCATGCATCGCAGCAGTTAAAACCAAAGCCAGTGGGCTTGTGCAAAACTCGGCCCAAATGGAAAGTAAGAAAGAAAATGGTGTGATGGGCTTGTGAGTGTCTCGTCCCAAAGAAAACAAGAAACAAGTAGTGACTGTTGGGCTTGTGATTTGTGTTCGGCCCAAAAATATGACGGGGTATCGGTGATTAGTATAATTGTGACTTTAGTTTTGGTGTCGGTTCGTGAAAACCATAAAAACATGAATGGTGTCGTCATACGTATATACATATACTCTTATATATATAAAGTGGTAATAATTTGTAATTATTAATATATACATATCGTTGTTAATATATTAATAACATATCGGTGTCCAATTAGGGTGTCAGGTCGCAAGTGGGAGTTACCGGTGTTAATCCTCATTGGGTGAAATCCAAGAGTGACAATCGGGTGATATCGGGTGACAAAACATAATCGGGTGTCAAACAAACGGTGACAAAAATAATCGGGTGTTAAATAAACGATGTCTCGTATAAAAATTTCAAATTAGCCCGCAAAAATAGCTTAGTTTAGAATAGTGTCGATAATTAGCATTAATAAATGACCTGGGATTTTACGGAGTATTACAATTGCACCGTGTCCTTGGTTGCCTCAGGTTCACTTTCCACTACTTTAGGAAGAGAAGAAGTAGTAGGAAGTGGCGGTTCATCATAAGCTTTACCACTACGTGTGGTAATGGCTTTGAGTTCACCTTTAGGGTTGACAACTGTATTACCAGGAAGACCTCCCGAAGTAGAGGGTGGAGCGAGATGACTCATGAGACTAGCAAACATATTCTCAATCTTGTTTTGAGATTGATCAATTTTGTTGTTTGTTGCCATAAGCTCATTCTTCATCTCGTTACCTTGCTTGGTTATTGAAGATTGAAATTCATTCTTCAAAGTTGAGATTTGATTCTGCATTGCCCTCATTAACCCTAATGTAGTTATTGAGCTCGTTCGGGAGAGGTTCTTGGTAATTAGGAGCTGAATACCCTTGATTACCCCTTTGGGGTGGGTATTGATTCACCGGGGCATGAGTTTGATTTTGCATGTTATTACCCCTTGGTGGATTAGGATTAAACCTATTTGGATTTTGAGGAAATCCGGGTGGTCCACTTTGGTTGCTAGCGCGGTAGTTTGGTTCCACTTGAGGACGGTATTGGTTACCTCCTTGGTTGGAACTTCCGGCTATTGCATTGACTTCAAATGGATTGCCTTCGGTGGCAGTGCAATTGTAATACGAGTGTGGACCACCACAAGTGACACAAACTTCTACCTTTTTTATTTCAGCTTGTGGAGAAGGTTGAGAAGAAGAAACTTTCTTACTTTTGGTGAGAGCCAAAGCATGAATAGCTTCTGTGAGTTTGTCAAGTCTAGAATCAGTGCTAGATTGAGCTACGGGCGATGAGGTAGAAGGACTAACATTCACTTGAGAAACAACCGGCTTGCTTCGTGGAATGCGGACCTTAGACTTATTTTCAATGATCGCTAATGCATCCTTTGTGGTTCGATTCAAGAAATTACCTCCCGCGGAGGAATTGAGAGAGTCTTGATCGAGTTGGCTCACACCATTGTAGAAAGTGTCAAGCTGCATGAGATCAGAAAAACCGTGATGAGGGCATTTGCGAAGCAATTCCCTATAACGATCCCATGCCTCACTGAATGATTCATCAAATTTCTGTATGAATTTCATGATTTCATTCTTGAGACTCGTGGTTTTGGAAGGAGGAAAGAATTCATTCACGAACTTTTTAACCAAATCTTCCCATGTTACAATCGATCGAGGGGGTTGTTTATCAAGCCAAATCCGGGCAGCCCCATCGATGGAAAATGGAAAGAGAAGAAGTTTAATCGCCTCTTCAGGGACATTTTTGCATTTGATGGTTGATGTAATTTTGTTAAACCATCGAATGTGATCTTGAGGATCGTCCCTCTCAAAATCGTAGAATTGACGTGAGGTGACCAGATTTATCAATCCGGTTTTAAGCTCAAAATTCTCGGCCATGATGGCTGGAACAACGATAGCATCTCCGTAAGCCTCAACGGGTGCTTAGAGAAGCTCGTTCATAGTTGGCTCAGCAGCCATGATAACGGAAGATGTGGGAACAGTACGGATCTCAGATCCGACTGTTGGTGCTGAACGTCTACGAGGTCTTCTAGGTACTCTTTCAAGCTCACGTAATGGGCTTGTGGACTTAAACCAATAATCACAAGCAAGTGGCTTCTTTAAAAAAGGTACACCACTCACAGGGATACAAAGGCAAGTTTTAAATCTTTGGTTTGGGAACTTATTATGTCCACACCCCAGTTGGTAGGTGTTCTGCCTTGGTTTGCGACGGTTTATTTTTATGTAATTTATTATTCACAAGAAAGAGACGAATGTTTTTGGGTTTTTGTGTATGGGTTAAAAACTTTTGGACAATATTTTTGGTATTGTTTCGTTTACCAAAATCGTATCTTTTTAAGAATCACCTTAAAAGAAATACGATATAGAAAACGTATCGATCTGTTTTGTTTGTTTTTGATTTTTTTTTTGGTGTTGTTAACACTTTAGGAAAAGTGTTAATGACGTTTTTGTTTTATGATTAAGATTTACAAAAAGGTGGTGGTGTTTATACAGTGATGAATGAAAAACCACTAATCTCTAAAAAACGTTTTGATTACGCAGCTACCTCCCCGGCAGCGGCGCCAAATTTTGATTGTTCCTAAATGGTCAACTAGGTTGAACAGGTGATGGTCAACCAAGTCAAACGTCTAAAACCAACTAACCAAGGAGTACAGTGTATTCCCGGGTCGTTATGTCCCAGCGAGGTAAGAAATTGTATTGAAAAACGTTTTAAGTTATCGGGTGATTTAACAGGAGGATCAGGAATTTGATTTGAATGATTAAACTACGAGATTATGATTAGGAATGACTTAGAAACACTATTCTAACAATTACTGATAATCAGATAACCTAGAAACGTGAGTTAAACCTAAAACGCGCGTTTGAGTTTAAAATAAACGCGAACGCGCAAAATAAAAAGTGAAACGTGAGCAAATAAAGTCCTACGAATGTGAAAATTATATTTTTACAATACTAATGTTATAAGAAAATTTTTAGAAACTTCAAATTATTTTTACCACTATTTAATTAATTACTAATTATTAATTACTTTTTAATTAACTAAATTATATTAATTATTAATTAATTATGAAAATTAACTAGAAAAATGAAAATTAAATTTAGAAAAATCTAAAATATTATAAAACTAATTTTAAAACAGAAAACCTATTTTTTCTACTTTTTAATTATTAATTAAAACTAATTATTTAATTAATTTAAATTAAACTAAATTATAAAAAATACTAAATGATCAAGGAACAATCTGAAAAAATTCCTAAAATTATTTTAACTAAAAAAGAATATGATAAAAATTTAAAAATGATAAATGCTTATAAATAAGCAGAAAATAAGCCAAAAGGGCTTAAATAGAAGCTATTACTTTATTTAAATTTGGATTTTTCTAATTTTTCTTTTACACAACTAATTAACTACTGAAAATAAGCACTTTTTATGAAGGAACTTTCTATGAAACTTGAAAATAAGCTAAGTGCTTATTAATAAGCCAAACAGTGAGCTTTAAGCTTAGATAAGCTTCAATAAGCTTGAAACAAACCACACAGAGCACTCAGGCCAGAGAATAAGCTAAAATCAACTTGAAGGAACTTAAATAATCTTAAATCAACAAGAAAAACCCATAGAGTAAGCCAGTAAAAGCAAATAAGCAATTTCCAATTCCCTAGTGAACCCACAGGCCTGCAGGCTTCTTTATGGTCAAATCCAGCTTATCAAATAAGCAATAAAGCCACAAATAAGCATTGAAGTAAAATGAGTTAAGCAATTCCTAACTAAGCAAATAAGCATGAAACCAAACACAAGCTCAAGCTCAAACAAGCCCAGTCAATCACAAATAGCAAATAACACAAGTTCAGGAACAAAAATCACACTAATGCATGGGATCAACAAACTCAGTGCATACAGTGGTGAGATTATGCTTCTAATTGAAATTTAGTGAATTAAGCAATTAACCAAATAAGCTATTGAGCATAAACTATATGCAGACACACTCACACACAAACTCAGGCAGCCACAACAATATATTAACAACACTTCACAAACTAATCAACAATTAGAAACTAGAAATCAAACAAACTCATTTTGCATACTGATGCATGAGCAGTACTGAGTCCAAAATGGCAATAAGCAGGGCAAAAATAAGCTGTAGAACAAGCACATGAGTGCAAATGACTAATGAATCAATCAAGCTAACCTACCAAGCTCCTCAGAGCACTAAAGACCAGACCCTAAGCTCAAGGGATAAGCTAGATAAGGGAGTGAGGAAAATGGGTCAAAACTGCACCCCTGGGTGCAGGGCAGGTTCTTGAGCAAACACCAAACTTTGGACCCAAATTGGAGTTACCAAATAGATTTCAAAGTGAATGATTCTTTTTGATATTGAAATACAGACCACCAAAGATTATAAAACAACAAATTTTATTTAATTTCAATCACCTATGCTGCCTATAACTGTCCTGGAATTTTGCTCCATTGTCTGGATTTCAACTTTTGACTTTTTAAAGTAACATGAGAAATTGACTAATGTGAACTTCTAATGATCCTAGATTAATAAAGATGTAGTTTTAAGCTAAAATGTTACTGAATTAAGCTATTTATAACACTGATGCATCTACATCTAAGTTTATGCAACCTAAAATCTTTAACAGTTATGCATACACTATGGATTGAAAGAAATTTTGACTTTTAACCTACAACCTACCAATTTAAAGACTGATTTATCCTATATGAACCTAGAGTAACATGTCTACACTGAATATTACTACTGAAACAAAAGCTATCACAGGGAAACAAGTTGAACCAAACACCCCTTTTGAAACAGTTAAGACAACAACTATTTGCACAAAGAAGATTTATTTAATTTAGACCTAATCTAAGCCTATAATGACAACTAATAACAGCAAATAAACAACATTAAGCAGTTTAATCAAACTAATAAACAATGGGACATAGGATTAAAAAGATTGCTTACAATATGCCATCCTGCCAAACTTCTAAGAACCAAGAACCATTTAACCAATCCTATTGCTTCCCAATAAGCTCTATCCCATGGCCATCAAGTATGCACCATGCTCAATGCTTCTCATCTTCTTCTTCTTTTTTTTTTTTTTTTTTTTTTTTTTTTTTTTTTTTTTGTGACTATTTTTTTTTTTTTTTTTTTTTTTTTTTTTTTTTTGTATTTTTCTGATTTTAAGTTAGAAGTGAGTAATATGTTAGATGAGCTTAGAAAAGCTTACAGGAAACTTAAATGAGCTTAAATAATTACTAAACAACAATTTTTGAGTTTACATCATAATTATGTAGAACTTGAATTCTTATAACATAAACTGAAAATGATACAAGAGTTCAAATAAAGGGTTCAGAAACTTAAATTGACTTGAAAAAAAAAAAAACAAATTACAAGCTAATATTTAACTGGAATTCAAAAGTTATATTAAACTTGATATAAGCTAAAATTAAGCTAAAAACTAGACACCCTGCTCCAAGGCTCTCCTCTTCTTTTATAGCTGCAAATTTAGGGTTTTGAGATACCCTTGGACTTTTCCCAGCTGCTAAATGGACCTTTGGATGACTGGGGCATGATCTTGGCCGTTCAAAGTTTTTGGCGCCAAACTGTTTTTGGCTTCTTTCTGTGAATATTTGATGCCAGAGGGGTACTTTTGGAGTGATATGGTTGTTTGATTAGGCAAGGGGAGGAGGGGGTTGAGTGTGCAGAAGGGGTAGTAGGCTTAGGGGGTTATGATGGTTGTTTGGAGTATTTTGGGAGTGGGGTGTGAGGTGGAGGAGACGGTCAAAGGGGGTCAAAGGGTCAATGTTGACCGTTGGGGTTTATATTGAAACGAGGAAGGTGGGATTTTGGATGGTGTGTGGGCTTTTGTGGTGTGTGGGCTTTTGGAGGGATAAGGTGGGCTGGTGTTGGTTGTGGATTTGGATTTAATGGGATAGTATTAGGTCCGGTTTGGTTTGTAGAATTAATATAGGGACCAAAAATGTATTTTTCTGATTTTTGAAGGGTTGAGTTGTAATATTCCCAAAAGTTATCAAAAGGACTAAAATTGCAACATGTGAATAGTACAAGGGAAATATTTGATAAATTCCAATTTTTAAATTCCCGAGGACTTGTTTTGCCATTTTTGAAACTTGAGGGACCAATTGTGTAATTTTCTCAAACTTTTCACCGAAGGACTTGTTTTGACAATTTTTGAATTCCAAAGGACTTGGGTTGACTTTTCTTTTGTTTTAAACCTTCAGGGACTAGTTTGTCAATTTTTGAAACTTGAGGGACTGAAACTGCCAATTATGCAAACTTTGTTCGTTTTTCATTTGTTTTTAAACATTTTGCATCTAAAACATATAAAACACACTTTTGGGATAATTTCTGTATTTCGATGCATTTCTGAGTGTTTTTGGATGTTTTGGCAGTTCAGAAACGATAAAAATGATGAGTATTTACACACTCATCAGTAATCAAAGTAACTGAAACAGAAATAAAGGTGAAGGTAACGGATAGTCATCTACCACGAGCCCAGAAACAGATATCATATCATAATCATAATTCACATATCTTCATAAATATATAGAGGGGAGACCTCTCAGATAATCAGACAATAATGAAGGGTGTCCTCGTATGGGTGGAGTAGCTAGCTCCCAGAATTGTGAAGGACGTGTATTGCACACACAGCCACATTCACCAGATAACAGATAACAGAAACTGATCTAGGATGCATCCATACGCCCCTTCCCAACAGATAAACATATGCAGCCAAACCAAGGGACGTGGCAGAACACCACTCTACTGCCCTAGAATAGGTCATACATAATATCATAAAATGGTACAGATCTTAGGTTATAATAGTCAGGTCAGAAATACATATCAGAGGTTCATATCATAAGTCTAAATCAGAAGTCAAATCAGAAGGTTCAGAAACAAAAGGGTTTCATAGCAATGGTTTAGGGAACCTTAATAATGAAAGAGATCATGAGAAACCTTTACTGAAAAGGTCAGGATATCTGTACCTTAGACCGCAAGTGCAAACATAACAGAAAACATAAAGACTGGGAGCAACTCCTTCTTCACGGAACCTACGAATTTATAATCACGCATTACAGATAAGTTCATTTTAATCAGATTTCTCATTTTAGGTTTTCTTCTATTTTTAGTACCTTTCTATTCTTAGCACGATTTCATATTTAGTAATTTCATACTTTAGAGTTACAATTGACAATTTAGTAAACTTAGAGTTTAATATAATTAATATAATAGTTTAGGATTTAATTTGCCAACATATCAATGTTTAGGGTTAAATGTGTCAACTTAACATAGTTTAAGGTTTAACATGCTAATATAAAAGTTTAAGGTTCATTTATGACAATTATCAAATATTAGGGTTTAAATGTATATATTATTAAAGTTTAGGGCTAAAGTATATGTTGAGGCAACATGATCAAGATCTCTTTATGTTTTAATGATGACAAACAAACCATCGAAACACATAAAATAATAAACGTTAGCTCAAAATCGCCGGAGCCAATGTCTGCTCCTGGTGCGCTGCTCGCGCGTCAACGCGCGGGTGATGCGCCAGGAGTCTGTATGGTTCCGGGCGAATTTTGAAAGTCGGATTTCCCCTTACCCGAAAAATGTGTATCTTTCAATACAGGTATGAATATGTTATGCGCTTAATTGAGAACACTTGAAACGAGTTTTGAGACTTGAGAGATCCCACTTTTAGAACACCCATTTACGGGAAAACGCCAACTCATGTTTTCTAACTATCGCCTCTAGCCAAGGCTTTTCTAAACTTAGGGAGCTTATATATTTCACGTGGCATCGTGTTGAAGCATCCATATGCTCATATCCAGTGCTTACGTCTTCTCTAATTACGTAACGGGTTTACTCTCTTATTGGTCAAACTAAGTCAAATGTCACTTTGCGTAAGCGCATCCTTTCCCACTTGGGTTATGCTTTACATCAAGGCAAAGCACTTAACTTGTTTGAACCAAGGTATTAGTTGAGAACGTCGAGTCGTGGAAAGTCACGAGATATGAAACTATGAATTCTCGACGTTGTATTACTTGAACTTATAAGTAACCTATGATTTCCTCAACCTATAATCTTAATTTTCTAAACCTTTTTCTTCTTAATGACAATTAGATTATCCCTTAATCCTTTCTTAATCCCATTTATACTAAAGACAAAACCAATCATATCCAATCATATCCAAATCAAATATTCTCTTACACAATCTCTTACACCCTTACATATTCCCTTACACACTACATCTAAACCATCTATTCCCTTACAACACATCCCAACCCTTCATATTCAACACATGACAATTGTTGGAAACCCTAATAAGGCTCCATCTCATCCTAGCCATTGAATTCAAACTAAACTCATCTCAACCATCCATCCAATCTCTCCTATCTATGGCACCACATGTGATTGATCTCAACCATTGAATTCAAACCAAAACCATCTCAACCATTGATTTCCCCTTCCCCCCCAAGCAAAGCATATTCCTTGGAATATCCTTTCTTAACCCTAACCTAGGCATGTTTGATCCTTGCCATCCATTTCAAATGAGATCATCTCAACCATCCACATTCCACACATGGCAAATTGTTTGAAAACCAAAGGAGGCTCCCTTTGATCCTAGCCATCCAATTCAAACCATTTCATCTCAACCCTCCATCTCATTCTTCCCCCCTAAGCATTGGAATATTCCTTGGCATATTCTTTCTCTCTTTTCTATGCCATGTGAGGAGATACACTTCTACCCCTTCCAAATTACCCTATCTACACTTTAAACCCTTGTTAATTTGGTTTCTCTTTGAACACTTCACAAATGATTTCCAAATTGGCTATTTGAGTTGGTAAACCTTAGATTGATTAATGTTAAGGTTTATTGTGAAGTACAATTGGGGGTTTAGCAAGGATAGGTATTTACAAGGTCCAACACCCAAGTTTTGGGAAAGACTTGAGACAGAGTCCTGGCGCGCTGCCCGCGCGTTGACGCGCGGATGACGCGCCTGTAAAATTTTCCCAAGATTGGGTCTTGGCCTATAAATACCACCCTTGCCTCTTGTATTCCTCACCCCTTGCCATTATTCTTCCGGGTGGTAGTCTTGGTAGTGATCTTTGTGATCCTTAGGTGAAGTCGAATCGTGAGATTCTTTTGGGTGGTTTCCGAGGGCGGAATACCGTTGGTGAGTAACTCCTTCTTTGTGAGCATCGATATTGGTGAATATCGGTGGAGTGAATTGTAATGGTTTGTAGTCCACCGAAAGGATTATACTAGTGAATAGTATCGAAGTCGTGGATTCGCAACTGGTGTTCGGATGGTATAAACCCCCCATCCCGAACCAGTATATATCATGGTGTCTTTCTTTACTTGCTTTATATACTTTGGTTGTGATAGTGGTTGTTGATTTATTATACAGCCACTTGGTGTTCTCTTTGGCTTAAAGTTTTTAAACATCCAAAAAGCCTATGAAACCGTATTCACCCCCCCCCCCCTCTACGGTTCTACAATTGGTATCAGAGCGGTATACTCTAGTTTTTGAGCGTTAAAGCCTTCCCGTGAAGTCGTTTTAAGTCAAAAACTTCTTTCCCAAAAGTCTACAATCCTAACTAAGGTTTTTGGAAAAGTATAGTATAGATCCATGGCTCAAGAGAACTACAGAGAGGGGCGTTCTATGGAAATACCACCTTTGTTTGAATACGAAGGATTCCGTTTTTGGAAAATCCTATTTGAGACCTATGTTAGGTCTAAGGATTATGACTTGTGGTACATTTTCCAAAATGGTGATTTTGATGATAAGGAAAGGAAGATGGCCGACAAGAATGTTCAAGCCAAAATGATGATATTTGATGCTCTACCTCAAGAGGAGCTTGAGAGGGTGTGGATGTGCAAGACCGCGAAGGAGATTTGGGACTTACTTCTTCTTGTTCATCATGAAACTTCACAAGTCAAGGCCAACATGATAGACTCTCTCATTCAACAATATGAAGAGTTATCTATTTCAAATGATGAAACTATTGATATTAGTCTAATGAGATTCAATGCTATCACTACAAGCTTGAACTCATTAGATCCAAGTTATCATAGCAAAAATCATATTGAAAAATTTGTTCATGCTACTTCCAAAAATTGGCAACTTAAAGAAGCAAAGATTGAAGAAAGAAGAAGTTTGGGACAATTATCTTTTGAAAAGATAATTGATGGTCTTCATACTTATGAAGAATTTATATGTGATATTAGAGCCATCACCAATGAAGAGATCAATTTACTTGTTCCTAAAGACGAAGTTATAGAAGAAAAAGGGGTCATTACGTCAACAATGCAACCTAGACGTTATGATGAACAAGATGATTGTAGAGATCAAGAGATTGCACTCGTTGGTGTAACTCGGTGTGTTTATGAGGAAGATAATCACTCGCATTGTGATGTCACTTGTCTCAAGACACTTGAAGCCCTTGAGGTATTATCTAACTCTTCTCCATCTAATAATATTTTAGATATTCGTAGATTGCAAAAAGAAAATGAAGAACCAATCAAACTTAATGAACACATATTAAGAGATATTGAAAAACATGCAACAGATAAACATGAGCTCAATAAAGAGATTAATAAACTTGAACATAAATTGATACTACTTAAATTTGAGAAAAGTGGTATTGACTTAAACAAAATGTTACATGAGCAAAAACCCTTTCATGACAAGGGAGGTCTTGGTTTTTTCTGAAAATGATAAAAATACATCTACAAGTCAAGACAAATCTATTGTTTTTATAAAAGAAGGTTGCAAACCAAAAGTTACTGACGCGCTGACTGACGCGTCAACGCGCCAGATGTCTGAGTAAAAATGGTTCAGCATTAAACGCTTTCGCTAAACCATACTTTCCTCAAACTTCTTGCGTAAACATCCATAACAACACTCTACATGACTTTGTAGAATTTACCAATGATGAGCATGGTAGCGATTTAAACTCTGAGTTTTGTAGTACAAGTAATCTTAATGATGATTTTAGTATTATGTTTACCAATGTAGATTGCACTATTAGTAAAAACGGTAACTTACTAGCTAAAGGTCATAGGAAAAACAACTTGTATACTTGTTAATCTTAGATTATGTGTAACATGATATGCATTTCAAACATGGTAAATAACCCAACGCCTCGGCTTAGGATAATAGGTCTTGTCGACAAGCTAGTAAGCAATTTACCATATGGTAAATAACCTAACGCCTCGGCTTAGGAAGTTAGGTCTCGCCGTTTAGCTAGTAAGCAATTTACCATTGTTAAGTTTTGAAAGGCATTATTGTGTTACATTTCTAGGGAGTCAAGGTCAAAAAAATAATAGGAATAAAAAGGAAGTGTCACCTAGTAAGGTTTTAGAATTGATTCAAGTGAATTTGTATGGTCCATCTCGGATCCAAAGCTATGGAGGAAACTTCTACACTTTAATAATCATTGATGATTATTCAAATTACACTTAGATATTGTTCTTAGAAAACAAGGATGGTGTCTTGAATAAATTCAACATTTTGAGAAAGAAACTTGAAAACCTACTTGATTGTTCAACTGTATCAATTAAAATAAATCATAGTAGCGAATTTGATAAAATGCAATTTGGAACCTTTTGTGAACAACATGGAATATCTTATAACTTATCGAGTCCGTTCACTTCTCAATCGCATGAGATTGTTGAAAGAACACATCGTAAGTTATGAAAGATGAGTCGTGCAATGATTGACGAGCAATCCATTCCACAAAAGTTTTGATGTCATGCCCTAGTTACCACTTATTACATTTTTAATAATGTCTACATAAGAAATGTTATTAATAAAACACCTTATGAAATACTTAGGAATAGAAAACCATCCCTAGAGTATTTTAGAGTATTTGGTTGTAAAGTATTTATACTTAACACCAAAGAATATCTCACCAAATTCAACCCAAAGTTGTATGAAGGTGTGTTCCTAGGATTCTCTCAATCTTGTAAAGCATACATAGTGCTTAACAAGGAAACAATGAGGATTGAGGAATCTCTCAATGTGACCTTTGATGAGAGCATGCCCGAGCCTAAATCATCTCCTTCGATAGAAGATGATGTGATCAATGAACCTTTTGTTCAAGATCAAGAAAGGTCGCCAACATTACAAGTTAATGTATCGGATGAAGGCAATCCTAAGGAAGTGAGAGAAGCGAGGGGTCATCCTATACAATAAGTCATTGGAGACTTGAATAAAAGGACACTTAGGTCACAAAATAAACAAGTCTAAGTTTTGGCATGACATTTTTCAAGAAGTCCAAATTGCTTTGGGATAGGTTTTGATGCTAAAACATGCATCTTAGAAGAACAATCTTTAAGTGCTCTTAGAGCTTATGTGATTAAGGCTTATGTGGAGGCATGGAAGGAAGATCTAACAAATATCTTTCAAGAGGAAAAATATGTATCAACTCATTATTCAAACTATGATTGATAGTATTTAAGATTCTACATGTCTATACTATGTGTTTGAACAAGAAAACTTGACACAAATTATCTTGATTCATCTTGAAAATTTTGACTATGTTAAGTTTGCAAGATTAGATAAAATCTCTAAACACAATTCACACTTGTGTATAAGATCTTGTATCTAATTCTTCTTGTTCACCATTATGTGAATATGGCATGCTTTGTGTTTAGGAAAAAAGAGAAATGAAGGACTTCATGCAAATATACAAACTATTTACATAGTTAAAGAGAATTCCTATGTATCGAATTTGGTATGGTATTGCATTACAAACTAAAATATCCGATGAATAGACTAGATAAGCTAAGTTCTTCGTCCGAGATCTTAGGAACTTATGGTGTTAATGCAAGTAACACATAAGGGTTATTTATGTCGACATACAACACAACGAACTATGAACCAAGGATATCATGTATTGTGTGTTGACTTATATACAATGTGTGATGGTTCATAGGATCTAGCTTGTGTACCTAAAATAAAGAAGCACTTAATGATCATACACATATAACTACACTCTTTGAATATCCTACATGAAATACTTGCACTTAGTTCATGTATTGGGTAGTCGTAGGTTCAAAATGGTGTTTGATAAAGTCTCTTTCAAAAGATTTGATGCTACTTGTTCTTTACTCATCAACTATGAATTCATGCATATCTTTTGTAAAGAATGCATGCAATTACCATAGGATCTAACATGAGCATTCAAATCCAACCAAACTCATAACTAACTCAACCCTAATCACTCATATCATACAAGAATAATTGTCTTTCCCATACACCTCTTTCTTTCAACTCATCTTGTACTAAGATTCTTAGTACTAAGAATGATGTTCCTTTGGACCATAGTTCCTCCTTAAACATACCTAATTCATACTAATTGGCTATAAAAGGAGTGATTTTGTTATCACATTTCTTCATCACAACCTTCTTCCTCCTTAAATACACTTATCTTCTCTTAAAAAATGGCAACTAAGTTTTTCATGAAACATGTTGATGAGCCTAATGAAACTAATGTGTATGAACCATTTGAGTATCGTGAATATCATGAAGGTCGCGAATGCGACAAAAATTTCATGTGTGCCACCGATATGAGAAAACCATTCATCAAAGCTAACGCCTTCCCCTTGGTTCGTGACCTACCCATAGAAATTTATCCTAGACATCTTCAAGAATTTTATGCTAGGTTATATCTAGATCAACCCTATCTTACCCTCAATTTTCGCATGTATGGGCATGGGTATGCATGGAGCTTAAAGAAGTTGGGAAAGGTTTTGAATGTGTGCTCCAAAGGAATTTGTTCTATACAAGGTCCACTAAGACGGAGGACTTCATGAATATAAGGCACTATCATCCAAGCACTTATGCTCTTGTGGCTCCAATTCATGCCGTCATCATTCAAAATACCATTCTACAACCCGACTACCATTGTGAGAAGGCTCCATTCGAACATTGGAACAAATATCAACTCCATGTCAAATTGATGCCTTGGGCGGAGGTGTTGTTGAAGAATGTGTTTATGGAAGTGGAACCTCAAGAGAAGATACCCATCATTGTCGGGTACATACTCTATTGTATTATGACCGAGACTCCATTCAACTTTGCTTACTTTATAGCAAAATGAATGGAAGCTTTGAACTACAATAAGGAGCCACTTCCATATGCAAGACTCTTGTCACACATCTTTGATCACATCAAGAGCAAGTACCCAAATGATCATTCTAGAATGATTGAAGTTGATGATGTGACCCCAATGGAGGAACCGTTCACAATGGACTCTCTTGAGTTTTAAGTTCTATCCATATGTTGTGGTAGTTTCTCCTAGGTGTTCTAGGTTGTTTCATGTGTTGTTCTTGCTTAGTTGGTTGTATGTCCCATGGTACTTCTATGAAATAAAATGATTGTGTTATGTTAAATAATACTCATATAAATATATACATATATAGTATTGCTCTTGCTCATCATTCGGTCTATAAAAGTCATAAAGGGATAATCTTTATAAAATCTAATTAAAGTAGACAAACACATACACACACACACACACACACACACACACACACACACACACACACACACACACACACACACACACACATATATATATATATATATATATATATATATATATATATATATATATATATATATATATATATATATATATATATGTATTATTCTTGAGAACTAACCCATGTTGCAAGTCTCCAAATGGTAACCTAATCCATTTTGGAAATTTCACATGTGAGGATTTTTTGTTGGTTGCATGTTGTGATTTCTATGTGTAGCTAGGCCACCGCAAATGTGAGGCTCTTGACCCATGGATCCTCGCCTTGTAACAAGGGGGAGCAACGATCTAGGGGGAGCTATGTTCAAGGGGGAGCACATTCGGTCCCGCCTTTTTGATTCGACAAAAGGGGAGAAAGAAAGCAAGAACGTGAAGACCATTCAAGTAATGTTAAAAGGCTTCACCAAATTACAAGACAAAGGTCAAGACGCAAGCTACACCAAAGGCGCGGTTTGTCTTCGCTAAGTTTGGTAATTTTATTTGCTTTCGGTTTTTATTTGTCATCATCAAAAAGGGGGAGATTGTTGAGGCAACATGATCAAGATCTCTTTATGTTTTAATGATGACAAACAAACTGTAAAATCCGAAATTTTTGAACACTTAAAATACCCAAAATACCCCTATAATTTTAAAACTTTTGATGGCTATAACCTAAGTATGTAAATTGATTATATTCGAATCACCCATGTTTATACGAATAATAAAAGCTTACGTTAAAAATATATGGTACCAGTTTAAAAGCCTACGTCACATTTTCTATTTTATCGTAACCGAATATACATCAATGTGATACTAACATATGGGAACTAGAAAGGTGTCCAAATGCGTGATTGGCTAATTTCCTCTAATTGCTCCATAAATTTGGTAATTTCTCTTGTTACAATCACCTTACACGTTTTCCATCTATAAACCAAATTCCATTTTATTTATTTATTTATTTATTTATTTGTTTAACTCACATATCGACACCTACAATTTAGAAACTAAAAAGAAACCCTAAACACCTATAAAGAAACTGACGGCTGCTATTTTTCTTGTTCTTCTTCCCATTCGATTTGAAGCATGTAAGAATGTTCAACATGGAAGTCTCGTAAATCCCAGCCCTATAATCATGTTCCTATATTCCCCTATATCTGGACACACACGCTTTCACAAAACCGAAACTAAAGAAACCCTAAGACTAAACCTACACAAATGGCGGCCACCCTTTATTCCCTTTCATTATCGTTCGAATTAAACAAGTGCAAGGAGGTATTCGATCATGTTTTCCCTCTTGGCGTTTGGACGTGGATTTTTGCTGGTTCGAAGGAGGCATTTGATTCGCGTGTTTCTGTTTCGAAAAGGGTCCGGAATCGCTCGTGTTTCGACTAGGGTTGGTTGTGTACGATCGTGTTTCTTTCGTGTTCTTTCTTGTCTCACGCTTCAAGGGTAAACAATCCTAACCTGGTTCTATGTCACAATTCGTAATTTCAGGTCCTTGTTCAGATGTCAAAATTTCATTATTCATCTCGGAAAGTTACTATTCATCAGTTACTATTCACCGATCACTAATCATCATTTTTGAGGTCAATTTGATATTCCGAGAAACATTCAAAAATTTCACTATTCACATGACACTATTCATTTCCGAGAGAAAACCACTATTCATGTGCATTACTCATTTCATCGTAAATTTAGTTTACAGGTATTCAAATTCGCGTAACCGAATTGGTTCAGGAGCGAATTCATGCATTATCATTGGGACATTTTATACGGACTATAAATAGTCTGCATATCATCATTATAACACTTGCATACTATTCCACTCGTAGGATATTTAAATTTATACTTTTGGTATAATTGACTTTTACGTATAATTATTTCTAAATAAACGTTAACAAACGATCAATAATATGACTAACACGTCCGACACTCCCGACTATGATCCCAATATATTTTTATATTCATTTTAATAATATAAAAATTATAATATTAATTTACCCGGTATTTTGGAAATTTATTCAATTATTATCGTAAGTTTACTAAAATTACGACGGTTTTCGTAGAAATTAAATAATAATTATCCAAACACTCAATATTGATACCCGACATATTTTTACAATTTTTATGACTTTATTATGTCCCGGTTAACTCCGTTAAAATTTATTTTTATTTAACTCGATACCCGGCATTACCTAAAAACACTAATATACTACCAAATACCTACTAACTTCTTACACAATGCACTCTTTTCTTCCACACTCCATGTTGCCCCCCCCCCCCCCTCCATACTAATCATCTTACAATGTTGAAAAATCATCCCAACTCATTAAAGATTTGTCATAGTTTGTCTAGATAGAAAATATAAAACATAAACCTACACTTTTTCATTCATTTCACAAGATCAAAACTAGAAGACTTTCTCTCTTTTCTTTCCTTGGGGGTGCTCGGCCTAAACAAGAAAAACAAGCAAGAACCTTAATTTTTCAAGATCTAGTAGATTACATAGTGTATTTTGTACTCCTTTTGGGTTTTGAAATACAAACCCAAGGTGTTTACATAGGTTTTCATCATCAAAATCTCATTAATCTTTCAAGTAAGTGTATGAAACTCATCTTTTTATTTTTATCAAGTTTTTACAAGATTCATATGATATATATACAAGATCTACATGCATATGTTATTTATACCACTCCATTTTATACATATCTAACTTTTGAGCTCTAGAAATAGATTATAGTTAGATCCTTGTTAGATCCACTTGATTGATGATGTTTAGGAACCCATGACACCCTAAGAAGGTGTATGGTAAGATTAGACTAGTTTTGTGGTGATTGGAAGTGATTTGGTTGAAGTTGAAACTAGATTAGAACCCTAGGAATGGTTTTTGAAACAATATATATACCTACTGTCCATATTTTTAAAACGTGGGAAACTCAGTAGGTGATGGGTAATTTTTGACCAAAGATTTAGAAAATACCTTCAAAAACGAATCCGTGGGCGAAAGAACGGATTAAAACGAGCTTATAACGAAGGAGTTATGATTTTTGCAAGTTTATTGACGAAAACTATTTTTCTGAAAATTACATGCTGTTGGACGATTTTCGATGGACAAATAGAGGCGTTAGACGTAACCTAGAGAAGCCGAACTATCAAAAATATATTAATACATACTAAGACGATCCGTGGATATCAAGAACGAGGAAAATGGACTTAAAACGACAAAGTTATACACATTTTAAAATCGTCAAAACTATATATATATTTAGTCACTACTAGAAATAATATAACTACGTACTAAATGCTATATTTTCTAGATTTCTTATTCAAGAGTTATATTCGTAACTAACGAAGTACGTACGACCCAAGGTTTATTTATACGACTACTAGACGTTATTTCAAGGTTTTCAAAACGAGGAATAGAACATTAACATTTTATATACGATATATTACGACAAGTTTCTATAATTCTAGTTGGACTTATTTTTCCTAAGTATGGAAATTACCTACTTTGACAATAACAAGTATTTTCAAGTTACGAGTGGTATAGGTATCATGTGCATGAACGTTCACTACATCATTTGATGATCTAAAGTAGATCATATTCATTCATTTAGGTTGCGGCTAGTGTTCGCGCCTTGTTGTCCCGATCATTTCACCACATTGTACTATCACTTCAGGTGAGTTTTCATAGCCCCGTTTTCAATTCAATATTTTGATTTCAAATCCCACGGGGGAGAATACATTGCATCAATTATTTTTGTACATGCCCAAGTATTAAATTCCATACATTGCTTAAGTTGCCTTACTACCAAGTTAAGTCCCCTTTATTATCATGGACCGTTAATTATATTGCCAAGCGAGAGTGAGTGGATAGATCTATCGATGGTGACGCCTCCATCCGTGTTTGGGTTGCTCCAACGGAATTACGGATGCATTTCATGTCTAATCTATTTGAGTGTCTGGTAAACACTCCTTTGGGGCCAATACAATATTATGTCTAGCTTCGGGGTCATGAGCTTAAGAGACAATGTAGCATTTTTGACAATTTGTCGGTTTACTTTATACTTGTGGTTTATGTACATACGATTTAACTTACAAACCTATGGAATTCACCAACATTCGTGTTGACGTTTTAGCAATGTATTTTCAGGTTATTAAGGTAGCTCCTGCTTGCATGCATTTGGACCTTCATGGAGTCGCGGAGTCGACGCGTCTCACATATATATATTTCCTGCACTTATGAAACGTTTGATCTGGATTGAACTTGTTTTTCATAAACTTGCAACACCTTTTTGGGACCTATGTTTTGTAAACTCTGAATGTTTTAATGATCAAACGATGTATTTTTCCAAACGACACTTTAGGTCGGTCAATGTAACTGTACTGTGGTGCTATGATAGTCACCCTCAGGTATTCCATTCCGCTGCCATTCAGGTATTTTGGGGGTGTGACAGATTGGCATCAGAGCTAAGGTTATAGCGAACTAGGATGTATCATGGACCCTAGACTATAACCACATCATCATAGCATCTCATCATTTCATCATAGGTGCATATTCATTATACATGTTGTTTCATGCACACATTGTGTGAGTTATTTATACCCATACTCATATATATATGATTATGTTTACCTGGTTCACAAGTGACATGTCTTCAGATACCCACCCTGTTATCCTTTCGTCGGATTCCGACATTGAAGATGCCTTGTCATCTTCCACTATCATTGTACCACCAGTTACACTTACACCACCATTAGCACCATTGATTTGTTATAGGAACAAGAGTTTTCCTATTATTCAGCCCATACATAGAATGCGTTTGGTAGAGTATTCAGACTTAATCCTAATGGACCTATTAGGATGCTTTTTGCAAGGAAGGTAGTATGTTTTCTTTCCTTCACTAGTAGGGCGCTTACTACTCAGGTACTACCACCACCATCAACTACTTATTACACTATTGGTCGTCCCGTAGTGTGTACTTCAGTTTTACCTCTTAGATGTCGCGGGATAGCGCGAAAGAGGGTAGTATTCCATTCACTATTATCACCATCGTCTCCTAACCCATCACTAGGATCTCATCGTCATCAATGTTATTCTCATCCTTTAGAATACCACCATTGTCATTTCCCTTTTACATTTCCACTTGCTTTGAATTAGATAACACCTTGTGGATAATACCAAGACCACGGACTCAACAGGAACATCCGCAGATTCCTCAGGAATGGCTTAAAATCTACACTAACTAGGACTTGATCGATGCACAACTCCAGACCTCACTTCAGGACTATCTCGACCTTATAATGCCACAAACCTGGTTTCACTCAGAGGGACACCAGGAATTTTCGAGACTAGACTTATATCTTTACTAGCTTTTACTATTATCTTAGCCACGAGAGGTGTGGCATAGTTCAAAGAAACTTGTGGTATTTTGATTGTTGTACAACGAAATCACCAAGTGTTGACTCTACCGTATGGATATGGTTGTGCTATCTATGATATCGGTCCATGTAGACCAAAAATTTCATGTGTTATGTTCATGAGTTGTGAATATGATGGTTTTTATTACTTATAGATTCTCATGGTCTCTTATAATTTGATGAAAATAGGTTTAAGCAAACCACTCCAAGCATGATGCAAGCCGCTGTTGGACAATTCATTTCCAGGAACATAGCCACCGTCCTCACCAAGGAACTTACTCACGTGGAATTTATGGGTTGTAATCCCCCCTCCTTTAGCGGAACTATAGACACAAAGGAATTTCTCAAATGGTTCGAAGAAATAGAAACAATATTTCAATGTGGCGACTACCGTAAGGAAGACAAGGTTAAGTTCGCCACTTGCACTTTTCAGAATCATGCCCAGAAATGGTGGACTAAATATGTTCAGGTAGTAGGAGTGGATGTTGCTTACTCACACTCTTGGGAAAAACTAAAAAGGATGATGAGTTTAAAATTTTGTGTGAAAAGCGAATTACAAGCAATTGAACATGAAACACTAAACCTTACCATGGTAGGAGATGATGTTGTCAAGTATATTGCTTATTTTTATGATTTAGCTCGACTAGGCTCTGCAATGGATGAACCGGAAAGCAAGAAACTTGAAAGGTACATCGGAGGACTTTCTCCTGAAATTCGTATGTTGGTCATCTCATTGGAACCCGATACCATGCCTAAAGCTATCAGAATGGCGATCGAAGCAAAGGAACGCATAGCTCACACCAAGATCTTAGGAGGCAATGGTAGCAACAAGAGAAAGTGGGTCGGTAATCTGGATGCTAATGCTTCTCAACAACCATTTAAGATACAACAAGTAGTGGAGACCTGTGCTGCTGGGTCAAGCCAAAAGAAAAGGTATGTTGGCAAATTACCCGAGTGCAACAAGTGTCAGTTTCATCATAAAGGATCTTGCCCCTCTCAATGTAAGAACTGCCAAAAGGTCGGACACGAAGCCAAGGACTGTAAGGCTCCCACCCTCGCAAAGCATCAGAAACTCACGGTAATCTGCCGCGAGTGTGGAGTAGTGGGACACTTCAGGAGTGAATGCCCGGAGTTGGGAAACCAGAATTGGAAGAAGAAGTTTATGTTTTAATTATATAAACCATAGTTTGAGCCCTCTAGGGTTGTACTTTTCTTTTGGTACTTTCCATAAGTACGTTGGTGTAACCTAGTTATATTAAGCACTTTCCTATCTAATGTAATGACTATCTTTTGTTATCTCTGTGATAATCGTAACCTTCGTTTATTCCATTTTCTATTCCGATTGTTCAATTTTCAACCGTTTCGCAACATTATGTCACTGACTTATTAGAGATTAGGCCAATTTCGTTTTTGACGAATTAATAGACCATTACCATTCCAAAGATTTACCCATGTATCCAATAAACCATTCAAAGAAATTTATTTCAAGCTATTCTATTTCCATATGATGAAATTGTTTTACAGATTTAAAAAAAAATAATAATAAGTTATTTTATTACCACCCTATAAATTGATTTTTCTGTCATTACATCAAGTATTTACTATTAGTATACAAAACAATTTTCATATTACTTGAAAGGAAATGACTAGAATACCATTTTTCAAAACAAAACGTTGAACACCATCTAAAACTTTTAAGAAGAATAATGCTATTTTGACTAACTCAAGCATTGCATCATTAGTCCTCAATTATACATAGCCTGATCACCTATGTATAATTCAGGAAGGATTATGCTATGAAGAAAATAATTACTTTTTAGGGATTGTTAAAAACAATCTTCATTCCAAAGCGTTGTAAACAAATAAACTTTTTCATAAACATCTCTTTTTGACAAACCCTCCCTGGATACTTACCCCACCTGTCACTTACTTAGCCATTAAGTTGGATTTTTCCATTGATTTCCCTAGGAGAGACTTCCCATATCAATTACTAGGAGGATTCCTCGATACAAGAAAAACAATGAAAGGATTACAGAACTACTAACCTAGACTAGAAGTATACACCAAGACAATTTATAACTCAACAACAATTCTAAGATGCCACGAGACCATCCGAACCACCATCTATGACCTAGTTGTCCAATTCTATCATTCAAAAGCACTAGCTAGATTGAGTTGCAGGATCGAACACACTGTGAAGGTACGCTAAACAACACTATAGAAATAAACCAAGCCTCTTAACCGATACTATAAAGCATTCCAATTAAACATGGCCTCATCCATACGCAAACTTCCCTGCAGTGAGTTTACGCCAAGAATAATTGATTCGAATTATGGATATCGATATAGATTCCCCTAAAGCGTTGTGTCCTCAAGAAATTCTAGATAACCTCACCTATACATCAAGAGAGGCATCAGGCCCAAGCATATCTCCCCAGCTTCATGTGGAAATGAAATAGACATTCATCGACATAGTATCAATTGACACTTCCATTTTGCCAACGTGATGACAATTTCAACGATAAACCATTTCAGGACTTAAGTTGGTTGAATACCTAGGCTTGTAGTTTTGTCGGATAATCGCCAATAGGCATTTTCTAATATCAGGAACTAAACGTTAGACATCTATGCATTTATGCGAACATTACCTATCCTACTATTTTATCCTTGTTAGTGTTTTCACTTTTAAATGAAGTTGATTTAAAAATTGCGTTTATACAAATCACATACCTCATAGAAAATAATTTTTGAATTGCCTATTTTGAACAAATACGATCCTTTTTTGTCAATATTTTGCAAAACCATTGTACAATGAGAAATAAATAAACATCAAACTTTGGTAAACAGTCCTATTCACTATATTTTGAAGAAGGTTTCACATTTTTATAACTACTGAATTTTGAATCATCAAGAAAGAGATTACTTAGTAACCCATTTGCTCCATTTTCTAAATTAGTTTATTCGGAAAAATATTTCTACCAAAACTCACAATCACGAGATAAATTTTGAAAACCAATCACCTTACAAGATCGCTTATGCATTTAGGGTTTTGCGATTTGACAATAAGGAATATTGGAATATGTGATGAAGGAAATTAGGAGGGACACCATAGATCGATTACAAAAATCAGTAATGGAGACCAAGCACAATAGGCAAAGAAAGACACATGTCGTAGCATCCATTAGACCAAAACACAGGGAATCAAAGTGTTACCCATATCCTATCTTCATCGTATAACACCTTTTTCAAAAAGTATAACGTTGTAGAATTAGTCACCAGATTCATTGTAACCGTTCCAATTATTTCTGATAAAGGTGATCGAATCACCTCAGACTTCTAGCGATCATTTTAAGATTTCCTTCGGAACCCCATTTAGATGTAAACACCGCCTATCATCCTCAGACCAATGGTTAGATCGAGAGGACAATTCAAACAAAGGAAGGATATGCTTAGAGAGTGAGCGATTGACTTTGGAAATGGTTGGACTAACCATTTATCATAAATCAAATTCGTTTGCAATGATTGTTATTGCACGAGCGTAGAGACTACACTATTTGAGGCACTCTATGGTCGAAGTACCAATTATCCATTTACAGACCGAAATCGGAAAGTTAAATTCACTGGTCTAGAACTAAACTATAGAACAACAAAGGAAATTTCACAAGTCAAGAACCAGTTACAAGCAACGTGAAACTGGTAGAAGTTAGGTTGGTGCATGGCGCACATCATGCGGATTGGGTATCCCTGAACAGCAAGCCAACTAGATTCAAGTGGAAGAACGAACTAAGTTGAAAGCTTTGCCTTGGAGAGGCATGATACAATTTTGGCAACACGAGAGATTGAACCTCTAGTATATTGGACCATTTAAGATTCATTTTAGAATCGACCAGGTGACATACAAATTTGAGTTCTGGCAGAGTTCAGCAACATATATTACCAATATCACATTGTAAACCTCAAGAAGCGCTGACCATCTATTGACGGACCGAACGCGGAAAAATCCAAACTCACTATTCCTGTAAGCACTCATAAAATAACCAGGAATTTCCTGCAAACCAAGAATCAGTTACAAGTCGATAAGTTGTAAACCCTTAGAATTTCAAGTGGTGGTAGGGTCATGATAAAAATTCTGCCTAGGAAAGGTATGATACCATTCAGAAAAATCCGGGAAGTTAAACTCGGTGTACACTGGACCATTTAATATTTCAGACAAAGTAGGCCAGTAACCCTCAGACTTGAGCCTTGTTGGAAAGTAGCAAGACCAACCAAAACTGAACTTCGGGACGAAGTTCCTTTTAGAGGGGAAGATTGTCACAATTCGTAATTTCAGGTCCTTGTTCAGATGTCGAAATTTCATTATTCATCCCGGAAGTTACTATTCATCAGTTACTATTCACCGATCACTATTCATCATTTTTGAGGTCAATTTGATATTCCGAGAAACATTCAAAATTTTCACTATTCACATGACACTATTCATTTCCGAGAGAAAACCACTATTCATGTGCATTACTCATTTCATCGTAAATTTAGTTTACGGGTATTCAAATTCGCGTAACCGAATTGGTTCAGGAGCGAATTCATGCATTATCATTGGGACATTTCATACGGACTAGAAATAGTCTGCATATCATCATTATGGCACTTGCATACTATTCCACTCGTAGGATATTTAAATTTATACTTTTGGTATAATTGACTTTTACGTATAATTATTTCTAAATAAACGTTAACAAACGATCAATAATATGACTAACACGTCCGACACTCCCGACTATGATCCCAATATATTTTTATATTCATTTTAATAATATAAAAATTATAATATTAATTTACCCGGTATTTTGGAAATTTATTCAATTATTATCGTAAGTTTACTAAAATTACAACGGTTTTCGTAGAAATTAAATAATAATTATCCAAACACTCAATATTGATACCCGACATATTTTTACAATTTTTATGACTTTATTATGTCCCGGTTAACTCCGTTAAAATTTATTTTTAGTTAACTCGGTACCCGGTATTACCTAAAAACACTAATACACTACCAAATACCTACTAACTTCTTACACAATGCACTCTTTTCTTCCACACTCCATGTTGCCGCCCCCCCCCCCCCCTCCATACTAATCATCTTACAATGTTGAAAAATCATCCCAACTCATTAAAGATTTGTCATAGTTTGTCTAGATAGAAAATATAAAACATAAACCTACACTTTTTCATTCATTTCACAAGATCAAAACTAGAAGACTTTCTCTCTTTTCTTTCCTTGGGGGTGCTCGGCCTAAACAAGAAAAACAAGCAAGAACCATAATTTTTCAAGATCTAGTAGATTATATAGTGTATTTTGTACTCCTTTTGGGTTTTGAAATACAAACTCAAGGTTTACATAGGTTTTCATCATCAAAATCTCATTAATCTTTCAAGTAAGTGTATGAAACTCATCTTTATAATTTTACCAAGTTTTTACAAGATTCATATGATATATATACAAGATCTACATGCATATGTTATTTATACCACTCCATTTTATACATATCTAACTTTTGAGCCCTAGAAATAGATTATAGTTAGATCCTTATTAGATCCACTTGATTGATGATGTTTAGGAACCCATGACACCCTAAGAAGGTGTATGGTAAGATTAGACTAGTTTTGTGATGATTGGAAGTGATTTGGTTGAAGTTGAAACTAGATTTGAACCCTAGGAATGGTTTTTGAAACAATATATATACCTACTGTCCATATTTTTAAAACGTGAGAAACTCAGTAGGTGATGAGTAATTTTTGACCAAAGATTTAGAAAATACTTTCAAAAATGAAGCCGTGGACGAAAGAACGGATTAAAACGAGCTTATAACGAAGGAGTTATGATTTTTGCAAGTTTATTGACGAAAACCATTTTTCTGAAAATTACATGCTGTTGGACGATTTTCGACGGACAAATAGAGGCGTTAGACGTAACCTAGAGATGCCGAACTATCAAAAATATATTAATACATACTAAGACGAATCCGTGGATATCAAAGAACGAGGAAAATGGACTTAAAACGACAAAGTTATACACGTTTTAAAATCGTCAAAACTATATATATATTTAGTCACTACTAGAAATAATATAACTATGTACTAAATGCTATATTTTCTAGATTTCTTATTCAAGAGTTATATTCGTAACTAATGAAATACGTACGACCCAAGGTTTATTTATACGACTACTAGACGTTATTTCAAGGTTTTCAAAACGAGGAATATAACACTAACATTTTATATACGATATATTACGACAAGTTTCTATAATTCTAGTTGGACTTATTTTTCATAAGTATGGAAATTACCTACTTTGACAATAACAAGTATTTTCAAGTTACGAGTGGTATAGGTATCATGTGCATGAACGTGCACTACATCATTTCATGATCTAAAGTAGATCATATTCATTCATTTAGGTTGCGGCTAGTGTTCGCGCCTTGTTGTCCCGATCATTTCACCACATTGTACTATCACTTCAGGTGAGTTTTCATAGCCCCGTTTTCAATTCAATATTTTGATTTCAAATCCCACGGGGGAGAATACATTGCATCAATTATTTTTGTACATGCCCAAGAATTAAATTCCATACATTGCTTAAGTTGCCTTACTACCAAGTTAAGTCCCCTTTATTATCATGGACCATTAATTATATTGTCAAGCGAGAGTGAGTGGATAGATCTATCGAGGGTGACGCCTCTATCCGTGTTTGGGTTGCTCCCACGGAATTACGGATGCATTTCATGTCTAATCTATTTGAGTGTCTGGTAAACACTCCTTTGGAGCCAATACAATATTATGTCTAGCTTCGGGGTCATGAGCTTAAGAGACAATGTAGCATTTTTGACAATTTGTCGGTTTACTTTATACTTGTGGTTTATGTACATACGATTTAACTTACAAACCTATGGAATTCACCAACATTCGTGTTGACGTTTTAGCAATGTATTTTCAGGTTATTAAGGTCGCTCCTGCTTGCATGCATTTGGACCTTCATGGAGTCGCGGAGTCGACGCGTCTCACATATATATATTTCCTGCACTTATGAAACGTTTGATCTGGATTGAACTTGTTTTTAATAAACTTGCAACACCTTTTTGGGACCTATGTTTTGTAAACTCTAAATGTTTTAATGATCAAACGATGTATTTTTTCAAACGACACTTTAGGTCGTTCAATGTAACTGTACTGTGGTGCTATGATAGTCACCCTCAGGTATTCTATTCCGCTGCCATTCAGGTATTTTGGGGGTGTGACATTCTATTACACTTTCTTTTGTTTTCTTTTCGAACGTATGCATGTCGCCCAAACTATTCAAGAATCGGCTGTAAATATTCGTTTGTATTCGCATGGAATCAAACACATAAAATCAGAATTGGTCACCTTGTTATAATCGGCTAACATGTTAGAAATCAAGTTAAAACTCGCATGAATTCACGTTAAGTATGTCACCATTTTTTTTCAACATGAATCGGTTTGTGTTTGACATGCATGTTATACGATATAAAGGTCGTATGAGATGATAACTAAGTACATGAAATCATAAAACCTGTAATTGTATTATATACGAATTATAGAGAAGAGTGTAAGAACATGTTTGTCTTTCTTTTCTTTTTTTTTCTTTTTCGAATGGTATATAATCAGAAAACAGGATCACATGCATGCAATTTGATACGTAAAATAGATAAAAAGGTGTTCGGTTTATTTCGATTCGAAATAATAAAATAGAAATGGGTTAGCTACTGATTTTGTGTCACAAAGGGTGTTTGGTCGGCTTATGTTAATAACAAAAAAGAGTGTTGTTTTATTTTCAAATTAAAAATGGTGTCATGTGAACCGAGGTCGGGTTATAAACAAGTCTTTCATGATTTTATAAAAATTTTGAGTCGTCGCGGCATAAATATTAAGATCGTGGGTACATTAATAAATTATATAAAATTATAATGACGGATCCAAAATTATTATCTTAATATTAATTTATTAAAATAAACTTTAAAATAATTTTATTTGACTTTTAATATTTAATATTGATAATTTATATTTTAGACCCTAAACTTATAATATTGACATTTTAAAACCTAAACTATTATATTTGTCATTTTAACCTTAAAAAAAATTGTCCATTATAACCTTAAAGTATTAAATTACAATTTAAGGAACTTACTAAATTATGAAAAATATCTAATTCGGAAAACCTGCTAAAAATAGAAAGTTACTTAAAGTGGAAACTTATTATAAATGGAAAATTTCTAAAAATGGAAAGAAACCTAAAAGGAGTAATCTGATTTAAAATGAGCTTATGAATAATAAAGACGATCATTAATTCATGTAGATTCGCTGAAGACGAAGTAACTCCCTATCCCTGTTTTTCTGATATGGTTTCTTCTGCGGTTTGAGGTACAGATATTCTGCCTTTTTAGTAAAGGTCATCCTTCTCTCTTTTGTTTATTGCTTTGATTATGATCCCTTCAGTTAAGCCATTGCTATGTTCCCTTTGTATGATTCCTATTTATTGATCCTTGTGATTTGATATGAGTTGATATTCGTTTGCATGCTATAATTTCTTTCCTTATAGCATTTCCTATTTCTATGCCCATTATATGTTTTGCCTATATGTGTTAGAATTTGTAGCCAGGCATGGGGAGTCCATGGTCTTGCCACTGATGCACCAGTGGTATTGACACTATCTGTGGAGGTGGGTTTTTGTCCACAATGTTCCCTATTATGCTATAGCTATTCAGGCCTATATTTATTATTGTATATGTTTACTTAGCCTAGAGCTTTGTGCATATATATCTGTTTTGCAGGGAGCGTATGGATGCATCCTAGGTACTTTGTTTAGTATTATTTGGTGAAT
This sequence comes from Artemisia argyi, assembly GCA_030686995.1. Classification (NCBI taxonomy): domain Eukaryota; kingdom Viridiplantae; phylum Streptophyta; class Magnoliopsida; order Asterales; family Asteraceae; genus Artemisia; species Artemisia argyi. The sequence continues at coordinate 28,987,492 of CM060693.1, forward strand.
GTTTTGGTGTGTGTGCAATACACCCCTTTCACATAGTACATTGGAGGTGTACAACTCCTATGTGCGCATTAGTATTTGTTGGGCATTTATGTTAGTTCTACTTTTATATAATCCTTATTATCTTGTCTTCTCTATTGTGATTAACTTACGCTTGCTTCTTTTCAATTGCTTACATTTATGATCCGTTTCATTTTCATTTGATTCGTTTGATATTCCATTATCCGTGTTTCCTTTGATCATATTCTATGTTTCCATATTCTTGATTTCTATCTCAGCAGGCTCGCTTGGACTTATGTCGTATTCACCTTCGTTTTCCTTTTGTTATTAGTTTTTGTTTGTTTATATCTGTTCACTGTGCTTTTTAAGCTCAGCCGCATTTCTTTTCCTGCGGCAGGTTTTAGAAGGAAGCTGGGTTGAGTGAAGAGTGCTTAGGAGCTCTTAGTGGACTACATTGTTGATACCCTTCCATGGATTAGAGTTTTGACTTAGAGTTTTCCTTCTGGTTCTTAGCTTCTTATTAGTTTTGGAAGTTGTAATATTTAGAATTAGTCATTTATCCTTTCATTAGAACTACTTTGTAACCCTTGTATTAATAATGTATTTCCGTTTACTTGTGTTCTGATTTGACTCCAAAATGTTACACTTTAGCCTTTTTCGGGTTGGGGTGTTACACAAACCATCGAAACACATAAAATAACAAACGTTAGCTCAAAATTTCCGGAGCCAATGTCTGCTCCTGGCGCTGCCCGCGCGTCAACGCGCGGGTGACGCGCCAGGAGTCTATATGGTTCCGGGCAAATTTTGAAAATCGGCTTTCCCCTTACCCGACAAATGTGGATCTTTCAATACAGGTATGAATATGTTATGTGCTTAATTGAGAACACTCGAAACGAGTTTTGAGACTTGAGAGATCCCACTTTTAGAACACCTATTTACGGGAAAACGCCAACTCATGTTTTCTAACTATCGCCTCTAGCCAAGGCTTTTCTAAACTTAGGGAGCTTATATATTTCACGTGACATCGTGTTGAAGCATCCATATGCTCATATCCCGTGCTTAAGTCAAAGGTCACTTTGCGTAAACGCATCCTTTCCCACTTCGGTTATGCTTTACATCAAGGCAAAGCACTTAACTTGTTTAAACCAAGGTATTAGTTGAGAACGTCGAGTCGTGGAAAGTCACGAGATATGAAACTATGAATTCTTGACGTTGTGTTACTTGAACTTATAAGTAACCTATGATTTTCTCAACCTATAATCTTAATTGTCTAAACCTTTTTCTTTTTAATGACAATTAGATTATCCCTTAATCCTTTCTTAATCCCATTTATACTAAAGACAAAACCAATCATATCCAAATCAAATATTCTCTTACACAATCTCTTACACCCTTACATATTCCCTTACACACTATATCTAAACCATCCATTCCCTTACAACACATCCCAACCCTTCATATTCAACACATGCCAATTGTTGAAAACCCTAATAAGGCTACATCTCATCCTAGCCATTGAATTCAAACTAAACTCATCTCAACCATCCATCCAATCTCTCCTATCTATGGCACCACATGTGATTGATCTCAACCATTGAATTCAAACCAAAACCATCTCAACCATTGATTTCCCCTCCCCCCCCCCCAAGCAAAGCATATTCCTTGGAATATCCTTTCTTAACCCTAACCTATGCATGTTTGATCCTTGCCATCCATTTCAAATGAGATCATCTCAACCATCCACATTCCACACATGCCAAATTGTTTGAAAACCAAGGGAGGCTCCCTTTGATCCTAGCCATCCAATTCAAACCATTTCATCTCATTCTTCCCCCCCCCCAAGCATTGGAATATTCCTTGTCATATTCTTTCTCTCTTTTCTATGCCATGTGAGGAGATACACTTCTACCCCTTCCAAATTACCCTATCTACACTTTAAACCCTTGGTAATTTGGTTTCTCTTTAAACACTTCACAAATGATTTCCAAATTGGCATTTTGAGTTGGTAAACCTTAGATTGATTAATGTTAAGGTTTAGTGTGAAGTACAATTGGGGGTTTAGCAAGGATAGGTATTTACAAGGTCCAACACCCAAGTTTTGGGAAAGACTTGAGACAGAGTCCTGGCGCACTGCCCGCGCGTTGACGCGCGGGTGACGCGCCGGCCTCGGTAAATTTTTCCCAAGATTGGGTCTTGGCCTATAAATACCACCCTTACCTCTTGTATTCCTCACCCCTTGCCATTATTCTTTCTCTCTAGATTCTTTCTCTCTAAACACTCTCAAATCTCTATCTCTATCTCAATCTCTAATCTTATGTTCTTGATTATCACACTAACATCTTTGGAAGAACACATCTACTTGCAAGGGAAGAATCACAAGAACCTAATCCACTCTTGTGATTGTGTCGAGGGTCTTCTTTCTTATACCATTTCTATTACAATCGAGTCTCTAGGTTAGGTTAGGGCTTGGTTGAACAAACATATATTCATTCATTAAATTGGTTGTAAGGGAAGTCTTGTGTCTTGGTGACCAAGCCTAGATCATTGGGGATCTAGTTAGGGTTTGATACTTCCGGGTGGAAGTCTTGGTAGTGATCTTTGTGATCCTTAGGTGAAGTCGAATCGTGAGATTCTTTTGGGTGGTTTCCAAGGGCGGAATACTGTTGATGAGTAACTCCTTCTTTGTGAGCATCGATATTAGTGAATATCGGTGGAGTGAATTGTAACGGTTTGTAGTCCACCGAAAGGATTATACTAGTGAATAGTATCGGAGTCGCGGATTCGCAACTGGACGTACGGATGGTATAAACCCCCCATCCCGAACCAGTATATATCGTGGTGTATTTCTTTACTTGCTTTATATACTTTAGTTGTGATAGTGGTTGTTGATTTATTATACAACCACTTGGTGTTCTTTTTGGCTTAAAGTTTTTAAACATCCAAAAAGCCTAAGAAACCGTATTCACCCTCCTCTACGGTTCTACAGTATAATTATCATATAAATCATACTTTTTCAACTAATATTCCAACCATGAAATCTTCTTCTTCGTATTACAGGTTCATGCCGAGTCGATTCGCACCCTTCTTGTATTAAAACCAAACGCTCCCTAGTTCATTCGACATCCTTTATAATTTTATATATATCGAATTAAAAACAACCCTTGCTATCGATCTTTGATTCATATCGAATAAACAAAATCCCTATGTCTCGAGATATTATAGGTACGCATGTCATATACTAGATCAAAATCAGAAAACATAACTTTTCATGTCGATATATATATGTATACGTGTATAAGGTTATTTCATGCATCTTCTTCTTATTATTTTATGTGACCGAAGTATATAACATACGTTTTCTTATTATATCATGCGACTTAAAGCCAGCTTTTATAATCGAAAGCACATGGCCTGGACTTGTTTTCTTGTGTCGCAATTACAAAAGGTTTAAGAGAATTTTCATGCAAAGATTTTAATCGACTAGACACATAACAGTTTTGTTATTTTATGTGACCTCTTAACATGCTATTATGTGGTCTTTTAAACTGATTTCACACACAGCTTTATAGGGTCGATCCAACATGAACCAGCCGATCATAGAGATCTTACAACTCGACAGAAAAACAAACACTAGGATTCTAGGAAAGAAATTGGACAAGGTCGAATAGTTATTACTCTTGAAGCATATTGCGAATAGAAACAAGCAGCAAGATCGAGTACCAGCTCGTCAAAAACCGAACAACACAAAACACTTGAACCACCAGAATAATCCCATGTTTGGACCCTCTTTACTTGGCTTGAATCGAACAGGAAAACAACAATAAGAATAGCAGCAGCAGTCGACTATAGTGAATAGGTTTTTAGGGTTTGCATGGTTTGTAAATTCCGTAATTATAATATATCGTATTTTATGGGTCTTATAAAATATGTATGTGTGAGATTCGGTGAATATCCAAACCAACTAGGAGAAAGAAAAAAACGTGTGGGCTTTTGGAGAACAAAAAGGAAAAAAAACTAACTTTTAGGGATTTTCTTTGGAGGATTTCTTAAGATAAATCAAACACAAATATAGAACAAATACAAGGATATCTTTAAGTGTAAAAATACACTAAAGTTCGGATAGGGTGCAAATAAAAGAAACACGACAAACATTTTTAAACATGTATAATATTTTAAATGTATACAAATGTGATTAACGTAGGTTTTTAAATATTCGTATTACGTATAGATGCTCAATTATTAACGCGTTAAGTACTTAGGTTATACTTGTAACGAAATGTTTTAAATATTTAACGTATTTTAAAATTTTGATACCAAGGGTATTTTGGGTATTTTATGTGTTTAAGAAATCTGGGTTTTACAACAACAATATCAATTCGTAAAAATATAAAGACAAAAATACACCGTTGGTCCCTAAACATTCCACGAAACATCGCCATGGCCCTTAACTTTTCAAAATCGTCGCATGGCGTCCAAAACTATGGATTTTGAGGCCGAATGCATCCCTTGAAAAGAAATGGGGAGGTCAACGCTAAGTTTTGGTTATTTTTCCAAGGGCAATATAGTCCAACCACATTTACAACTAGCGTATGGTTTATGTCTAACCCAACATTGTATTAAATTCTATAAAATCCTCAACTATCAACAACGCATCACACATAGATTCAATCAAAATAACTAAGAATGGCACAAAACGATAAGGGGAAGGGTTTGTAAACTGGGTTGAGGAAAGAGGATTGCTCCAAGGAACATCGTTTCGGTGCTAAGAAGGAGAAGAAAGAGGCTGCCGACAATGTGTTACCAAAGTTTGATGATTTGGAAACAAGGATTACAAAACTTGAAGCTCTGTATAAATATCTAAAGGAAAGGAAGGAGTTGACGGAAAATGGTGATGGGGAAAGTTGTGGGTCTAGCTAAGTGTATGTTTAGATGGTAGTGAAGTTTGTAATGGTTGTCAACATGAGATCAATCAATAAAAATCTGGGTTTGGAATAAATTATATTGTTTGGCAATCAATATTTTTCATGTTGTTGTTAATTCTTTAGTTTGACTGTTACAAGTCAATTTGGCAGTTTGATTATTAGATGTCTAGGTGTTAATTAAACGATTTGCCTTTTTAACTATAGTGGCTGTTTGGATTAGCAATTGCATATTGGAGTTACATACTAAAATATGTAAATCATTTGCATTTTTAACACATGTAACCTTGTACAATTACATGGTATGGTTTGAACATAGGTTCATCAAATGTTAAGTGGCCACTGTGTTTGGTTTTGCTGGTACAAAGGTGTGATCGATTGTGGTGCGCGCAAAAGGACTCCTCAAGTGTTATGTGGATTTGGTTCATCTGACCCATGAAACCCAAGAGTTTATGGCTGAACTAGAAGGATAGCGTACTTCCCTTATGTCATGGAGGCTTCTACAAGATCTTAAGAAGATTCAAAAGAAAAATGTCATCAAGGCTATGGAGATTAACAAGATGATTACTGAAACCCATGCTCAGGTGTGGGGCAGGAACAATTTCATTTATTTTCTTAGAAAAACTTGATTTTCTTGTTAATCAGTATTGGTGAAACATTTAGTGTGTAATGTGTGTTGTCTTTTAGGCCTTATGAATTATGTATTTTGCTTGATCTTCTATTATCACACTATCATGTACTTTTGATCTATGTTATCGAATGAAATGAAGATCTGTTTTGCTTAATCCGCTTTTGTTTTTGGTTTTTGGTTTTTGTTTGTTTCTTGTATAGCTTAATCACTTATTGACATTGGTGTTATATGTTTGGTCCTTCGTGAAACAGTGTAAACATATTGATTTCGTATGTTTCGTCCCTTACTACGTCATGCTTACCATAAAGCTTTATGGATACTTTTATAAGTACGGTTGTATTTTGACCATTAGTATCCCCAAATTCAAATTCAAAATAAGTCTAGTATTTCCCCCTGAAATTGCTTATCAATGGGTAGATCTAGATCTCGTAAACAGATGAAATGCTCTAATTGTCAGACCGTTGGACATAATAAGAGAAGTTGTCACAAGGAACGATCTCCACAACCCCAAAACGAAAGTAACATACGAGGAAAAAAAATGCATGTTGATGGGAGAAGGCAACAGGTATGCAAACATTCATCGTATGATTGACTGATGATCTATTGTGTTTAAATAGGATATGATGTATGCATATATTAATTTTCTTGTTTATTTTTTATTTTTTTATTAGTGGATGGATGAAGAGGAGATAAGGCAGGCTATGGAACAAGAGATTCTTGAATCTCTTTTTTTACAAGAAGAATAATATAAAAGGTTAGATGAAGATGAGGAGCAGTTAAGCCTAGCAGAAGAAGCATTCCACCAGTTTTTGGAAGAAGAGAAAATGTACAAACAACTTGAACAATAACAGGAACCTCATCTGGATAACTTTCTACTAAGCTTTGAGGAAAATGTGGTAGCGTATGAAGATGGCTGGAACTCTGACAAGGAGGGGAGCTGAGCAGATTGGAAGCACAGTTAGATGTAAAGAGGTTTGCGAGCTTTGATCCTTACGACGACGGTTACGACTCAAACAACTCTCAGACTTGGGATCACCCGGAATATAATTGAAGTTTAAGTTTGTGATGTTGGTACTTTGCTATAGTCAACAATTTCAAAAACTTGTAGTCTTTTGGCTGTATTGTATGCATTTACTCGTCTTTTTAATATTACCTAATTGTTCAACAACCTCTCTGAACCTTTATCCTTTTTCCATCTATTATATAATACCTTATCATCAACTCTTTATGTATTCTATTGCTTTTCACAATGGATCCACAAAATGGTTGCCAATTGGTCTGCAGTGACTGTTGGATTGAAAGGGAAAACAGGGATGGATTGATGTTCTTTGCAAGGCGTCCCCCTCACAAAGATTTCATGTGGTATACTTGTCCATCATGCCTTGAAAAAATGGGAACCCCATCTTACACCACAACAGCTGATGTTACAGGGGAAAAGACAACTACAACTGATCGTGGGGGGTATGTGATTGGCTTAGGTGTTAACTATTATAGTAGAGGTCGTGCTAACGTGGGCAGTGGTGACGAACAAATTGAAGCAACTACAACGACAACTACAACTAAAACAGCAAGTGGAGTATGCCCAAGTGAATCAGCTAGTGAAGAATCTGCAAGTGAAACACCAACTAATGAAAGTGCTACTCATTTACCCAAGTGAATGAGGAGCAAGAAATTCTATGTTGTCTTTCAGTTTAATAAATGCAATATAACTGATATGTTGTAATTCGTATGTTATAACAATGCAGTTTGGTTACTATTTCGTTTTTTGGGTATATGTTTACTTTAATAGTCAAATTAAGTTATTCCAAACACTACAATATACTACATATGCGATTGCAAACTAAAAACCCTAAACAAGTAAAGCAAAAATGTAAAATCCAACTATTTCATTAGCCATCATCATTCCAAAAAGTTAACATCTTCATTATATAAACCACTAAAAATAACAAGTGAACTTTTTAATGGGGGGACTTGATATTCATAGTGGGACAGTTGAGGTCCTTAGGGGGAGGCACATACCAATGTTTCCTCTTATTGTTGTTGCTTACCTTTGCCGCAACAAGACCTAGTACAACATTTGTAACCATTTTACTTGGTTTTGGACTTTTATGAACAATGGTGCTAACAGTTTGTGCATTTGATGCATCAACCTCTTTTTCTTTAGAATTGGTATCTGGAAATATAACAAAAACACAAGGACATCAGCTTTTAACCATTACTACTATCCTACTTTTCAATCACTATGTCAATGACACAAATAGAGTAAACTAAACTAACATTTGATCACTTTGGCTTCTTTGACAAATCTGCATAAATCTTCATACATTTCATCAGACATTTCATCACTTTCTAACCAACTAACACCATATTTTGCCTTCACATACTCTACCATCTTATCCGTCACTTGTGGCTTACTAAGCTCCATGTCTGCCATTCTTTGGAATTTTTTTTCCCTTTTGTTTATGGAATAACTATGGGTAGCGTTGTTGAGGGTTGTTTTCAGTATATGTTGTAAGTTACAATGTGTATGATATATCATCGGGACTTACTAAAAAATCAACGGTTAGTTATTGGTTTATTGGTTCCCGCGAAATAATTAATAAGCGTATCTGAGAAGTTGTGGTCAAGTTATTGACAAAGAGTATATAAGAACACAGTTGGTCCCTTAAATTGAATGCCGGGTTAGACATAAACCGTACGCTAGTTGTAAATGTGGTTGGACTATATTGCCCTTGGAAAAATAAACAAAACTTAGCATTGACCTCCCCATTTCTGGTTAAGGGACGCATTCGGCCTCAAAATCCATAGTTTTGGACGCCATGCGGTGATTTTGAAAAGTTAAGGGCCATGGCAATGTTTCGTGAAAAGTTTAGGGACCAACGGTGTATTTTTGTCAAATATAAATCTCAAAACTAAATTACAAAACTTGGCGTACACTATATTGTTAATTGGTTTTTTTTAAGAGAATTGATATATACACCACTAAAAATGGTGTGCACACCACTAAATTACACTGATGATGCACACAGTACAACATCCAAATGCATAATTAGTGGTGTACACACCACTTTTAGTGTGTACATATCACTTCTCTTTTTTTAAGGGTTTTTTCTAACATGTGCCCTCAAACACATGTTAAGTTATGTTTATTAAACACGTACTTTTTTTTTATATAAAAAAATGCATTTAATTCTCATTAAATATACTCATAAATTATCATAAATAAATATAGTTTTAAATTTAATAATCTCTAACTTTAGTTCTATAAAATCTTAAATATGTGCCCTCCGTCCACATTTTAGAAAATCCATTTTAGATGTAACCATATACTTTATTAGAACGAGATGGGCGGTGGGCCGTCGCGTTGCGGCGGAGCGTCGTTTCACGTCGCTGATCATTGCACGGTACTTTGACAACGAAGTTGTAGGTTGCAAGTACCCCAATCAATAATGTACTTAAACCTGCATAAAAAGCACTTGTATTCCTTGAAACTAAAGTTATCTGTAAATACAATGGCGGTATATTGCTGTAGCAACAGTGCTGATGTTAAACAAAGTGCACGAAACAGGATCTTTCGTTAGTTTAGAACTCATAAACCCTTGTTGTTCCTGCTGGCGGAGAGCTGAAACTCTTCCTAATGGCGTTAGATTTGGCTGGACATCAGTCATAGGTATCGATCATTTGTATGGAATATTATCAGCAATTATTGTATAGAACTTAGAAGGAATCCTTATTTGTACATGTATCACTCGCCAAATACATGCGATCGATATAAAACACAAAAACTCAATATAGTTTAAGTAAAGTCAGTAAAGTAAATTCTATAAGTATAATCTTTCAGTTCATGCATATTCTAAAGACAAATGATATACTGGGTTTATTCAATTCGTCGGTCTTTAAAACTTTATTTGCACCTAGATTGTCATAACACTTGGCAACTTGCCTCTTCAAAAGACTATTGTAATACTATTTTCTATTATTATCGAAACTAAATTAATGATGTGTATGGGTTTGTCTTTGATGCGTGGGAATCGCAACAGGCTTTACCTCTCGAGGGATCTCGAGAAGCTTACAACCCCCACCAGGCAGTGTACCTGATCGTTGTAGTATAGTATAGTGACAAGTACCGGGGAATTGATCGTTCAGCTTAGGAATAGTGTCGCTAGGATTAGAAAGCCTAATTACTAGTTCTAAATGTGAGGGATAATTATTTTTGTGTTTTTATATTTTTTTAGAAAGCAATTAAAATCTCGGTTTTTGAAAGAGTGGGCGGAATTAGTTGCTAGTCAAGTAACCCAATACTACAATGCAATCAAAATAAAATAACAAAAATGAAAATAAGCTAATTTATACTAAGGTTGTGAGCAGTAATGGGAGAAAATGTGTTTACTTAGATTTCATTACTCCCTAGATATCTTTTACACGATAATTACTTGTTATAATTTTTTGGATGACGGATTGTATTCCTTAATACCATTCATGGGGTGACATACATAACTCCCCAATTCTATGAGCTCTTATCTCCTCCTACACCATGCCCAGCACAACTATAGAGATTGTAAACAGTGGCTCATGCATTAAATACAACCAATAAAGACCTAGTACGCCTCGGTTCATGTTTCTTAAGACGTTCAAGCATGTTACCATTTGGAGATCTGCCAGTTTTCTTAAGCCTAACATATAAAATCATTCATCCAAGACAAAAATAAACAAGTAATCAACACATAATCAATATCTAGGTTTCATTAGATCTAAGCAAACACAAAAGAGATCTAGCCTAGCATAATGGAATTGAGACAAGAACAAGATATAGACAACCAACACATAGACATATTGATTGAATTAGAAGAACACTTATCTCAATTACAATGCAAGGTCTCAAGGGTTTGGAACTCTTGAAAAACCTGTAAAAGTTGCTCCAAAATCGTCTTTAGGGTTTCTCCAAAACTTCTCTCCTTTAATGTGAAAAACTAGAAAACTATATATAGGAAAATCGGGGTGACGGCGTCAAGAACAAAGGTGTGACGCCGTCATCTCGCCGCCAAATACTTCCTCGGACGACCTTGATCTACTTCTGACGCCCTGTGTGACGCCGTCATCAACTACGGATTTTTATTCTTAGGGTTTTGACGCCGTCAAGAACAACTCTTGACGCCTTCATCTACTGTTCCAGCATGGAAAATTGAGACTTTGCCGTTTTCTTCACTTTTATGCTCCAAAAACGTCCAAAATGGCTTTTTTTCCAGAATTCACTCTCCAAGTACCTAAAATCACAAAAGGAACGATTTAGGGCAATATTTGATCAAATAAATTCGGATTCGGGCTTAAATGACCCCCTAAAAATGGACCATTTTTCGCCTCATCATATACCCTTACACTTGAGATTTGCTTGTCCTCAAGCAAATGCGCTTTTATTCTACTCAAAATACAAGTTAGGGGTCATTTAACACTAATATAAAAGTAATTACAACAAATAATCGTTCCACTAAAGACCAATAGACAAGCACGGAGGTCGTATACAAGCACCTCACAAATAGTGTTTAGATACTCACATCTCTCGGGTGTAATAAAGTAATATAACATAATGGAAATGGAAGATATCTCTCACTACCTGTCATAGCAAAATAGATTACCATAGGCTTGGGAAAGGATCAAACCTCCACCACATGGCGTAAGCACCTAGGATAAACTATCAAAGAGGTCTTTTTAAAGGGTTGTAACGTTAGGTATAGGGATATGAATTACACGGTTTTGTTGGATAAAGAAAGTTTTACTGGTGGCGAGTTAACAATCTTGGTCAATTACATGTACAATGTGGCGTTGCTAAGCCAAGACTAGACTCGACTTAAGTTAATAAATGAAAACTAACAAAAACATAAAATGAACATAGAATGAAACGGGATGGTAGTCCGTATGTTTTTTTTCTTTTTTTTTTTTTTTTTCTATTTTTTTTTTCTTTTTCTTGATTTTTTCGATTTTTTTTTTTTTTTTTTTTTTTCATACACTCTTACCCTACCATCCAAAATAATACATCATAGGGGATGAACATTCCCCTTACACTTGAATCTTTACATACTTTACATTCAACTATTCTAATGACTCGAATTAAGAAAATCAAAACACTTGGAGCACTTTTAAGATTAACGTACATATGGGGGTAATAAATGATGTTCTTCTCCATTACTCCATAAAATAAGTACTTACCCATGAGTCCCAATCGTCCTAAAACAATATGTACAAGGATATGACTCGACTTAGCAACCATGTAATCAATTAGAAAGTTAACTTAGGGTTTAACAAATAACAATAATGCACTAAAAATGAGCGCATACACGGAAGGCTAAGGCAATTTGGGTATACATTTAAGTGGGGTGTAACAAATTCTTCCTTTAAGTAAGATGCTTAAAGTTAGAAACGAAAAGATAGGCTCGGAGGGGTGTACTAGGGGTTTCGTGTACTAAAAATGAGTACAACGCTAAGGGTGTGGGAAAAATTAGTTGACTTAACTAGCCAAGCAATATGACTTAAATGGTCAAGTAATTATAATACGGGTTTAACACAAGGGTGATCCTAATGCCTCTTATCATGTAGTAAATCCTATCACACGAATGTAGTCTCACTAGCGGTCTCGGGATGCATCACTAACGCAAGTTCTAGAATCTAAATGCTACCGGTACACTCATAAGCACTAATAGTAAATGCTTTTCCTATCAAATCTAAAGGCGAACCTCACATATTTGGGTGGAAAATTTTTCTGAATATACGGTTATGTGCTAGTCATACAATCTCCAATCCATGAGACGCTTGCTATGGCTAAAGTTTCACTCCTAAATGTTGTAAAAAAATTTAAATTTGGCGCTAAAATTGCATTAACAAGTATTTCTCATAGTTTTATTACACATCTACCATTAAACAAAACAAACTCAAGCGAAAGTGCATATGTAAGGTATCATCTTTTTACCCTCCCCTTACACTTAAGATGAACATTGTCCCCAATGTTCAAGTAAAGAATGTAAAAGTGAAAAAGTAAAGAGAATGAAATCAAATACTCCCCTGATTCGCTCGGTATAGATTATAGGTTGGCCAGGTCAGATCTTCCTCCAAGAAAACGAACAATCAAAGCTTCCCTTCCAGAATATAAATCATCTCCTTGTCGAACATAACCTGTAAATCCTGACAAAAATAGACAAGACAACCTCGCGTAAAATCGGCGGCATCCTATATAAGTTACTAAATCCTAGAAAACAAAGTAAGATATAATGCTTGTGGAATGAAGTTTGCAGATTTCCTGGAGATTATAAAACTTAATAATTCACAAAAACCATAAGACTCCGTTAGAAAAACAAAACCGGTAAAATTTCCAGATTTTAACTCCTGACGCCGTCAAGAGTAAAACTCTGACGCCGTCAGAATGGACCTGCAAAAATCCTTATGTTAAGTTTCCGAAAAATTTCTGGAAAAACTTGGTTCCACTTCTTGGAAAATCCTGCAAAACTTCATTATGACTCAATACAAGCATTTGACTCTAACAAATACGAATATACATGCTCATTTAATATTGTGGAGAATCATGATCGTGTGTTTCTTAAAAACATATTTGGGTTTCCCCTTACACTTATCTTTTGCAAAAATACTTTTAAGTTGGAGTTAAGACTAGGCCAAACAACATAGTAAAGTATTTCCACATTTTAGTTGAGAAACATGATCAACCAACAATAAAAATAAAACATACATACGGAAGCAAATAACAATCAAACAAATAAAAATCACACAAAGCATGGGTTGCAAAGATTAACCAACAATAAAATTAAAAGTCGAACATGCATAATGATTATTAAAAGAAAAAGATAAAAAGTGTCCAAAGCCAACAGAGGCTAAATCCTAAACTATTACAAGCCCAAATGTTTCAAATCATACAACCGAGAATAAATTGTTCAAGAATCAAAGATATCAAAACGAATCACTGAGGGGGAGGACCAAAGCGGTAATCATAGCCGGGTGGGAGGTGCCCAGTATACCCATAGGGAGGATAGTCCTGCTCGCGCCCAGGGAATGGGTCAATCTGCAGATGGGGCTCGATGTGATCACGGGTCGAAAGATGCTGCATCTGGCGGACCGTGTGCTCATACATCCAGTCAAATCTCTGGTCAGTGGTGGTTCTCCAAGCATCCACCCGACCCATCCAAGCCCCCTGATGCGCCTGCCAATCTCCTCGGCCCATGTGCCGGTAGTAGTCAGCAGTCCCCTCCTCATACCCAGCAAACTGATGCTGCTGGGGCATGCCCTCATCATCATCATCATCCTCACCAGCAGGCCCTGCTGCCACGTACCAGGTGTAGGACCCATCCACCATCTGCATCACAATGCTCATCTGCCTGAGGGATTTCGCCCTCACTATCCTACAATTCCCACAGTCGCTCAAGTACCCCATGATCTGAGGAGTAAGAAGACCATAGGAACGAGCCAACCGGGTCACGAACATCCCCCCATACACCTTGTCAATATCCCTCTCACCCACACTGGTCCTCAAATAACTGGCCACCCAAAACGGGATGTTGCAGTAGACATCCGCAGAAAAGATGGTGTACAAGTAGAACAGGTCTGAAGCAGTGACACGGTGAGTGGTGCCATGACGTCCTGACAGGCTGTATGTGATGCACCTGTGGACTAGCCTAACAATGGGGTCCCTGATCGATGCAGCCCCAGTAGTCGAGGTGTAAACCCCATCCCCTATGGTCGGCCAAAAAGTGATACACCTCATCTCACTCCTCTGAGTCTCTCCATGTAACAATCTCTGCAGAAAAGTCCCATCAACCTCCTCACTAGTGTATAACCCAAGCCTCCATCCAAACTCAGCCACTGAACATGACCTCAACTCTCCCCTAGCCTAAAATACACAGTGGTGCCCCCCATATCTGCCCTGGCCTCGGCCTGATCAAAACGGAAGGTCGCAAAGAACTCCCTCACTAACTCACTATACACTGTCTCTCTAATCCTAAACAACCTCTCCCACTGCGGACCCGCAAACCCATCTGTGCGGATCCTCCCTAGAAATGCAGCCTCCAACCCACTGGCTCTCAGAAAATCCCAGTCAACCACAGCCCCAGCATCAACATGGTGGTTACACAACTCCGCATACTTGGTGTTAGTACCAACATCGTCAAACTCGCTCCAACTATGGACTAATTCTCCATAATTGACCCTTTGAGATCTAGAGGAACTGCCCTTATGTTGACGAGATCTTTTGCTCATTTTCCTGGAAAAAGGTGGAGTGAACGGAAACGATTAGAACGAGAATTTTGATGAACTTTATGCAGTCAGACACATCTGACGCCGTCAAGAGTAATCCTGACGCCGTCAGATGGATCAGAATCAGAACCATGCAAATGCGAGGGAAAAAATCAATTTTTAAACTCTTAACCCATTACCCAAACGCTCCTTTAATCAGAAAACATGGGTGGGGGGTTAAAGAATCCGTGGCATGAGTGGCTTTCCCTAATCTAATGCATAATTCGAGTGAGATAACATAATCAACGAGTAACCCCCATGTTACAAATCACCAATTGGATGGCATTACGATTTGTTAATAATGGGTTAAGAGTGAGGTTTCGGGTGAAAGGGGTTTTCCAAATTGATGGGTCCTAAGAATAATTGATTGAAAAAGGATGAAGAAAACTTACTTACAAAGTGGAGATTGAATGCGGAAGACGTCGAATTGGGAGGTGGAGAATCGGAGTAGCAGCAACACCTTGGGTGAGATTTGTGGGGTATGGGTTGAAAGTGATTGGTTTTGGGTTAATATTGCTGATCCATCGAGCTGACGGTGTCAAGAGTTAAATCTGACGCCGTCAGATGCCCGTGTAAGGTGAGGTTTGGAGTAGTTCCATGTTCAGTCCCTGCTCTTTGCGTGAATAACTAAACATTAGTAAAACCCATAAGTAGCTATTCCGTTAACGAGGTCCACCAGGGTCGAACGTCTCATTACTGTCACGGAAAGATGTAAGGTTGTAGAAAGGGTCGGGTGACGGTTTGGCTAAGTTGATCCCCGTGCACGGGTCATTGGTGTGGGAAGAAAGATGTTGTTCCATAGGGGGTTTCAAATCAGTGGTGTTTTTGAGGTGCAACCTCTTTACACCGGGTTTAAAACCAAAAGAACTTTTCTTAGATAGGTTTGGGAATGTGGTTAGCAGGCATCCAACGAAAATGTTATGGAATTGCGAATTCTTTTCTTTCTGAGGATGCTCACGAGAGTGGGGGTTGATTGACGGTGAAGCACTTGGATAAAGCTTTTCATTATCCTCTTGGTTAAACATCAAAGGGGTTGAGACCTCGAAGACCTTTTCGATTTTTTTAGGTACGGAATTTTCCTTGATCCTTTCTTTGACCCTTGACATGAATTGGTCAGCGAAATTCATAAACGCTTTATGAGTACTCTCCATGCGTGCTTCTAGGTGCTGGATTTGTTTTTCCTGATTATCCATGAAGGTTACCATTATCCCTTCGAATTCCTCTTGTCGTGAACGTTCAGGAAAATTCTGGTTGATAACCGTATTCCTGCGTAGATTATGATTCCACACGGGTTCAGCAGCAAGTTTCTCAATACTTATTAATTCATTTACCTGCTTCTCGATGCTTCCTAACAACTCTTCTTGGGTGGCACTTGCGTAGTCAAGTTTCACCTTGCTTGGGAAGATCGGGTCCTCCCATCCTTCCTCTTCGTATTGTGCCAACTCCTCAAGAACTTTCCAGCATTCGTCAACGCTAAGTCTATCTAGCCTACCCTTGGCTGCGTAATCAATGGCTTTCCTTGTTTGATAGTCAACCTTATCGTAAAAGATTTGGATCTGGAGCCATGGTTCGATGCCATGATGAGAGACTTTTCGGAGTAGGTCTTTATATCGAATTCATGCTTCATAAAAGGTTTCATTTTGACGTTGTTGGAACATCAAGATGTCATTCCTAAGCTTAGTAGTTCTCCCCGGTGGGAAAAATTGAGCAAGGAAACGAGTGGTGAGATCATCCCATGTGGTGATGGATCCCGCGGGTAAACGCTCAAGCCATTGACTAGCTTGATCCCGTAGAGAGAATTGGAATAGGCGTAAACGGGTAGTCTCTCTAGTTGCAACATCTAGGTCTATGGAATCTACGATTTTGAGGAAGTCCTAAAGATGTTGGTTTGGATCTTCGGAACGAAGTCCATGGAATGCACATCCGCTTTGCACCAACCGGATGGTGTCAGATCGCAAGGGGGTCACATTGGCTCCGGTGAGCTCAATGGTGTTTCGGTAGCCTTGGTGGCTAGGTCGGGAGTACTCTCCTAAGGTTCGGGGCCTAAGGGGTTCTAATGGTGGGTTTTGTTGTGGTGGGATGACGGGTTCAAAGATGTTACCACCTTCCATGATGCCGGATGGTAAAGAGTTACGAACAAAAACACGAAGAAATATGATAGACTAAAGAAGACCTAAAAATAAAAATAAAATCTTACTAGAAAGGAATCTAGCAAGTAGACCTAATAAAAAGAAATCCTAACCTAGACAATAACTATTCCCCGGGCTGCAGCGCCAAAAACTTGATGCGTGAGAATCGCAACAGGCTTTACCTCTCGAGGGATCTCGAGAAGCTTACAACCCCCACCAGGCAGTGTACCTGATCGTTGTAGTATAGTATAGTGACAAGTACCGGGGAATTGATCGTTCAGCTTAGGAATAGTGTCGCTAGGATTAGAAAGCCTAATTACTAGTTCTAAAGGTGAGGGATGATTATTTTTGTGTTTTTATATTTTTTTAGAAAGCAATTAAAATCTTGGTTTTTGAAAGAGTGGGCAGAATTAGTTGCTAGTCAACTAACCCAATACTACAATGCAATCAAAATAAAATAACAAAAATGAAAATAAGCTAATTTATACTAAGGTTGTGAGCAGTAATGGGAGAAAATGTGTTTACTTAGATTTCATTACTCCCTAGATATCTTTTACACGTTAATTACTTGTTATAATTGTATGGATGACGGATTGTATTCCTTAATACCATTCATGGGGTGGCATACATAACTCCCCAATTCTATGAGCTCTTATCTCCTCCTACACCATGCCCAGCACAACTATAGAGATTGTAAACAGTGGCTCATGCATTAAATACAACCAATAAAGACCTAGTACGCCTCGGTTCATGTTTCTTAAGACGTTCAAGCATGTTACCATTTGGAGATCTGCCAGTTTTCTTAAGCCTAACATATAAAATCATTCATCCAAGACAAGAATAAACAAGTAATCAACACATAATCAATATCTAGGTTTCATTAGATCTAAGCAAACACAAAAGAGATCTAGCCTAGCATAATGGAATTGAGACAAGAACAAGATATAGACAACCAACACATAGACATATTGATTGAATTAGAAGAACACTTATCTCAATTACAATGCAAGGTCTCAAAGGTTTGGAACCCTTGAAAAACCTGTAAAAGTTGCTCCAAAATCGTCTTTAGGGTTTCTCCAAAACTTCTCTCCTTTAACGTGAAAAACTAGAAAACTATATATAGGAAAATCGGGGTGACGGCGTCAAGAACAAAGGTGTGACACCGTCATCTCGCCGCCAAATACTTCCTCGGACGGCCTTGATCTACTTCTGACACCCTGTGTGACGCCGTCATCAACTACGGATTTTTATTCTTAGGGTTTTGACGCCGTCAAGAACAACTCTTGACGCCTTCATCTACTGTTCCAGCATGGAAAATTGAGACTTTGCCGTTTTCTTCACTTTTATGCTCCAAAAACGTCCAAAATGGCTTTTTTTCCAGAATTCACTCTCCAAGTACCTAAAATCACAAAAGGAACGATTTAGGGCAATATTTGATCAAATAAATTCGGATTCGGGCTTAAATGACCCCCTAAAAACGGACCATTTTTCGCCTCATCAGTCTTGTTATTCATAGTTGGGGGTTGCATAGACAAATACACTAAAAAGAAAGGACAAAAAAGCTCAAATCTTGATTCGGTCATTGTCTGGACGATTCATACATTAATTTATTATTGTTGGCTCATTCCCTGTTTGGCAATCTCCCAATTTGTACGCCATTTGTGGTCTCCTATTAGACTAAGTAATTAATCATTTTTATATGCACAACACAAAATCTGTGATGTAGAACCAAGTGTATGAGCAGGAAGCTACACCAGCAACAACATTTGTAGCAATAGCAAGCCGCGTTTACAGCAATAGCAACTCGTGTTTGCAACAACAGAAAGTTACATTAGTAGCAACAGAATGCATCAGTTAGATATATAGATAAAGAACGCATACCTGACCCATTGTGAGACGCACATTTATTGGCCCATTACCCAACCCGGCCAATAAAAAAAAAAAATCGACTAAAAGGGGATGTTTGGAAATGCATTCAAATTGGTCGTTGCAATTTATATTATGAGAAATAGAAGAAAATAATATGTCGCACTTTCATACGTTAAGTAGGTGGTGAAAAAATGATGACAGGCGCCTTGTATTTTTATTAATCTTTCGTCACATGCGAAGACATTATCAATGCCGAAACCTTGTCTTCAGATGCACACCACATCATAAATTTTGCATATACTCCTGCAAACAGTTATACCCACATGATGAGTCATACGATAAAAGTTCATCATCGTCGTCGTGAAGTACATATCAGACATAATCATGAAACATAAAGACTTGAATTTTGTGGTTTGGTCGGTTTGCTTTGTTAAATATTAACAACGTAACCAACCTTGGAGAGACGGCTGTGAACAGCCACACTCAGTATGCAAGTATCTGTGTCGCCGCTACGATAATTCGCATGTACCTGTAAAAAAATTTAGACCTAAGAACATTTGGATGATCTTTGGAAAGCTTCCTTGGTGAATTCCATTGTTGTTCAGAGTACCTACCTTTGGAACAATATGAAATGGGAGATCCAGCTTCCACCGGTAATGCAGTAATCACAAAAGTAAAGATCAGATTTCCGGCGAAACTAAGCCGACACAAAACCAAGAATGACCCATTCTTACCTGTGAAGAATTATGGAAGTACGTTGGTCATAATTGGAGCAATTTTTTTTCGGTACATGCTCTTAAGAAAATCAGCATATATACACAACGCATACTTACAGAAGATGAGGCGTTAACTGGTCTCTTTCAAATATTGGAGCGTTTGACTTGAGGTTGTATTGAATAGGATGATTGTCCATCCTAAGCATGAGTATCTACCAAACGACAATAAAAATATGAATTGATACTTAACCTATCAATGGTATGAAAATCATGAATACTCAAGGTACCTTTATACTACGAACGCTAGATCTTTGCCCTTCAGCAGGTGCCAGTTCCATGTTTCTAATAGATTTATGAAAGAGATAATATAGTATGTGGGTGAGCACACAAAACAAAACGCAGGAAATAAAATACAAACACGATTTTGTATAATAAAGACTTATTTTCGGCATACATTCAATTGCGTCTTCAGTTGATCATACTCTTTGTTGGTCATCACAGCGTAGAAGGTTCTAAAAACTTCTGTTAATTAAAGCCTGCAATGTGTATACCACAACACGAAGATGTTATACATAAAAACATTAGGTAATCGCTAAAATTAAAAAATGTATATATTTACCCAGAATGGAACATGTCAAACATGTCAGAGTTTGTATACCTTGAGGTTGGCGCTGAACCACATATTGCAACAGTCATGCCCTGGCTAAGATGCCTACATAAAAGGGTCGTGTTACAGTATACATGATCCGGGTCGTGTTTATTAGACATAAAAGCTTATGGCAATAAATGACATACATGTTTGTAAAGAAGGAGAAATTATATATAACTTACGTCAAAAAAATGGTCTTCTCAAGTAAACGCGACTTACGGGTCGACAAAAATAAATTAGTTGGATGTTATATGTGGGTGTTTCGGATTGCTTATTTTTTTTGCGATTTTGTTTATTTTTTATCCAAAATTGTTAAGTATCATTGTATCTTCTACAAAATAGCACTATTTTAGGAAGTACTTATTTTACGGGTTTAAAGTAGAGGTTACCTGTACGTCATTGATTCATTTCCATGCATATGACACTTTTCTTAGAGTACTCTTGAACAACGCTTTTCTACTAAGCATAGGCTTGCCAAACTTCTCAAAGGCCTACAGATAACAACATATATTATGAATACATGTTTACAAAAAATATTCAAAGGCCTACTAATAATTATTTCATGCAGATAAATCCAGTCGTGAAAATATTCGCAGCAATGATTTTAAACTGAGCCAAAAATATTCATGTGACTTTAGCCTTTCAACATAGCAAGAATATTGAGACACCTTTCAATTTAATATTACCACTTTCTCTAATAAGGGAAGATTGATTTCACATCTTCTTCCATAGGCCACTGCAACAACCTTCCTGATCGCTGACACCTTCAAGAGAGCGCAAAATAATATGAGCATGGATAAATTAACTGGCGTAAGATGCTGAATCTTATAGACAAAGAACAGAGAACATGGACCCGAAAGAAGAAATAACCCATAACAGAAAGTACACAATCTCATCTATCTTACGGATTTTGACAATGCATACCTTGCATTGGTCGTGCGTGAGATTACAGATAGTACAATAAAGTCAGAAACTATAAAAGATCTTGGATCACACAGGTAGTGTAATGCGCCAAAATGTGGTATCATCAGCTCACGTTCTCTGTTCTTTGTCTATAACAGGGGCATCCTAAATCACCACTTCTACCACACCGTAACCCACCATGTGGAAAACAATGATTTCAAATGAAATTAAAGGTTCGCGTAGATCACCCACGTAGAGAACACAACTGGCGTAATCTACAATTTGGCAACGTGTACTTACAGTGTGTATTCGACGTAGACTAAAGATGAGGATAATGTGCACCTGTTAATATCGCGTCGTTCCTGTCAGCGCGCAAAGGTAACTCGCTGACGCGCAACATTAAAATGGTGAACCGGGAACCTGGTGCCGCTAAACTGTTGAACGTCAGTAGACTTTCCTAGTATCAACCGATTCGGCAGCGTCTACATCCATGTTTTTGTATCCAGTAATCCAAATCCGGTAATCGTGCATGCGGTCTGTATCTGAAGGATGTTATCGAAACGGTTTCGTTCCTGGCCTTTGACATTTGCCTGTATTTCTCCGCCCTAAAGCAGGGTAAACGAATGGAAAAAATAACGTTAGTTCACCTAACGTGGATTTGAATGGAGTGCGCAATGTGATGCTACCTGTTGATCTAGTAGTATGAAACTGAGAGCTGCTTGTCGCGCTCCTCTACTTTGTGTAGCAGTCCATTTCCTATATCCGATGGTATCAGTTTGGCGACTCCAGCAATCTGAAGATCAGCAACCAGTCTTTTTCCCGCCGGCTTCGCTATTGCGTCTAATGCTGCATTATCCGATATTTTCCTGTAGAAAAAGAGCATGTTTGTTAATATAGATGAATACATAAAATAAGCAAAAAAAAAGTTTGTTAGCAGTGAAGATGCATCAAGCGTAAGCTCTGTTCAAGTGAATAACACACACCACTTAATGTTACCAGGAACCAATCCAGTACACAGGTTTACCTTAATATCGAAAAATATAGTGCAAGTTTACGGGAACGGATAGGCAGTTGTAGTCTCTGTGAATAGAAATAAAAGGCATTAGATCTTCAACGACCCATTTCGTTTCCCTCAAATTATAACAACCATCACAACCCATTAGCATATACCGATTTCAGGTTGGTGATACTCCTTTATTAACGCTTATAAAAGGTGAACTCAATTAGTACTTTCTACCATCATCTATTTAATCTTAAACCCTTTGTAAACCAATTAGATTGAGATCTTGCTATATAACTTTTTAACAGCCTTGCATTTTTTTTGTACAGAATAAGCAAGTCTGAATACTATTCACTAAAAGTGTGCAACTTATAAGTGCTGATTTATCGGCATAAAAATAAGCAATCCCAACTACCCTAAAAAAAACTAATTCAATCAGCAGATAACACCTTTTTTAGCCACCACTATTAAAGAAACATAGATATTAACATATAACATCAAGAAAAGATTCGTAGGTGGAAAAGCAGGAAAAAGAAAATATAAACCTCAGTAAATCACAAAACGAAACCTGACAACCAAAATTCCGTATGAAAATCCAAATCACCATCTTCTTCTTAACAACAAATCTCCCAGTAATCTTCTGACACCCAATACATCGAAAAGTCAAAACCTTAACTTTTTCCCCTTCATAAACTGCTACTGAATCTCAAAACCCCTAACAATCAAAACCTAACACCCCCGTTTTCATGGACTGATTTGACTGTGTGTGGAAAGAGCAGATAACAACGACTATGGAAGCGGTGGCCTCGTAAATACAAAACAAAAAAACAAAAGAAAAAGGCCGCGGTAAGCAAAATGGACACCAGCAGTGGGCTGGGCTAAAAACAGCGGAGCCTAAACGGCATGCCTGGCGTCGTTTCTGCCCGTACATTATATATATAGTAATGATTGAACCGGGATGGGTTTTTAGACACCCATAAATCTTTGTTTATTATGTTATGATGTTGGGCTAGGTAAGATATGTAAAGCACTGATCCTATCATCCTAACATCAATTAGATATTTAGATCATACAAGAATGGTCCTCAAAAGATGTGTATGGTTTACAGCTTACTTGTTACATATCTGAGAGTTCAAAATCAAACTAGATACATATTTTGAGGTGTCTAGAGAAAAGGCCGGTAATAGAGATATCCCGATTAGGTCGTGGCGTCGTGCTCATCTAAAGTAAATACTCGCCCACCCCAGATAACTTGAATATGGAAAAACCTATTCGTTTACCCGTTCATAGCTTAAATACTCGAGTTATCATTAACGTATGTTGACATGTTAATGAACTTACTCTTTATAACATTTGTATAAAGTAGTAGTTAAAGTTGATGGTATTTAGGCTTTTCCCTCCATGAAATCCCCAAATTTGTGGCTAAAAGTAGTGCAATTGACCTAGGCATGATGGATGATTGCGTATATAGAAAAGGGTCCTTTTTAAGGCACTAAACTGATTGACATATAAAGAATGTTATGACAGCAACATTAGTCAAAAAAGATAAAGCATGTCAACCCAGATCGGGGCTCAATGGACCACATTCAGCACATGCCCCTTTCAAACACCAACCCACTAATGACTAACCTAATCCTAAATTCCTATTAGAAAAATACCTCATAAAGCTAACAGTTGGACCATTATTAGGATTAAGATTATATTAAACTATCACCTTTTCAAGCCCCTTCAATAGTCCTATTTGGCGTACTCGTCAAAAAGTTTAATGCAGCGGCAAAAACTTGACGTTGTGCACTCTTTTGGGTGCTGATTGACCCCTCCCCAAAGACCTAGCCCCAGGCGATATCTTAAGTAGGAACAATGTGGACCTTAGAACTCGTTTTGGCTAATGGCTCAACAGAAATATCATCGTTGATTGACTCTTTCGGTTTATTTTCCTTTAGCTTAATGTCTTGTTGAAGATATTGGTCTGAATGTGTCTGTATCACTAGACGTAAAGTTTTGATTTGATGGTATCCGTTTAAGAAATAGGAACAAGACCAAATAATCAAATCTGCCAAACTAGATATCATATCATAGGAATGTGTCGATATCACTAGCTGTAAGGAAAACTCATATCCATCATTCCGTATGGATTTGTGATTGCTCTAACACATAAACAAGATATCGGTTTTTAAACAACCATACTCGTTCCAACATACTATCAAAGTATCAAATATGTATTCCAACAACAAACCTAACACTAACAATTCTCATTTCGGGAAATTCAAAATACAAGTCAAAAAGAGTAAACGAAACTCACTTGATTAATCTTGAGTATGAAAATCTGAACTGGATTTAAACTAAACAAAAGTTCACGGTTCATACAAAAGGAAAATATCACCAATTCTAAACAAGTTTTTACCATTTTGATAACTTCTATTTGAACGTTTTTTACACTTTACCAATGGGCAAGGGGTGCAAAACTTAACAATCCGAGCATGAGGTCACACGAATGACCAGTTGACAAAAGAGAAGGCTAGGCAATGGACTGTACTTTCATCCGCTGTAAGAACCTTCCATGCTATAGCTTGTTCATATGTTATGTGACGTCCCATTGCCGACATACAAATCCCACCAGGTAAATGTGTGTATCCCTGAAAACCCTCGTATGATTAAACATTATATAGGGTACATAAAATCGATCTTTTATCGAAAATGATGCATAAAGTTAAGATCTTTTACTAAATTATGCCATAAAAAGATGCATAAAACAATCTTTAACTAATAAGATACTTAAAGTCGCGATCTTTTACTAAAAAGATTCACAAAGTTGTGATCTTTTAAAAGATTCAAAAAATCTCATAATGAAAGTTGAATATACGTATAATACCTGTTGCATTATCTTGGCAAATTCTGGAACCAACGCCTTTCTTCCATCATCATCAAACATTTTGTCTAGAGTGATGTCTTGTAAGGACACAAGAGTCGTTTCCAACATATCAAGCCCTGCTTGATTTGCGAATATGAAAACCGGCGATGACTGCAAACCACACCCATATACATATAGGATTAGAAATCAGCCACCTTATAATTTTCAAATAATTATCATATGATATGGATTCTTAGTTATATACCTTCAACGAACAGCATAAAATGGCATCTTGATGTTGCCAAAGATCTTTCAATAACGGGTCCCCAATAACTGAACCCGTGCTTAGCAAATCTGCTCCTAAATGGTAGCTGAAAATAACCACAAATTAGAATAAAGTACAAAGTCTAACTTTGTGGCAACCAAAAAAAGAAACTTACGTGTAGCTTTGGCAGATCCATTGAGCTAAAGTGAGTGCTTCAGGAGAGCCGGGAGATGGTTTTGGATCCACTGAAGGAATCAAATTCGAAGGAGATACGGCCATGGCAACTCTTTGGACCTTGTTGATGACACTACGCACATATTGGCGAGCCATTGTAGCCACACTTTCAGCTAGATTGTTCTCAAATGGGAACTGGAAGGCGATGGTTAACACTGATCTTGTGCTTGCGCACGCTGACATATCGGTTGAGCCGTGGTTCGATGCGGGGCTCACGTCTAGACTAGAAGTTAGGTCTAGTGTTCTATGTGTTGTTACCAATGCATTCTTCCCATCACCCTGATTGACATGCATTAGTTAGTCAAACGTGAAACATTAATGCGTAACACAGAACCTCCTAAACCATTTTACTCAAACGTAGCTATAATAAAGATTTAAGAGTAAAGAACTCAACTGATTTGGGTTCCAACGGTATTATACGAAATCCTGAGGGTATTAGAGGAGCATCATCCGGAAACATCTCGTCAATTGGAGCAAAAACAAGTTCAGAACAAGCTCCCACGGCATGTTCATCAATTCCATTGCATAGCTAAATCCAAAAATCAAACATAGTGTCAAGAATGTTAATTTTAACAAAAATCTATTTAGTGATAAAAACCGTCAAAAAAAGCACCTGCAAGAGATGAATGTCTCTTGACATGAATGGATCCTCTTGTCCAAGTGCATGACCTTCGAGTCTTACAACTTCAAGCATCTGGTGCAGCATAAATTAAGCTTCTTAGACTTGCACAATTATTTTAAACAAATATACATTAAAAAAAATATTGCAAATTTAGAAAGGCGACATACCTCTTCGTGTTCAATGGTGTGACCAAGAGGCATAATAATTTGGCTACCAGTGAAGCGTGTGGGTCTCATTCCCGAATACGAATACGGGTTGGCTTTCACTGATGCAGCGGAATACGCATCTACATTGAAGTCGGCCCATTCTGACCGATGCTCCCTCAAAAAGCGAACCAATGCCGCTGGAGGCACATCCTGAGTACAAAAAGATTATATCTTTTAAAAACACAGATCTAAAACTACATATTCTTCTTAAGAAGAAATTGATACTAAAACTTACTTGAAATAGCATCGAGGCCTTTGCACAAAGAACTCCTCCAAGATACGCAAGGGAATTGGAGGGATTCATAGAGTTGCTAAGATTCTTGGATGAATTCACTGCAATGATCACGTCTTCAACACCATCAGAGTCCATCACTGTCCACCCGTCGTCACTGAATCCATTTACGGCATCATTGAAGCCTCTGTAATAGGAAGCAAATATCAGAATCTAGCGTGGGTAAACGATGATAAAGGTATCAACTTGAAAACAAAATATAACACACACCATTTACTCGTTTTATTAACTTCATGAAAAAACTAGTAGCTACCTGCTTAATCTTTGACTTAAAGTTCTCAAAACAGCAGGTTGTCTTCCCAATCCGTAAACTACCTCTCCACTCGACTCTTGGGCTATCTGCCTAATATAGCGCAATGCCTACATCCAAATCAAAAATAAATTTTAAATAAAATGAAACCATGTTTACGGTGACGATTAACAAGTTTAAAGAATACTATACTCACTGCAATGGTCATTTTTTGGGCAACAACTTTGGAAGATTCATAAAGTGGACGAAGAACCTCTGGTACACTCCACGCCTGCAAAATAAAGAATTCAATTTCAGGAATAAATAATCATACAAAACAGTATTAAATCAGCCAAAATCCTACAGATGTCATTAGATATAATTGGTTTTGCGGACCTATATAATTGATCTGATTTATTTTGCAAACTTGAGTTTTTACGTAAATGTATATGGCGTATATTGGATCTTGGAGCAAACGTGCCAACCCTAGTAAAGTGTTTGTTTACCTCAAGATTTAGGTGATCAACAATGTGTATAATGGAACCACCACCATCACAAGGGCGAATGAGATAACCACTTGGCAGCATTTCCCCTCTTACAAACTGAGTAGCAGAAGCTGGATTCGGACCAGCACCAGAACCCGTGAGGGATCTCTCACACACCTTAAATAGCAGAAGCCGTCGAATTTAGAAACCCAAGTGGAATAAAAATGATTCTTAAAAAATGATAAAAACACGTGGTTAAATGCTAATCATAAACGTACCACGAGACTTCCGTTTTCTAAACTTGTCGTATATCTTAATGTCCAGAAATCACGTGCAGGAGCCAGTGTTGTTGGAGCAAAGATCTAAACGCAAACAGATGCATTAATTTCCGAAAAGACGTGCATAATTACAACAAAGGCACATTGATTGATATTCAAATTTACCTGCGTATATATTAGTTCAACTGTCCCCCCATTTCCGGCAGGAAACATTGTGAAAACTTCAAGGCTCCGGCAGTCACGGTACCAAGAAGGACGATCTTTAAGGATCTCTACAATCTGTAGATTATGAAAACCAATTATAAACAACATTTGATATCAAACAAACTTTTTGACTATAAATGACTGATGAAGGAATATAAATTTGTTTACCTTTGTGGGCTCTAAACTTACAAGACCGCAGGCTCTAGCTGCCACTCCACTGCAACTCTGTGAAATAGCAAAGATCCCAACCGAATCCGGACCAGGCTGGAAAAAGAAAAGATTCCATTTTAATCAAAGAATAATAAACTAGTCCAAAAACATTGACTTTCATAACAAATTAAGACATTATAATCAATATCAATATGTATTAGTCAAAAATTTATGGGGTGCTTGTTTAAGCTTATCTCTGGGCTTATTAGCTTATGAAATATAAGCCGAAATCAAATAAGCTAATAAGCCCACAGATAAGCTTAAACAAACACCCCCCTCAATTCAAGTCAAGATAATAGAAACCTTCATCCCAGGCATCTGGACCCAATCGACAGCTGTTCCTGTAGCCTTAGATAGGAACTCTGCCAACGTCTCCTCTGCAATCGAGAGTAGTCTGCAAGAAGAACACGTGATAATTAGATCACACTGCCCAAATAACATATGAATCACAATTCTTAAATCATTAAAATAGACGGGAATATTAAATTACCCAGCCGGGTTATTAGCGTCTCTTAGAGAATGCTGTGGAGTGGTGATCACAGATTCACAGCTCGCATCGTTAGCTGATGAACCCTACAAAGATCGACGTTTCCATTAACATTTAGAACTTCAAAACACAATAAAAATCAAATCTTGTGACGCTTTTTTTTTTAACGTTTACGCATTAAATACTTATATATACTTACAGTGTGCAATTGTTGGCGCATAAAACCATTCTCGCACACAAGCTGCGACACTTGTTTCTGCAAGCGATCATTCTCCTCCATTAACAACTTATTCATAGCAGATAGCTTCTTGTTAACGGTCTGCAGCCGAGACGACTCTTTTCGTTGCTTCTCTCGACATCTACACGCATAACAAACACCATCATATTTCAACGTCACATAATTACCAAGCAATTTTACCTACATTCTTCAAAATCTAAAAACGCTGTTTTCTCTAAATAGATTATTGCAGATGTAACCAAATCCAAAAATAAAATAAAAAAATCAAAAGATCCAAATTATGTACTTACATAATTTGCTAAATTTAAAATAATCAAAATTCTAAAAGTGGCATAGATGAGCTAGAACATATCATTATTTATAGGTCTATTCCTAATGCATGTAATCTATAGCAATAAATTCATCATATCAAATTTAACAAACAAACAAAAAATCAAACATTGAATAACAACATATGAGATCAAATCAAGACAAAACAAAATAAAATAAAATAATACAGTACCTTCGATTTTGGAACCAAACTTTGATTTGCTTAGGTTCAATGTTAGACAAAATAGGACATTCTCTAATCAATTGTTGTCTCCTTAAAGAACTAGGTTTAGGACATTCTGCATAAACTCTTTCCAAAGCTTCAACTTGTTCAGTTGTATACCTAACATATTTCCCATTGTCTAACTGATGCTTATCAATACTATTATTACCACTGATCTCTTTATGCTGCTGCTGCTGATGTTGTTGTACCACCATAGCCATTTTTATTTTTAACCAAAACCCACCTCAGAAATGGTCTTTTTTTTTTCCTTAAAATTTAAACTCAGAGATTTTTAGGCCAAATTTAAGGATTCTAAAACATGGGTTTTGAAGAAGAGGACAAAAAACCCAGAAAGAATATGTAAAAAAGTTTGGATTTTTTATGTTTTTTTTAAGGTAAAAATTCAAATCTTGATGAAAAACACAGTAAAAAAATCCGAATTTTTTTTACAAAATTAAAAATTCTGAAACATGGGTTTTGAAGAGGACCAAAAACCCAGAAAGAATATGTAAAAAAGTTTGGATTTTGAGGTGTTTTTGGAAGGTGAATTTGCCAATCTTGATGAGAAAGAGAGGCAAGAGAAGGAGCATTAGTTAATAATAACCCTAGAAGAAGAAGAGGAAGAAGAAGAAGACATGGTTTGTGTGTGTGTGTGAAAATAATCAGAGAAATTAAACAAATGTAAGGAAAAGGATTAAATGATTTTACACACACTGAAAACACACACACAGTAGTTGTATTTTGTCTGAGAGCTAAAAAAGAAGAGAGAGAGAGAAGTGGTGTGTTTTTATTTTGTATTGGAAATAGAAAAATGACAGTGTTATATGCTGCTGGCTTTTGTGAGCAGCCTCCGCCCTCGAGCCAGCCTTTGGTTTAAATATTTGTTTTGTTTAATAATTAATTTACCAATTAAAACATTCTTTTGTGTGCTTTGTTTTGTTTAATATTGTAGATTTTTTAACAAAGATTTTATGGTTATATGTGACTGTGTTTATGGAATATTTGTAGTTGGATCTTAGTTGGCATAATTAGAGATAGGTCATTTACATATTGATTTTTTTAACTTGTGCCTTAGGGTACAAGTTAGCCACACTAAAAGATACCGGGACTTTATAGAAAATGATACTGGGATCCACACAAAAGTACAGTATATGTGGATCCTTATATTCTTTTCTGTGAGGTTCCAGTGCCTTTTAGTGTGCTTAACTTGTGCCCATAAGACACAAGTTAGACAAACCCTTTACATATATATCCGTTCAAAGATGCAAATTGCACATATATATCTTTTGCATGAATAAAAAGCATTGGATTATGTGCATCAAAAACTTATACCAAAGATATATATATATATATATATATATATATATATATATATATATATATATATATATATATATATATATATATGCAATTATTCACCTTTGGATGGATATATATGTAATTTTCCCTTAGAGATATACTCACCCTGTCTTAAATTATTGTCTATCCACAAAAGCATACATTTAAAAAAAAAATATATACTCATTCTGTCCCATATTAATTGTCCACTTTGACTTTATAATAGAGTATTTCTTTTTCAACTTTGACCTTAAATATTTTTACTTGTGTTATATAATAATTAATGCAAAATATATAAATGGATTTGGTTTTCAATTTATTTTCATTAGTATAGTTTTTATTAAATACATAACACAAACAAAATTATTTAATGTCAAAGATGAAAAAAAAAAAAAAAAAAAAAAAAAAAAAAAAAAAAAAACCTTTAAAATTCCAACCTGAACAATTAATATGGGACGGATGTAGTAATTATTACAGTTTTTTTATATTTTTAATTTTTTACAAGATGATAATTTTACCTTTCACTAATTAATTTATAACTTTTTTAAATTTTGTAATAACTTTTAGTGAATGTAATATTGTAAATTGATTTAAATTATTTGTTTATTTTTAGAAGTGAATAATTAATTTGATACAACCTAAAAAGAAAATTTGAACAATAAATTTGTGAAGAACGAGTATTGCTTTTCATGTGATTTTATAGTGTGAAACCAAATATACCTTAAAAAGTACTTTTTGGTAAGATTAGTTGGAGATTTGAAGCTGAAATCCTATTTATAACTTTATAAAGTATAAACAACTTGAAGTAAGTATTTTTATTTTGAAATTTTATGAAAACTTAGTTTTAAAAGCTTTTATAAATTTTCGTTTTCAAACAAATTCTATATTGTTCTTTTCACAAAAGAATAAGCTCAAACGCTTGTAAATTGGAACATAATAAATGCCCTATAATAAAATGTTTATGTAGTTCACATATCTAAGTTATCACAAAGTAAAAATGTAAAATAACCACACATACTGAGTGATTCAACAAGGTGATTCACTTATGCTGCATATGGTATTGAACTTGTTATTCAAGTTTTAAGTTGATTTCATAAGTTTCATCGCTAAATTAAACACTGCTAGCAGGTATTCGCGCATTGTGGTGGCGGGTATTCTGAAATAAAAATTTTCGGTAAATGATGTATTTTGGTTTATTAGGCTCTTTTTGACAATAAATTTACGAATATTAAGAATTTCATATGACATATTTTAATTCTTTAATTAAGGAATTTATTTCATCTTTTCAGATTTTTTTTAAAGCGATTCGTGTAACATAAGCCCGTTTAACACGTGCCCGTTCGGGCTTGAATATTTATATAATGTGCTTTATTATTTGTATTAGTGATATTTAATGCAGGAATTGTGTTTAAGTTGGTTGTACAATATACTTGATAATTTGTATTTTTTATGTAATTGTATTTTAATAACTGCATTAATTTTATTTATTGACCAATTAATTAATTGACTATATTAAATATCTCGACTACATTAATAGCATTAAAGTGGTGTTTTATCTTTTTAATATGTGTATTAAAGTATTGTACATTATGCTTCTTGTCTTGTAAGTCTAAAAATTAAGAGTGAGAATGTGCATTAAAATGGTGTATATTATACTTCTTGTCTTGTAATTCTGAAAATTAAGAACGGATGCTTTTGTGCATTATATGTAGTATACATAAACATATAGTATTACGATGAGTTTTATAAATATTGCATATAGTAATGCATATAGAAAAGTGTCACAATGTTGATTTATCAAAATAAAATTATGTGCTTTAATGCATTGGATTTATTGGTACAATAAAATGACCATATATATGTATATCTAATCAGTATATGTTGTAGTATTAAGCAAATGAATTAAACAAGATGGCATTGCACTTTGCTAGAATGTGATAAATCAACATTGTGCCACTAATTAATGACTGATGGATTAGTTTTTGATTGAAATGTTAGTGGTTGCAATAGTTCTAATTATCCATTTAATATGAAAATTAGGTAAAATTTACACCCTGGTCACTTGATTATTTTTAGACAGAATGTTATATAGACGAAGTACTTTATTATGTTATATAACTTTTGTATTAATAAAAGTTAAATGGCAAATGTAACAAGATAAAACATGCAATGAGTTGGCTCATGAAAAAAGCATTGCATGTATGCCAAAGATAGCTTTGTGTATTACTCGGTATTACTGATCACATGACTAATGATGTTTGTGTAAAACCGCCATGCACATGCTTTACATGTTTGTAGTCTTGTATTAACATCCGCTAAACACCAAATCGTAAACCTTCAAAGAGTCACGACCTCGTAAATAGCAACGCTCGATAAGCTAAAAAGGGTAAGTATGGTTAAAACATCTTCAAGTTTAGAAAACAATGACTCGTCGTTGAAAAGTTGTATCGACCATAAATTTGAAGTAGCTCGTTAATCTTCATGCGCTTCATATTGATAATACGTAATCAAGTTAGCTTGATATATACGAAGCTA
The DNA here is from genome assembly GCA_030686995.1 of Artemisia argyi. Classification (NCBI taxonomy): domain Eukaryota; kingdom Viridiplantae; phylum Streptophyta; class Magnoliopsida; order Asterales; family Asteraceae; genus Artemisia; species Artemisia argyi. Next base: position 29,020,599 of record CM060693.1, read on the forward strand.
ATAACGAACAATAAACATAAAGCATATATTTTCGTTTAAAATTATGATCTTAAAGAAAGTTGAAAAGCAGACGGTTAAATCATACAAACTCATTGGTGTAATACTTTAGAAGTATTGTTGCATAAGATTAAACATTAATATGAAATGGTTTTAAACTTTTAATAGAGTTTGAAGTTTTAGCTAATACTTCGTATAAATTTGTTAGCAAATCTTATAAAAAATATATACTTATAAACGTAGAGGTTTTGAATATTTATTGCATAAATCTTATACTAGGATAATAGGTAATTATAGTATATTTTTCTAAAAGAAACAAAAAAAGATTTGAGAGATGGGGTGTGGATTTTGTTATTAATTGAAAATGGCAGGACAGTGACTAACTTTACTCGGGTCAAATCCAGTCTTCACCTGCGCCATCACCCTCCCCCCCTACCAAATTACTAGCGACACTTTAGATTAAAATGAAGTGGTTAATTTATGGTCAAGAATTAGTACTTGAATATAATGAGGTTATAAGTCCGCCCGTTGCCGCGGAGTGTTGTGCGAAAAAAGTGGTTCTTTTGTTTTTTTGTTTTAAGGAATGTTTGTTTTAAAAGAATATGATGATATTATTTGTTTTTTGGTTGTGAAATATGCATAATACCATTTGATTGTAAAGGCTCATGTGAAACAAGTTTATAAGATTGTATGAGTTCAGCCAAAAAAGTTATTGTAGTAACGAAATCAAAGATTGTTTTAGTTTGGTTAGTATCATTGTTTTTAGTTAAGTGGTTCACCTATATAAGCATGTTGCATTGCATTTTTTTTTCTTTCTTTTTTTTGTATACGTAAGTTAGCGAAAAAAATCCACAAATGATTTGGCCGTACGTTAGTGACAAAGGATTGACTTTGCAACGGATGTTTAACATGAGGACCAACTACGTAAATTATGTGAGGACTAAAATTGCAACGAACCTCTAATGAAGGACCAAGTGCGTTTTTTTCTTTTTTTTTTTCATTAATGTGAAAGAGATAACGGTCGTTAGTTAACGACCGTTAAATAATTAACGACTGTTAGTACTTAAGGACTTACTTTGTAATCGATGTATAACATGAAGGATCAATTACGTAAATTATCTAACGACTAAATTTGCAATGAACCTCTGAGATGAAGGACCAAGTGCGTACGGATTTTTTTAATGAAAATGGTAAAGACCGTTAAATAGCTAACGATTGTTAGTTACTATTCCTAACACTATTTGTTGTGAGTACTTTACACTGTTCATGGTGTGTTCTTGTAGCAGTTGTGGGGGGGGGGGGGGGGGGGGGTTTAGCCCTATGCTTAGTATATACATATATATATATATATATATATATATATATATATATATATATATATATATATATATATATATTGGAAAGTCAACGTATATTAATAAACTAGTAAAATGCTAAAGTTACACGACACAAACATAACAAATCGACCAAACTAAATCTAAACTCACAACACCAACTAATCGACCTACAAAGGATATCACAAAATGGATATCATACTTACTAAGATATAACTTCTACATACCCAACCCACCAAAATGCAATAACACTTAAGGGCAAATACATGGTAGAAAGCATGACACGGATTGACAACCGACCACAAACCTTGACCTCACACATGAAACATAACCCCGCACCAGAGCCTCGAAACACACAGTTCCAAACACACAATCTAACCAAGTGGTGGCATCGCGAATAGTGTGGATGGTAGATTGAAGAAAATAACCCAACAAGTATGAACACCACCTAATGAAAACCCCCAAACTCAACCGATTGTCCCTTAACTCTTGCTTTAACGACCCTTGGCTCACAACCTCTCTCACCATCTCACAACCTGAATATCGACCTCACCATTTTACAGCTTTACCATCTTCACCAACACCTCACAAAACTCACCATCTCCACCCTAAACCATTTTACAACCTCACTATATCCATGACCTAAACCATCACACGACCTCACAACTCATAACCTCACCATCTCGCAATCTCCCCCTCTGAACCATCTCACCAATGAACCGAAATACCTCACAACCTCAACATCTCACGACCGGAAATACCTCAAAACCTCACTATCTCCATGACCTAAACACCTCACGACCTCACTATCTATATGACACTCACGAACTCACGTTACGAACTCATTATTTCCATGACCTAAACACCTCACATACTCACCATCTCCATGACATGAACTCCTCACATACTCGCCATCTCCGCGGCCACATCAAACTCACGACCACACCACCTGATAACTTGATCCACCTCACTAGCACACCATCTCCACAATAAAAATTAACCATCTTCACAACCTCGCTACAACCTGAACCATTTCATACCATCACAACCCGAAAAACTCTTTAACAACCTGAATCATCATCACAACCTGAACGATCTTCACAGCCTGAACCATCTTCACACCCTGAACCGGTTACAACTTCACCATCTTCACAACCTAACCATCTCACGACCACAATCTCTTCCTAACCATAAACACCTATGCTTAGTATATATATATATATATATATATATATATATATATATATATATATATATATATATATATATATATATATATATATATTGAAAAGTCAACGTATATTAATAAACTAGTAAAATGCTAAAGTTACACGACACAAACATAACAAATCGACCAAACTAAATCTAAACTCACAACACCAGCTAATCGACCTACAAAGGATATCACAAAGTGGATATCATACTTACTAAGATATAACTTCTACATACCCAACCCACCAAAATGCAATAACACTTAAGGGCAAATACATGGTAGAAAGCATGACACGGATTGACAACCGACCACAAACCTTGACCTCACACATGAAACATAACCCCGCACCAGAGCCTCGAAACACACAGTTCCAAAACACACAATCTAACCAAGTGGTGGCATCGCGAATAGTATGGATGGTAGATTGGAGAAAATAACCCAACAAGTATGAACACCACCTAATGAAAACCCCCAAACTCAACCGATTGTCCCTTAACTCTTGCTTTAACGACCCTTGGCTCACAACCTCTCTCACCATCTCACAACCTGAATATCGACCTCACCATTTTACGGCTTTACCATCTTCACCAACACCTCACAAAACTCACCATCTCCACCCTAAACCATCTTACAACCTCACTATATCCATGACCTAAACCATCACACAATCTCCCCCCTCTGAACCATCTCACCAATGAACCGAAATACCTCACAACCTCAACATCTCACGACCGGAAATACCTCAAAACCTCACTATCTCCATGACCTAAACACCTCTCGACCTCACTATCTATATGACACTCACGAACTCACCTTACGAACTCATTATTTCCATGACCTGAACACCTCACATACTCACCATCTCCATGACATGAACTCTTCACATACTCGCCATCTCCGCGGCCACATCAAACTCACGACCACACCACCTGATAACTTGATCCACCTCACTAGCACACCATCTCCACAATAAAAATTAACCATCTTCACAACCTCGCTACAACCTGAACCATTTCATACCATCACAACCCGAAAAACTCTTTAACAACCTGAATCATCATCACAACCTGAACGATCTTCACAGCCTGAACCATCTTCACACCCTGAACCGGTTACAACTTCACCATCTTCACAACCTAACCATCTCACGACCACAATCTCTTCCCAACCATAAACACCTCATGACCTCACAACCATACAAAGATTTTCTAATTTGCACAAGAAGGGACATGACCCAAAAAACTTACCTAACATTTATGCAACATGATTTGAGAGAAGAGAAAACAAAAAGAATTTATGTATAGAAATGAGCGAAAGGAAGGAACCTCCGGACCGCCGGCCGAAGCCGACGGTCGGAGAAGGAGGCGGCGACTCTCTTTAGATCTAGGGTTTTTTAAGAGAGATTTTGTACCATGGAGAGAAAAAATATATATGATTATTTGGAGTTCATTGTGTTGTGTACAAATCGGGTTAGATTATCATTTTTTTCCTCGTTCTTAGAGGATTTAAGCAAATTTTTGAATAACAAAATAATTCATTATCAAACTTCTAACAAGTTAGATGCTTTATGTATCACCATTCTAAGACGCTTTTTATATCACCGCAATCAAATACATGGGTAGTACGACAACTAAACTTACATATGATCTCGACTTTATAAGGAGATCAATTGCGCGCGGTCTAGCAACTAGAGAGTATTATACTTGGTTTTGGGATTAAAGAAGCAAAGCACTTATTATAATGTACTTTTTCTCAATACATCTTTAATGGCTTTAAAACAAAATTACAACCTTGGCATTTAATAAACACATTCAAAATTTGTTGAAGTTATTAAAACATGATTAAAACCTTGGCAGTTACTACTATTATTGTTTAACTACTGCATGTACAATAAAAGTAAATGGAGTAAATGAAGATATTTAATTAATACATAATTAAAGTTAAGCATAATAAAAACAATTTAATCAACAATTTTTTTAGGTAAAAAACAATGTAACAACACACGTTGTGAGTTTGGCGAAATTAGTTGAGCTGAAACCGAAGCTAGAGTTGTAAGTTGTAACTTATCTTACAAGATAGAAGCTGAAATTTTTATTTTCATAAAAGTGTTTGGGGAATTAATTATACATAGAGCTTATTATTTTAGAAAGGTTTGTTATACAATGGTCATTGGTGAATGGTTAAGGTAATGATTAATATAAATATATAAAAAAAACTTAGACTTTCTTAAAGTAAAAATCACATATGTTTAAGTTGATTTGTATGTTTATTTATTATGTATTAAAAATATATAACTACTTTAAATATGTAAATAACATATTATTTAATGTTACTTGACTATATTCTAGTGGCATTGTATAACAACTACCTAAAATTAAATCAAAAGACACGAATTGAATTATGCATATTCCACACTTTTGTACATTCAATCATAATATTTTATTTTGATAAGTATTAAAGTAATTTAATTAAATAAAAGTTCTACACATTTTCAAAAGTTCATTTCTATTAGATTGAGATTGTAAAAGCTTATAACTTATAAAATATTTCACAAGCTTATGATTAAACAAAGCTTATTTTAAAACTAACTTGTTTTAAAAGTTTAAGTTCTCATAAATTAATATAACCTTGCATCCAAACACATTGCATGATAACAAACTTTCTTTTCAAAATTTCTTTTTTCAAAACATGAAGAATTAAGGTTACTATTAAGAATATATCAATGCCAATTTAGTCATTACTCCGTTTACGGTTGCTGAATAATTAAACTCTAGTGTTTCGTGGTCACACTTTTAATTACTAGTGGTCACAAAGCCAAATTAATGATTTGTGGTGCCGATTAATGGGTACAAACTGTGGGGATACAGCTTATAAATGTCATTGCCCTCATAATTGAAAACTCGCTAAACTTCGTCAATAGATCATCATTTACTTATTGTGCTTTTATGCAAAAATCATTTATAAACAACAAAGTTGTTTTTTTAGAAAATTAAAATAAATTAAACCATCAAGTCGTTGGTATTTTCGTTAATCAAGCGTATCTCATGTTCCATGCAAGGAAATGAGAGTAGTTTTCAGTGTTATACGAAGAGATTAGGCTAAAAAGTGTTACCGTTAGATCAGGTGAGAAACCTTGTGAGAACCAGAATTTATTGGCTACTAGCGAGTCCTAAACTCCTCCATATGTGTTTTGCTTCTTTAGGCACATAAAATACATAGAAAGACAGTTTGGGCGACGGATTTCTTGAATGGGGAATGGTTTCATTAGTAAGGTTCCCGACAACCTCAAATCCACCTCAATCATCTTCGTGATGGAAACCTCTCCCTCCGCTTTTACACATTTTTTAAATACAAGCCTTGTCATATAAATTTTAAATACAATCCTTGTCATATTAATTTATACCCATAAAAGGTATAAGAATGACAATAAATTTTGATTCGTTGAAAAAACAAATAAATACGATGTTAACTTTTCCTTCTGGTACATTGACGGGATTGAGCACCTGTTGCCCCTTTACTAACCATTCGCACTAGAATGATCTCTATTGTTTTTTCTTCTGTGTATCAAGTAAACCCATAGATGCCTCGAGACAACGTACTTACTAAATGTAATATTGGATATATAATGTACTACATCCGTCTCATAATAACTGTTCACTTTCAAATTACATAAACTTTTAGGAAATATCAATGGCTACATTTTCTATCAATTAAATATCATTTTCATAAACTAAAATCTCTTCTCATTAATTGAAATACAAAATAAACATTCATTTTCAGACATTTCAAAAGAGTAATGTGGACACTTATTATGAGACATAATAAGTAATTTTATACGGTTCTTATCACATATATGCGAATTCACACGAACCGTAAATCATTTAACCAAATGTAAAACGACTATAGACGAATTATAATGATGTAATTTGAATATAAAGACTCCAAAAGAATAGAAACATCGAGTTTAAACTAGTTGGTGGTTACATTTGGTCCCATAAAGTGTTTGGATGATTGAATGTTAAGGAATATGTACAAAGGTAAACGGGTCCTGGACCAGAGTGGATGACAACATGGCATAAGTATTGTTTCTTAATTCCAGACCAACATTATATAAAAGCCATTTGCGCATGTATCATGGTCCCTTTTTCATTATTTTTGTTATCCATCTTTCAAAATATATATATGAATCACTTTAAAAAATAAAAAAATAAAAAAATAAAAAAAAAATGTCATACAGTGCTACATAAAAAAGTCACTAAAAATAAAAAAGTATATCTCACACTTAAAAAAAAAATAGGTAGAAGTCCAGTAGGTAAAAGTCTATTTATAGTAACACAAAAAAGTGTAAGTACATAATTTTGTGACACGTGTTATTTATAAAAAGTGTTATTAAATCTCAAAATTTTAAGCTTTTGTTCATACTTTTTTGAAAGTGTCACTAAAAAGTTAGATAGTGACATTTTTTTGTTATTAGAACCTCTGTTACTAAATATATATTTTCTTGTAGTGAATTATTTTGAAAGAAAAATGTTTTACGTGTCATCAAATGTCTATTTTTAACGTAAATAATTACTGAAGACAAATGTTTTCTGGGTCATCTTTTCATATTGCATGTAACTTTAATGATTTTGAATCAGAGTTGTAGGCCATTTTATTTTCATGTGTTATGACGTACATATACATGTATTAAATAATCACACTAGTCGACAAGTTCATCTGTTGGGATAATAAGTACCCATTCATGAATGAATATAACCGATTAATCTAATTTATCATTTAAGAAAAACGTGTGTATAATAGGGTGTTCATCGGTTCGGTTCTTGGTTAATCGGTTTACTCGGTTCGGGTTGCTCGGTTAAAAAAAAATTGGGTCATAACCGAAAACCGAACCGAACCGAAAATATCTATAAGCGAATCGAACCGAAAACCGAACCAAAGTTCGGTTCGGTTATGAGTCAAAACCGAAAACCGAAATTTGTACTTGAATTACACTATTTATATTGTTTTTAAAATTTAATTATATATATTTTTGACAAAAAAAAATATATATATATTTCAAGCATAAAAAGGTGTTTTTTATATTCGTATACAATTTTAGTGGATATTTTTTATATATAAAATAATATAAATATATAAAAAAGTATATATATTTATATAAATTCAGTTTTCGTTTCAGATAGTTAAACCCATATCCAAACCGAAAACCGAATTTTTAATTCGGTTTGGTTTGGTTTTAACAAGTTTGGTTCAGTTTTTTTTTCGGTTCGGTTCGATTTTCGGTTTTCGGTTTATTACCCGACCCATGAACACCCCTAATGTATAATTATAGAGCTGGCAATTTCGACACGAAACACGAAAACACGACACGACACGACACGAACTTAACAGGTTTCGTGTTTGGGCTTATCGTGTTTCGTGTCGTGTTCGTGTTTGTGTAAGATGACACGATAAGATAACGTGTCGTGTTCGTGTCAAGACCTCGTGTAACCTGTTAAGACCCGATAAGACCTGTTAAGACCTGTTAAAACCCGTTAAAGACCTGTTAAGACATGTTAAAGACCTGTTAAGATTTCATGTTTTAGCGTGTCAAGACCTGTTAAGACCTCTTATCGTGTCTTATCGTGTCGTGTTCGTGTGACCTGTTAATTTTCGTGTTCGTGTTCGTGTTTTAAGATCTGACACGATTAGCTTTTCGTGTCGTGTTCGTGTCAGGGCTTAACAGATCCGTGTCTTATCGTGTTCGTGTCGTGTCGTGTCGTGTCGTGTCGGACCTGTTATGCCAGCTCTATATAATTATTCATAGTTCAATACATACTATCACATATTCACATGCTTCGTTTTCTTTGTAATCGGTCTAAACTTGCACTAGTCTCAAAAGGATACTTAATTAGTATGCCCTGACAACTACTAATATGCGAAAGCTAGGATCAAGTGTAACACGTAAAGAATTAACCAAAACATAAATAGAACGTACCGTGGTGATTCTAGGCCGAACAAAAATCAATATAGCAAATATTGGACTTGTGTAAATTAGATCAATGATAAACCCCTTACCATTTTGTTTATCGATCTCTTGATAATAACTATAGTGAGTTATTACCTCGTTCTTGTACACACAAATTATAACGAATTAAATATATTGCAAGATCAAACACAAGTAAATTTTCTTAATGAAAATTTCGACCCAAAACCTTAGGGTTTATGTGGATCGATCGGCTGGAAGAAAACAAGAGGAAAAAGAAAAGTTTTAGGGTTTTGTGTGTGCACAAAAGATGTGAAAGAATGAACCTAGGCCTTGTATATATATATTTGTAAAAACTTGGAAGACAAGTATGATGTGGGTTGGGTTTCCCTCCTCCCATACGACCGGCCTAAGGTGTCCAAGGGGATTCCGGATCCTTCTTGGCTCCTATTTTCATTCTTAGTCCTTTTCCTTTTCCTCTTAACGATAGTTAGTCCATACGGTTAACAATTAACGACCGTTAGTCCTTATACTTGTGTTATTAATAAATATACATAACAATTAACATTTATTAATCTTTAATTCTCATTTGCAATGTGTGCAATACCGAGGGATAGACATTTACATATTAATATTTATCCATACATTTAACAGCTCCCACTTGGATATCTATTAATTAATAAAATGACATTGGTTGGCGTCTTGCAACACTCAAATGCCCCAGCACGACTCGAGCTAGGTTTCCTGAAAAAAAACCTTTAATGATTCATCATTATAATTATCCTTTTGTTTCTAATACTACATTAATAAAGATATGAAATTCTTTATTAACTTTCCGTTTCTCGTTTCTTTATGATTGAACAAAATTATCAAAACATCTAAACGTAGATAGACTTTGAGCGTGGCCACACAAACATTTTGTCAACCCTACGAGGGGCCCAGCAGTATTAAACTTCTGAACAAATCTGAAGGAACAAATCCTTTCTTGAATACAAGAATAACTCATGGACTTCACAACACTTCTGAAAACAACCCTTATAACTCCCTATGACGGTGAGCGGTAGATTGCTTTACAAAAATGCACTACATCCATGACTCTTATCTGGTATCTCAAGTCTAAGGATAACTTTAAACATGATTAACATAAATGTGATTTCATTTAGTTGGGGTAAGTCCTATATTCAATTCATTGAATATCATGTGAAATTGGTATGACTACGCATCAATATTCTTTCAAGTATATTTTAACCAATACTAAAATTTGTCTTAGTTTAATGATATTCTCATATCATTAATCGACAACGGACAATTTAAAATAATAATTTATTCATGGATTTAAACATGCAAATACAGGATATTATTATGACAATGATAAATAAACATAACCATATTTTATTTTATTAAAATAATAATTGTACATTACATCATTTATCCAAATACTAATCACAAATGGGCATGAAACTATCAGCTAAACGAAGTCCTATGCCTTCAGCATGCTTATAAAGCTTAGTGCCAGGTAGAGGCTTTGTTAATTGATCTGCTAAGTTTTCATCTGTGTGAACTTTGAGTAACTCGATTTCTGTAACACCCCGAAAATCGAACTGAAGCAGCGGAAGTCTAATCGGGGTATTACTTCATAGAAACATAGCCATAATCATAGAGAACGACATAAAAGAGTCGTTTTGAGAAAATTCGTTATCATTCATCAAACATAAAATCAGAGTAGCCATAACGGTTTAATGAGTTTAGAAATACATAAGGAAAATGTCTTGAATCAAAATGAATGATAACATTTTTTTTTTTTTTTTGTGAACTCCAAGGGTGCCCTGATCCACTCCGTGCCATAGATGCAACTTAATTACCTGAGATAAAACATGCTAAAAGAGTCAACACAAAGGTTGAGTGAATCCATAGTGTTTAAATCGTAATAGTTTGAACACAAGCCAAATCGTTATGAAAACAGTAACATCGTAATGTAAGATATTGCACTAAGCCTCATGACACGCAAACCTTAACGTCGTTATGCTACCATAAGAAATATATATAATAATCTTATGGGATAGAATCCTACACATAATAATATGATGCAGGTGATAGGGCCCTCGGGTAATAGGAGTTTGCCAGTTTCCTAGTAGTTCTCAAATAAAGTGCATTTGACTATCAATCCGGCTAGCACAAATGGGCTGTCAACCTCCAATAGATCTATTCACTATATTCGCGTTCACTCGCAAGTGATTAATGGGTCATGATATGAGGGACTTTTGGCAGAAACAGTAACTGAGGCAATATCAATCAGGATAGCATACAGAAAAATACTTGTGTTCAGATTTATAGCATGTATCTCCCCACGGGGTTTGAAAACATAGTAAAATGTGGGACTATGAACTCACCTTCGTAGTAGTAGTCCGAAATGCAATAGAGTCAAGTATAAGTATGGCATAATTTTAGTTCATGGTTCTAGTTCAAAGCTTGTTGAACATAAATAAGTCTAAAATTTTCCAAAATGTTTTCGTTATTGTTGTTTGTGTGGCATTATTTAGGTTTGAAATTAGTTTTGCAAATATCGGCTCTAGAAAGTGTACACGGACATAAGTAGACGAAAGACGAAAAGCGAGGATAACGACCGAAAGACGAGATGTACGAGAGATGGCGATATATGAGGTTGGGTCTTTAGACGTTGTTTAAAGGTGTATATATATGTTTGTAAAGAAACAGGGTATATATGTAAATTTTGATATAATAGTTTCACTAAAGAATATTTGTAATTAAAATTGCTTATAGATTATATGTATAAAATTTTAGAAAAATCGGGCATGACTTAAGTATAAGTTTTATTAAAAAGTTTGTAATTATGTGTATTTAAAGGTATTTACGTATTTACGTGAAAATATAAGTTTAATATGAAAAAAAGTGTAAGTAAATGTACTTTAATAAAAGTTTTAGGCAATATGTTTGTATTTGAAATAAAGTTGAACTTGTCATTTTATATTTTGTAAATCTTATGTGAGTTTTTATAAAAACATATTAGGTTACATAAAAGATATAGGGGTGGCGTAAATCATTATTTTACAAGTACTCGTAACATCATAGTTTTTGTTTAAGTTAACTCTATAGTTATTGCAATATGTGTAGTAGTGTTTGATTTTAAGTTTATATCAAAGTTTCCTTTCATAATACGAGCATAGCAGTATGGCGTATGGAGAACGCGTCGGGAAAGGTCGCGAATAGACAAGGCAGAACTTGGTTCGATACTGTGAAGACGAGTCGTGTACAAAGCAATAACACAAACACAATCTGCGTTGGTTTACATTGGTTACAAGGGTGGGCTGCGGCCCAAGGTGAATCCACTTGGTTTGGGCCTTACCGGCTGGGCTCAGCATCCCAATCAAGTAAGGGTGAGCAAACGGACCGGATGGACCGGACCGACCGACAAAACCGACCGGACCGGACTGGACCGGACCGGACCGACCACATTCGGTCCGGTCCGCGGTCTAGGCTTTTCTGCTAATTCGGTCCTCGGTCCGGTCGGTCCGGTCCGGACCGACCAAAAAACCGAAAAAACGTGCCAAAATATGTCTAATTGGACCGGACCGACCGAAGACCGGACCGGACCGAGACCGGACCGACCACATTCGGTCCGGTCTCGGTCTATGGTTTTTCCGGTTCTCGGTCTTCGGTCCGGTCCGGTCTTGGCCGGTCCGGTCCGGTTTTTGGACCATGCTCACCCTTACAATCAAGTAGTAAGCTTGGGCAAGAGGCCCTAACACACTACCAAGTGAAATAGTTTAGACGCAAGGAACAGTTCAAACATAAAGTTTAACATCTATCTCGACTCTGAAGTTTTTATGAGACTCAAGGAATCAAGACAAGGACAAGTTTTTATCGCCCTTCAATTCGGTATAGTGAAGCTTGTGAAATATTGGTGATGAGGAGTTTGGTATTCAAATGTACACCCAAGTGGAGGACCTGGGGTCCTTCAAACCGAGCAACACAAACACTAAAGTATGGACACAACTCACTCTATATGAGTTGGTGGAGTCGGGACATGGTACGAACATAAGACTACTCTTGTGGTTTTCGTTAAAATGTGACCAATACTATCTATGGAATGAGCCAAAATCTGCTCGTAATTCAGACATATATCTTCAAACGAATTCAATGATTTGCACATGACTTTCGACATACGGATAGGTTTTAATCCAAACCAAACAAGCTGGAAACTTAACAGACTACTAATCCTACGACTAGCAGCCGATTCAATCATGAGTAGCACTAACAACACTTCCCATTAACGAGCCAATATCGTCCGATTTTATTTATTTCCGTCTTTCCCAGTTTAGTTTTTAAGTCTTACCACACAAAACGTTAACCCAAAATTTTATTCAATACTACTACAATTATTTTAATCCTCAAGGCTTAACTTTAATTCGATTCATCACAGAATATTAACAAGACAGAATAAATCAGAAACTCAGTAACCTACAACGAGTGTATATACATTCGAATGGACAAAACAAGAGAACATAAACAAATGGACATGGAAACCTTACAACAAGTAGAGGGAAGATCAGATTGTAGAGAGTAAGGCGAAACCCAAAGAACTCGAACTCGACAACAAGCAAATCCACACACCTTTCGAATCTCAGGAACTATCTTCAAATAACTACTGGTATTTGATTGTAAGGGTTTTTGAGATGTGTGGATTTCCTTATGATCCGATTGGTATCTATAGAATCAATACAAGGACTTCTTGATTCCATCTTTCCTGAGGGTGTCTTGAGCTGTTAGCCAAAAGGGGAAGTGCTTATCCACAGCTTAGTCACCCATGGGGGTTCGCGTTTGACTCTAGGATCTGGACAAAGGGAATCCCGTGAATTGGAAATCTCAGATCAGGCCACGCCGCATTTATGGGATGAGAGTGATGTTAGATTACATGGGAGCGGTTTAGTGGAGCGCAGAAAAAGATGAGGCATGATTTTGGGTGGTGTTGTGATATGTGTAATGGAAAGAAGATGGTCGAGTTTCTCCTCTTGGTTGGCTTTGTCTTCATCGTTTGGGGGAGGCAGAGAAGAGAAGGGGTGTAGGGTCTAGGCTAGAGGATAGGGAGAAGTACTTTTGCTTGGGTGTATTTATTCATTTACATATGTATGCTTTAAATAAAGTGTCGGTTTTTTTTTATTTTTCTTAAATAATTCGTGTAGTAATTAAAGTGTAGGAAGAATAAAAGTGAGTGTTTAAATTAAGGTGAGGTGCGGGATACAATTTGATTTTTGTAATACTCGAGGGTAATTAAACGAGCCTCGGGGTTTTTTTTTTTTTTTTTTTTTTTTTTTTTTTTTTGAATCCTGGTATTTGATTATAAATTCTTATGCCATACCATCGCGGTGTCGATACGCGTGTGTTTTTAGCGAAGCAAAATATGAGTTCACCACATTATTTGGTCGACAATGCTCGTATTGTTGTTTTACAATAATAATGAAAGTAAGAATTTAGATGCGATGATATATTGAAACTACTGAATGTCATATTCATAAAGAAATTTTTCGGTCTAACAGGAAATTAGTAAATGGGAAAATGTCGGGTTATTACAATTTCACCTATTTCGACTTGTTCTCGAACATAGTGATGCTTGATCGGGAAATGTCTGGTGCCTTTCTTGATTCCAGGTTCATTGGCAAATGTAATTGCAGCTGAGTTGTCGCAATACATTTTTATAGGTCTTTGAATCGATGGCATAACCCCAAGCCCCGAAACAAACTTCCTAATCCAAACGGCTTCCATTGCAGCTTCTGAAGCAGCTATGTACTCACTTTCTCTTGCAGACATCGCCAGTGTACTCTGCTTTCTGCTCCTCCAATCCACAGCTCCTCCATTAATGACAAAGACATAACCCGTCTGAGACTTTGTATCATCCATATCACCTTTCCAAGAAGCATCGCAGTAACCTGTAATATCAAGTTCTGCAGATGGAGTACCCCCATAAACTAAGAACATCTCTTTAGTAGTCCTAAGGTACTTAAGAATATTCTTAACAGCAGTCCAGTGAGCTTCACCTGGATTCTGCTGATATCGACTAGTTAAATTCTGAGCAAATGCCACATCAGGGCTTGTGCTTTTCACCGCATACATAATAGATCCCACAGCCGAAGCATAAGGAACTCTCTTCATGCGCTGCACCTCTGCAGGTGTTGAAGCACATGCTTTGCTACTTAAGCCATGTTGTTCTTGCATTGACAAATATCCTTTCTTGGAATTTTGCATATTGAATCTCTTCAATATTTTATCAATGTAAGCACTTTGTTTTAATCCAACTAATCGCTGAGTTCTATCTCTATATATCTTGATTCCCATAATGAATGCAGCTTCCCCTAAATCTTTCATAGAAAAACACTTCCCAAGATATGCCTTAACCTTTTGCAAACTTGGAATGTCTTTTCCCATGATCAATATGTCATCAACATATAAAATAAGGAAAATTACATCACTCCCACTAGCTTTGTGATATACACATGGCTCATCAAGAATTTGAGTGAATCCATACTTTTTAATCTCACTATCAAATCTTTTATTCCATTGTCGTGATGCTTGCTTCAATCCATAAATGGATACCTGAAGTTTGCATACACGATTTGGGAATTATGGATTCAAAAACCCCTCAGGCTGCGCCATATAGATGTCTTCATCTAGGCGACCGTTTAAGAAGGCGGTTTTGACATCCATTTGCCAAATCTCATAGTTATAGTAAGCAGCTATAGTTATGAGAATCCTAATAGCCCTAATGTCAGCTACAGGAGAAAAAGTCTCCTCATAGTCAACACCAAATGTTTGAGTATAGCCTTTAGCTACCAAACGGGCTTTATAGGTGTGTAAAATGCCATCCATATCAGTCTTTTTCTTGTAGAGCCATTTATTCCCAACTAGCTTGGCACCCGGAGGTAGGTCTACTTCTATCCAGACTTCATTATCTTTCATGGATTGCATTTCCCCATTCATAGCAACATGCCATTTTTCTTTTTCAGGACCATTAATGGCAGCCCTATAACTAGTAGGTTCATCAAGATCTCCTAGTATAGTTTCCTCACATTCTACATTAAGACATAGACGTTCAGGAGCTTTCACAGGTCTAAATGATCTGCGAATGGGAACCACTTCAACTTCAGGTGGAGGACCTAAACTTTCAGGTTTCACAAGAAGTTGGCTAGTGTTTTCAGAAGGTAATACATCTTCATGATCGTCTTTCAGGTTCCACTGGACCTAAACTTTCAGGTTCCACAGGAAGTTGGCTATATTTAACTTCGTTTAAGATTCAAAGCTAGTTTGGTAATCGTCAAAATGTGGGTAGTAAAATTTAAGGTTATACATTCTATATGTGTTACGTGTGTATCCACTGTCAATACGAAGCTTTTATTGTGAAAAAGTATATACAGTTAAAATCAAACTTAACAAATTTCACTGATCATATAACTCATAAGGACTATGGTATTTTATCATGTCATCTACTATTTATCTTGTGCCATTTGACATGTAACATGACTTTAATCCACGTGAATCGACACAATCTTGTGTTTAATTGCGACGGTATGTTCTATTCTTCTGTGCTTTGATACAACGTTGAATCTTATCCATGAATACTCTGATCCTGAATGTCTTTTGGTACCAGCCATTGTTCACCCCACAAAAAATAGCTCCGGCAACTCTCCTTGCCTAGAGGAGCACCAACTGGAATGAGCATGAGCCGAGACTCGAACCCCCAAGAACTTTTATCAACAAAATCTCTCCAGTAAGTCTATAGATTTTTCGAAGATAGGTAGCAACTGAGCCAAAACCCTTTGGTCTTGAACCTCATGAGAACATAAGAGATATGTCAAATTGTTAACAAGTTAGACATAAGAGCTGATTGAAAACCCTAAAAGATGTGCCTAAATTCATGTCTAAACCTGTATGACATTATCCTATTAGTTAAAAGACTCACTTTTTAACAAACAAAAAAAATCATGCAACATAAATTTAAACATGAAATTTAGACATATATTTAAGTTTCATCATCATTTTCCGTTTAGTCATACACTAGTCGGGTAGCCCGCGCGTTGCGGCGGGTGTGTTTTGCGTTTTGTATTTTGTGGGTTGTACGATGTAATTAATAATTTTGTTATTTGAAGTATGCATATGTTTACTTTGAAACATATTTTGTTTATGTTTGCGGATTTTTTTTTTTTTTTTGCGTTGTGATTGAATATTTTTTGTGTTGTTTGTTTTTTCGGTATTTTTTTTTTCTTCTTGTTTGGTATTTTAAAAGAAACAAATTTGTATAAAAAATTTTTTGTGTTTTTTTATTTTTATTTTTTTGAAAAAACAAATTTTCATAAAAAAAAAAAAAAAAAGTTTACTGTAGCAAGCACTGTATCTGCTACAGTGCTTGTAACAGTGCTTGTAACAGTGTTTTTTGGATTCACTGTTTTCTGCATTTTAGTATATAGTATAATATAATGTCAAATATCTCTATCGTTGCTCATAAAAAATTGCTCGAAAGGTTAGTTTTTTTAGGTACGAATAAAGTATAATTTCACGAATAAGCCATGGACCAAATTTGACTACTAGTGCTTCTGCGCCGCGAACCGGGCCCGTTTCCTTATCATATTCCCAGCTTTCCGTCCACATGTTCTCTCTACATTATTTTTATAAATTTATCTCTAAACTTTTTTACATTATTTATATATTAAAAATAAAAAAGCTAACACACCAAATTATGTTTAAAACTTTAAAAGTATATCACTAACAAATGAACTTTTGGGAATTTGATGTTCTCATTTCAACTTTCGTAACCGAATTATTTGTTAAAGTTTGGTATAAAATAATAAAACAATAATCACAGATCTAGGATTTTTATAAAGTTGCTGCCCAAAAATTTTCATGAGAGTCTTGCACAAATTTTCTTTTATCATAAGTACTAAAATTTGTGCCATTAAGAAATTTGGACTAAAATTGCACCATAAAAAAAAGAAAGCAACACAAATATATTATTGGACGTTACACTTGCTAAAAAACTACACTTTTTAGAAATCTTTACACTTCGTGACTCGAAATCAGTTGTGGGTTGTGCTACACCCGTAGGTCCGTCCCTGACAATAATGTGTTCGTAGTTTTGGGATTCTCAAGTTCAAACTTCACATGCGGTAATTTTGAAACCAGTATTCGAACGCTTATTTTTTTTTTAGCGTAAACGTATTTGTGAGATAGGAAATAAGGAACTTATGCGAAATATGCGTCCCAACCTTTCTGATTCACGTAAAAAAGCTATATATCGTCTCAAAAACATTCTTTAAGAAAAATGTCACGTCAAGTAAAACATAGACTCCGTTTTAGATTTGAATGTCGAATCAAACATTTATGGGAAGTTATTAACACTCTTTAATATCATCTACTATATTGAAGTTGATTTAATATTTTTACATAAATTTCTGATACTTTTATTCGAGTGAATATACAAAAAACCGAGTTTATTAGTAGCATGCGGGAAAAGAGTCTCACGTGCTTCCCACCTGTCAGCTATACATGTATATATAAATTCTTGTGTATATCAATATTCAACTTTAACCCCTAGGTTTTAAGTATATACGTAAAACACACTTATCATTTATGTTTTCGTTTTGGCTCCTCTCCATTGAACTTGAAAAAGTCGTTCTGCTAAAACTATAAAGCTGTGTGTAGTGGTGATCAATATCACCACTGTTAACTCACACTCCTCTTATACACAAATATACCTACAAAAACTAACATCTCACACAAACAACCAATATCACAAATCGGTCGATTAAACGACCGAATTCTCCTTTTACCCCACCAAAGACGTGTTGGTGGGTTGGGGAGGGGGTCTATAACGACGACGCGCCGTTAATGTTCATGAATGTGTCATTCAAGACACTATTACACCGAACCTAACACATTTTATGTAATTTGAGAAAAACCAAAAATGTCACTGTATAACCCACATTCACAACATTGTTTTTGTTTGTTTGCACGTTTAAGGGTACGTAAAAAGCATATCGATCGACTTTATGTGTACTACTAAAATAGTTTGATAATAGCCAAAATCTTTAGTCATTAAGGATAATTTCTTCTAACATATATATTCGATCAAACTTTGCAAATATTGTTTATAGCTATGTGATTGTATATGAATAAGTATGTCAACTTGTCAACAAAGACTCACACTAAGGACGGAACTATGGTGGGTTGCGAGGCTCACGGGACATCCATAAATGTTTTGCAATTTTTTTGTAAAAAATTTAGTTATACCAAATACACCATGCCAATATAAATTATGTTCATAATGTTAGTTTATTATTATTATTATTATTATTATTATTATTATTATTATTATTATTGTTATTATTATTATTTTTAACTGTGAATGGTTAGATTATTGCAAATAAACGAGAGGGAGCTGCTTCAAGGAGTATTATGCTTGTCAACTACTCCGTAAGAAACTTCCATTCTTAACAAGTTTCACCAGTTTTAGATAAGGAAAGTGATATATCTTCTTACATTTTCTTCTTATATATCATCCTACTATTGTAATTGATGCATTTACAAAAGTGATTGAATAAAAGAAAATTGCAGGATAATATAGTATTGATCTTTAGATAAAGGGTCATTTTGTTACTAAGGTGAAACCTTAGGTAGATTTAATTCATTTTATGTATAGTTCCTAGATCTATAAATGAAAGGATGAAACTTATATATAGCCTTTTTGATTAATAATTCCTGTGTCCAATAAAAGTTTTAATTTCTTATATTGCAACTCAAGCAATGAAGCAAAAAGGGTAGTCAGAATAGTATTATTCTGTAGGGGCATAGGGTTAAACTTAATCTTTTGGATTCAATGATTTGCATATTTTGTATAATATTTTAAGAAAAGTGAGATTATAAAGTATGATCAAACTAATCACAGAATCTTTGATAAATGTCCTGAATCAATGAAAATTGATTAAAAACATGGTGTATGCGGAAAGTAATATGAACGAAAACATTATAAAATGTGAAGAAGCACTTCCTATAAGATTCCTTAATATTAGTAAAAAAGTAAAAATTTGACCTATAATGCTATGGATAATGTTAAGACATAGTCTACAAAATCATAACTAGTATGTGATATTTTCTTTGTTCATGTAATCATGTTATCTGAAAATCGCGAGTAGACTTTTTGATCGCGCTTTTATCAAGTTAATTTTAGAACTGTTTCTGACACTTCTCTAGCTACTAATAAATATACACTTAGCGAGGTTTAAACACTTGACCCCTCGATAAGAAATACAAAGACCTTTACACCGGGGCATTGAGAGTGGCTTCATGTTATTGTCTTATAAGTTATGTTTAGCTTAATGCTAGTTTTCAAACTTTTAACATGACAACTCATGCATTCGATCACGGGTATAAAATGAAATGAACTGGATATTTAGTTTGGGTAACATCTAATCTCGTACTTTTATATTGGATAGTTAAATATCGCTAACATCTTTGTTCAACTTTCTTGATTACCAAATGATATCTTAATAACTCATGTACTAAACCACATGTTAAATCACATGCACCCGCAACTTTTAACATTAAAAACACATAATTTATGTTTGAAAGTTGAAACATTCTTTTAGTTTGAACAAGTAATGATCGATAAAGAAAGGACGATGATTTGAAAAAACAAATTTGCATAATGATGTATCTATGTATGCATGATGCATGTATGCTATTTTCGTTCAAATAAAACAATGCGTAGAGTATAAGTTAACAAATAAATGAGTTGTCCCTTCGGGGACATCCGATAAAATTGGAACGAAACAAATAAATGAGTTCTAAAGTATGGCTATCATAAAAATAGTGTTTTCTGGATCGATTCACATCAAGGAAGAATTTGCCACATAGCTATGACCATAAAAATAATTGTAATCTCTTATATAATATGAGATTCAAGTAAAGTGGAAAAAAAAGTTTGACAAACTCAATTGAAATAAAAGCGTATCATTCTGTCTATGTAACAAAATGGAATATTTTTATTAGTTAATAAAATTCAGAATTGAGTTTAATTTGGGCATACTCATGTGTTAATACAAATATCGCCTAAAAACGTTATTTATATTTTACGATATTCGCTAAGTTTTGTTAATGAAAAATGTAAACTTTAGTTTCTACGTAAAATATTATCTTAGTTTTAAAGACTTGCATAAACTAGACTTTTGCTACATTTTACATTTCATAAAACACAACACTTCTTATTTTCTAAAAATAGAATTGTCACATCACATTTATGCCAAGTTTTGTCATTATACATTTATGAAAAGAAATGTGTTTGACTTACTTAGATGTTGCTTGCAAGTTTAGTGTTTGACTTGATATTATGTGATGTGACATTGTTTGGTTTGCACGAGTAATGAGATGTGACTTTGTTTGGTTTGCAAGATTTATTGCAAAACCAACTGCAAGCCCGGCGGTACCCTGGAGGTACACGGGCGGAACCCTTTTGAGGGGTCCGCCTGATCCGCCAGACCTGCAGAAGGTTTGGCTATAAATATTGAGCCACAAGTTGAATTTTGGCTCATCACTTGACATTATATTTACACACACATTCACTCTTTTATCTAACCTCTTATCATTTCATATGTGAAGTTTCTTTTTGTAGCAAAGAGATTCACGAGCTTACTAAAAGTAATAAGTATTCAACACAACATTGCAAGACTTGTTAGCTTAGCATTGTGTAGACTTGTGTAGTTTACACTTCATTTGATTGTGTATTTTCAGTAGTGATCGGTTAGTATTTTAGTCCTCAAAATACAAAGTGTATCGGGAGTAGTTGTACCCTTGTAAAAGAACTAACGGGAGTAGTTGTACCCTTGGTAAAGAACTCGACATCTAGCTTTGTGTCGGTAAAAATATAAGCGACGTGTAAGGTTTTCTCCGCCGGTGAAAGGAGCTTGTTGACTAGTGAAAGTAACTCTCGAGTTGGATACTCGGGGCGTAGACGTAGGGCAACGAAAAAGAGTCCTTGTAGCCGAACCACGATAAATACTCGTGTTGTGGTTTGATCGTTTCTTTCATTTACTTGCATGTTATATATTGTGTTTGTGTATATATCTTTGATAAAACGGAAAGTTTCAAAGCTAACTTAACAAGTTAAAAAAAAATTAATCGGTAAACTATTCAACCCCACTTCTAGTTTTCCACAATTGGCATCAAGAGCTACGTTACTCAAGCTTTTAAAATATATTGTGTTTTAAAACTTGAAACGATCAATGGATTTTGAAAATTACAAAGAAGGGCAATCTATGCAAAGACCACCACTCTTTGAAGCAAATGGTTTTATATATTGGAAAAACTGTTTTGAAACTTACGTGAAATATAAAGATATAGATTTGTGGTATATAATTATTGATGATGATAACGTAGTTACTAACATCAAAGATGATGATCAAAAGAAATTAATTGGTAAAAATAATGAAGCTAAAATGATGCTTTACAACGTGATGCGTGGGAATTGCACCAGACTTTACCTCTCAAGGGATCTCGAGAAGCTTACAACCCCCACCAGGCAGTGTACCTGATCGTTGTAGTTTAGTATAGTGACAAGTAACGGGGGATTGATCGTTCAGCTAGGAATAGTGTCGTTAGGATTAGAAAACCTAAATACTAGTTCTAAAGGTGAGGGATGATTATTTTTGTATTTTTATATTTTTTAGAAAGCAAGTAAAAATCCCGGGTTTGAAGGATTTGGGCGGAATTAGTTGCTAGTCAACTAACTAAAGATGCAATCAAAATAAAATACTAGAAATGAAAATAAACTAAATTAACTAAGGTTGTGAGCAATAAGTGGAGAAATTGTGTTTACTTAGATTTCACTACTCCCTAGATATCTTTTACACGTTAATTACTTGTTATAGTTGCGTGGATAACGGATTGTATTCCTAATACTATTCATGGGGTGGCCCACTTAATTCCCCAATCCTATGAGTGCCTACTTCACTCCTATCTCGAGCCGGCTAAGAAGCTCCTAACATGGGATCATTAGAATTTACTCATGCATTAAATATAACCAATAAAACCTAGTGCACGTCAGTTCGTGTTTCCTAAGACGTTCAAGCATGTTACCATTTGGAGATCTGCCAGTTTTCTTAAGCCTAACATCGAAAACCTTTGAAAAACCTGTAAAAATCGTATATGGTTCGGCCTTAGGGTTTCTCCAAACTTGTTCCCCTCAATGAATGAAAATTAGAAAACTATATATAGAAAATTAAGGCTGACGGCGTCAAGACCAAATAGGTGACGCCGTCATCTCGCCGCCAAAAGAATTCTCGGACTGCCTTGATCTACATCTGACGCCGTCACGTTATAACTTTTTCCAGGCCGTCACGTATTTAACTCTTGGCGCTCTTCCTCGTGACGCCTTCATTTTTGTACTGGGTCGTCATGAAATTTACTCTTGACGCCGTCAGGATGTTACTCTTGACGCCGTCACCTACTGTTCCCAGCTTGGAAAATTAAGTCTTTGGCGTTTTCTTCACTTTTATGCTCAAAAAACGTCCGAATTGCTTCATTTTCCAGATTTCACTCCCAAAGTACCTAAAATCACAAAAGGAACGATTTAGGGCAATATTTGATCAAATAAATTCAATTCCGGGTTTAAACGACCCTCTAAAAGTGGTTCATTTTTCGCCTCATCATATACTCTTACACTTGAGATTTGCTTGTCCTTAAGCAAATGCGCTTTTATTCTAGTCAAAATACAAGTTAGGGGTCATTTAACACTAATATAAAAGTAATTACAACAAATAATCGTTCCACTAAAGACCAATAGACAAGCACGGAGGTCATACACTAGCACCTCTCAAATAGTGTTTAGATACTCACATCTCTCGGGTGTAATAAAGTATAAATTACAATATGGAAACGGAAGATATCTCTCACTATTTGTTATAGCAAAATAGATTACCATAGGCTTGGGAAAGGATCAAACCTCGACCACATGGCGTAAGAACCTAGGATAAACTATCAAAAAGGTCTTTTAAAGGGTTGTAACGTTAGGTGTAGGGATATGAAATACACGGTTTTGTTGGATAAAGGCAGTCTTTACTGGTGGCGAGTTAACAATCTTGGTTAATTACATGTACAATATGGCGTTGCTAAGCCAAGACTAGACTCGACTTAAGCTAGTAAATGAAAAATAACAAAAAGATAAAATGAAACGGGATGATAGTCCGTATGTTTTTTCTCTTTTTCTTTTTCTATTTTTTTTTCATACACTCTTACCCTACCATCCAATTTAATACATCATAGGGGATGAATATCCCCCTTACATTTGAATTTTTACATATTTTACAATGAACTAATCTAATGACTCGAATTAAGAAAATCAAAACACTTGGAGTACTTTTAAGACTAACGTACATATGGGGGTAATAAATGATGTTTTTCCCCATTACTCCATAAATAAGTACTTTACCCATGAGTCCCAATCGTCCCAAAACAATATGTACAAGGATATGACTCGACTTAGCAACCATGTAATCAATTAGATAGTTAACTTAGGGTTCAACAAATAACAATAATGCACTAAAGATGAGTGCATACACGGAAGGCTAAGGCGATTTGGGTGTACATTTAAGTGGGGTGTAACAAATTCTTTCTTTAAGTAAGATGCTTAAAGTTAGAAACGAAAAGATAGGCTCGGAGGGGTGTACTAGGGGTTTCGTGTACTACAAATGAGTACAACGCTAAGGGTGTGGGAAAAATTAATTGACTTAACTAGCCAAGTAATATGACTTTAATGGTCAAGTAATTATGATACAGGTTTAACACAAGGGTAATCCTAATGCCTCTTAGCATGTAGTAAATCCTACCACACGAATGTAGTCTCACTAGCGGTCTCGGGATGCATCACTAACGCAAGTTCTAGAATCTAAATGCTACCGGCACACTCATAAGCACTAATAGTAAATGCTTTTCCTATCAAATCTAAAGGCGAACCTCACATTTTTGGGTGGAAATTTTTTCTGAAAGTACGGTTATGTGCTAGTCATACAATCTCCTATCCATGAGACGCTTGCTATGGCTAAAGTTTCACTCCTAAATGTTGTAAAAAATTTTAAATTTGGCGCTAAAATTGCACTAATAAGTATTTCTCATAGTTTTATTACACATCTACCATTAAACAAAACAAACTCAAGCGAAAGTGTATTTGTAAGGTATCATCATTTTACCCTCCCCTTACTCTTAAGATGAACATTGTCCCTAATGTTCAAGTAAAGAATGTAAAAGTGAAATAAGTAAAATGAATGAAATCAAATACTCCCCTGATTCGCTCGGTATGGATAATAAGGTGGCCAGGTTAGATCTTCCTCCAAGAAAATGAACAATCAAAGCTTCCCTTCCAGAATATAAATCATCTTCTTGTCATACATAACCTGTAAATCCTGAGAAAACAAACAAAGCAACCTCGCATAAAATCAGCGGCAATCTATATAAGTTACTAAATCCTAGAAAACAAAATAAGATATAATGCTTGTGGAATGAAGTTTGCAGATTTCCTGGAGATTATAAAACTTAATAATTCAACAAAAACTTTAAAATTCCGTTAGAAAAACAACACTGGTAAAATTTCCAGGTTTTTACACGTGACGCCGTCAGAAGTGATCTGCAGAAATTCTTGTGTTAAGTTTCCGGAAAATTTCTGGAAAAACTTGGTCCTACTTCCTGGAAAATCCTGCAAAACTTCATTATGACTCAATACAAGCATTTGACTCTAACAAATACGAATATACATGTCCATTTAATATTGTGGAGAATCATGATCGGTTTGTTTCTTAAAAACATATTTGGGGTTTCCTCTTACACTTATCTTTTGCAAAAATACCTTTAGGTGGAGTTAAGACTAGGCCAAAACAACAAAGTAAAGTATTTCCACTTTTTAGTTTAGAAACATGATCTACCAACAATAAAAATAAAGCATGCATACGGAAGCAAATAACAAACAACCAAAATAAAATCACACAAAACATGGGTTGCCTCCCAAGAAGCGCTCTTCTTTATTTACGAGTCTTGTAGCTAGACTCAAGGTCATGGGTTACTACGTGACCTCATCATTGGTTTCACTCTCTGATTGTAAATATTCTTTGTCGAAACCAATCACCTTTTTCTCAATCGCTCCTATAATCCTATGGGCAAATTCCTTATCAACTTTATACTTTGGTCCTAGAGCCAAGCAATTTTTGTAGAAAAGACTCCTCTTTTCCCATACATAATCCATGCCCTTTTTCTTATCCTCTTCATTGATGTCCTCAAAAGCACCAACGTTATCCTTATCAAATCGGGATATAAAGCGAAATTATTTCATTCTATTAGGCATCCTATAAGTGATACTATCGGTGTTACTTATAAATTGGATTGTCCCTTCTATTTCATCATATTCTAACTTTGACTCCTCAATAAATGGTTTACCAGACACAACATTGGACAATCGACAATCAATAACATTAGCAAGATCTTCCACAATCATAAAGTCGGTGACAAAAGTGAAATTCCCATCAAAGACATATAGACCTTTAACTCTCCCGACAAAGTTACAAACTCCACTGGGGTATTTGGGATCTGTTCTAGGTTCAAGTCTTGTTTTCACTATATCATTATAAACATTTGAGGACATAATGTTGATTGGGTATTTAAAGTCAATGTAAGCATTTTCAACGTGTCTGTACCCAATCATACATGGTATTTTAGCATTCTTAGGATCGCCTCTCTTTATCTTAGGTTCAATTATAGTAAAAGGAGATCGCGGGTTATCAATAAGATTATTATAATATGCAATCTCCTCCTTAGTGGGGTATAGATTAAAGTAATCATTAAGCTTCGGATCTATTTCCCCCTCTTCAAGTTCCTCAACGACATTCACAAAATCATTAGGCCCTAGGTCCTCATTTGAATACAAGGCGGTCGCTAGGTCACTAAATGCATGGTCGAGCTCAACCTTAATCAACCTATTAAGCTCCCTAAGTTCCCTAATCTCACTCTCAATTTGTTCATGTAACACAACCACTTCTCTAGGGGAAAGGGGTGGATTCGCGTTTTCCATAATGGTCAACGGAATAGTTAATGAATTTAATTTACTAACAAAGGCACAAAGAAAAAGATAGACTAAAGAAAATCTAGAAATAAAAATAAAATCTTACTAGAAAGGAATCTAGCAAGTAGACCTGATAAAAAGAGATTCTAACCTAGACAATAACTATTCCCCGGGCTGCGGCTCCAAAAACTTGATGCGTGGGAATTACACTAGGCTTTACCTCTCAAGGGATCTCGAGAAGGTTACAACCCCCACTAGGCAGTGTACCTGATCGTTGTAGTATAGTATAGTGACAAGTACCGGGGGATTGATCGTTCAGCTAGGAATAGTGTCGCTAGGATTAGAAAACCTAAATACTAGTGCTAAAGATGAATGATGATTATTTTTGTATTTTTATATTTTTTAGAAAGCAAGTAAATATCTCGGGTTTGAAGGATTTGGGCGGAATTAGTTGCTAGTCAACTAACCCAATACTAAAGATGCAATCAAAATAAAATACTAGAAATGAAAATAAACTAAATTAACTAAGGTTGTGAGCAATAAGTGGAGAAATTGTGTTTACTTAGATTTCACTACTCCCTAGATATCTTTTACACGTTAATTACTTGTTATAGTTGCGTGGATGATGGATTGTATTCCTTAATACCATTTATGGGGTGGCGCACTTAATTCCCCAATCCTTGAGTGCCTACTTCACTCCTATGTCGAGCCGGCTAAGAAGCTCCTAACATGGGATCATTAGAATTTACCCATGCATTAAATACAACCAATAAAACCTAGTGCACGTCAGTTCATGTTTCCTAAGACGTTCAAGCATGTTACCATTTAGAGATCTGCCAGTTTTCTTAAGCCTAACATCGAAATCATTCATCCAATACAACCATAATCAAGTAATCAACACATAATAAACATCTAGGTTTTATTAGATCTAAGCAAACACAAGATAAATCTAGTCTAGCATGGTGGAATTAAGACAAGCACAAGATATAGACAACCAACACATAGACATATTGATTGAATTAGAAGAACACTTATCTCAATTACACATGTAAGGGTTCAAGGGCTGAAAACCCTTGAAAAACCTGTAAAAATCGTATATGGTTCGGCCTTAGGGTTTCTCCAAACTTGTTCCCCTCAATAAATGAAAATTAGAAAACTATATATAGAAAATTGAGGCTGACGGCGTCAAGACCAAATAGGTGACGCCGTCATCTCGCCGCCAAAAGAATTCTCGGACTGCATTGATCTACATCTGACGTCGTCACGTTATAACTTTTTTCAGGCCGTCACGTATTTAACTCTTGACGCTCTTCCTCGTGACGCCTTCATTTCTGTACTGGGTCGTCATGAAATTTACTCTTGACGCCGTCAGGATGTTACTCTTGACGCCGTCACCTACTGTTCCCAGCTTGGAAAATTAAGTCTTTGGCGTTTTCTTCACTTTTATGCTCCAAAAACGTCCGAATTGCTTCCTTTTCCAGATTTCACTCCCAAAGTACCTAAAATCACAAAAGGAACGATTTATGGCAATATTTGATCAAATAAATTCAATTCCGGGCTTAATAAAAGTGGTTCATTTTTCGCCTCATCACAATGCATTGCCTAAGAAAGAATATGAAAGAGTCTTTTTGTGTAAAACCGCCAAAGATATTTGGCAATCTTTAATTGTCACTCATCAAGGAAACTCACAAGTTAAAGATAACAAAATTGATCTTCTTGTTCAACAATATGAACAATTTGTTATTTCCGAAGATGAGATTATTGATAATGCTTTTGCTAGGTTTAATACTATTATTACTTCACTTAAAGCACTTGACGAATCTTTTTGTAGTAAGAACTTTGTCAGGAAATTTCTTAGAGCACTCCATCCGAAGTGGAGAGCAAAAGTGACGGCAATTGAAGAATCCAAAGATCTTTCAAGCATGTCACTTGATGAGCTAATTGGAAACCTCAAAGTTCACGAAATGGTAATGGAAAAAGATTCGAAACTAGTTAGAGGCAAGAAAGAAAAAGTTAAGTCCATTGCCTTGAAAGCTAGAGTCCAATCAAGTGATGATGAAGAATCTACTTCGGATAATGATGATGAGGAATATGCTATGGCCGTTAGAGACTTCAAGAAGTTCTTTCGTAGAAGAGGAAAGTTTGTAAGGCAACCTAAATATGACAAGGAAACTTTCCGAAAAGATCGTGATGATAGGAAAGGAAAGGTTGAAAAAAAATGCTATAGGTGTGGAGACACAAGTCATCTTGTAGGAGAATGTCCAAAACCACCCAAGAGCAAACCTCAACAAGCTTTTGTGGGTGGTGCTTGGAGTGACTATGAAGGAGATGACGATGAGCCAAAGAATGACGATATTGCTCTCATGGCTCACAACTCAAATGAGGTATTATCCGACTCATCTTACTCCTCTATTGATGATGACACTTTACAAAAAGAATATAACAAACTTTGTGAATTGAGCTTAAAAATCATAAACAAAAATAAATTTTTGAAAACTAAAAAGGAGTTTTTAGAAAATGAAGTTTATGAGTTAAAAGAAAAAGCTAAGAGATTAGAAAAGAGTAAAGGTATTGACACACCTTGCAAATCATGTGAAGAGCTTAAACTAGAAGCTGAGAAACTCAAAATTACTCAAAATGATCTAATAAAACAAACCACAAAGTTTAAGAAGTTCGATAAGAGCATTTCTTGTGCGGATGAAATTATGAAACTTCAAAAGTCACCCATTAATAAAACAGGACTAGGATTTACGAAAATATAAACTTCAAAGGGTCAAATGAAACAAGAAAAGATTGCACAAGAAACAAATAAAATTGCTACAGCAGCCTGCGGATCAGGCGGAACCCAATTTAGGGTTCCGCCCGTTGGTCCCGAAGGTTCCGCCAGGTCTGCTGCAGCAGTAACTCCATCCACTTCGGATCGTTCAAAATTTGTTAAATTCACATACAAAAGTGGAACAAAACCTGTGTTTAAAACTGGAGTAGGATTTAGTAAAAATGAATTTAGAGCTAAAACTACTCAACCAAGACCTAAGACTCTAACATGTTTGGAACCAAAACACTCCTAGACATTACCAAACTCCAAACCACATGCCATGGAACCCTTATGCTCTATTTTCATACTTGGAACAAATTAATGGCATGCTTAACCAAAATGGACCCATGAGAAATTAGGGACCAACTATTTGAGTGTTTTTCATAAAATAGGTGTGCCTCAAAGTTTGTTTGGAACCGGATGAATGGATTAAAGATAGCGGTTGTTCAAGGCACATGACGGGTAACAAAAGCCTCTTCACTTCTTATCACAAATGTGACGGAGGTAATGTTACGTTTGGTAGTAATGCTAAGAGCAAAATCATCGGAAAAGGTACAATCTCTCATGACTCCCTTTTTATTGATGATGTAGCTCATGTTGATAACTTAGGTTTTAATCTCCTTAGTATTAGTCAACTTTGTCATAATAAGTATAATGTTCTTTTTAGTGAAAACGGAAGTAAAATACGTAAAGATGGTATAACCATAGCCAAAGGTGTCCTTAAGAACAACGTATATGTCATGAAGATGGATCCAACATCTAGAGACAAACTTTGTCTTACCTCATTAGATGAATCTTCAACTTTATGGCATAGACGTTTAGGGCATGCTAACATGAGACTAATCCAAAACCTCTCCTCCAAAGACTTAGTTCGAAACCTACCTAAGTTGAAATATGACCAACACTTTTGTGATGCTTGCAAAGTCGGTAAACAAGTCCATAATAGCCATAAGGCTAAAAACTTGGTTTCTACATCTAGGTGTCTAGAACTTTTGCACATGGATTTATTTGGTCCATCTGCTATACAAAGTTATGGAGGTAACTTCTACACTTTGGTCATAGTTGATGATTACTCAATATATACTTGGACAAAATTTTTGAAAAGTAAAAATGAAGCTTTTGATAAATTTGAGATTCTAAGTAAGAAAATTCAAAATCAAGTGGGTTCTAATATTGTGTCTATTAGAACGGATCACGGTCGTGAATTTGATAATGAATTTCAATTTGGAAACTTTTGTGATAATAATGGTATAACTCATAACTTTTCGGCTCCACGTACTCCTCAATCTAATGGTGTAGTAGAACGTAAAAATCGGACATTGCAAGAGATGAGTAGAACAATGCTTAATGAACAAAACATTCCACAAAAGTTTTGGTGTAATGCCGTTGACACATCAACATACATTTTAAATCGAGTCTTAATTTGACTATTTTTGAATAAAACTCCTTATGAACTATATAAAGGTAAAAAGCCTAAATTAGGATACTTTAGAGTGTTTGGGAGTAAATGTTTCATTCTTAACACCAAGGATTATCTCACCAAATTTGACCCAAAGTCTTATGAAGGTGTATTTCTTGGATATTCACAAAATAGTAAAGCATACATTGTTTTGAACAACGAAACCTTAAGAGTCGAGGAATCGTTGAACGTAACATTTGACGAGAGTCCACCTCCCTCTAAGACATCACCTTTGGTAGATGATGACTTAGTTGAAAGCCAAGCAATAGAAAATCAAGAAATTTTAAGTGATGACAAAGTAGATGAACCATTTAACAAATAACTTGTCAATGTCAAAGAATCTAAAAGTCACCCATTAGATGGTGTCATTGGTAACATTAACGAAAGAACACTAAGGTCAAAAGTTCAAAATGAAAGCAACTACTTTTGTTTCGTGTCAACCATTGAACCTAAAAATATTAATGAAGCCATTAAAGATGAGTCTTGAGTAATTGCAATGCAAGAAGAGTTAAACCAATTTGTTAGGAATGATATATGGACATTAGTTCCTCAACCAAAGAGTCAAACTATAATTGGAACAAAATGGGTATTTCGTAATAAAATGGATGAAAATGGAATTGTGTCTAGAAACAAAGCTAGGCTAGTTGCACAAGGATATAACCAACAAGAAGGCATTGACTACGATGAAACTTTTGCTCCGATTGCTAGGTTCGAGTCAATTAGAATCTTACTTTCATATGCATGTGCACACAATTTTAAACTCTTTCAAATGGACGTCAAAAGTGCATTTCTAAACGGAGTCATTAATGAAGAAGTGTATGTTGCTCAACCACCGGGCTTCATCGATTTTGAAAAACCAAATCATGTTTACAAACTTAAAAAGGCTCTTTACGGACTTAAGCAAGCTCCAAAAGCATGGTATGATCGACTTAAAACATTCCTAGTTGACCATAAGTATACCATGGGCCTAGTTGATAATACTCTCTTCACTAAGAAGAAAGATTCACATATTATCATAGTCCAAATCTATGTTGATGACATTATATTCGGAGCAACTTGTCAAGAATTATGTGTGGATTTCTAAAAAATCATGCATGATGAGTTTGAAATGAGTATGATGGGAGAACTCAACTTTTTCCTAGGACTCCAAAATCAAACAACTGGAAGATGGTATCTTCTTTAACCAATCTAAATATATTAAGGACATGCTTAAGAAATTTGTACTAGAAGATTCGAAACCTTTCAAAACTCCCATGTCCACGGAAACTAAACTCACCAAGGATGAGGAAAGTGAATCCGTAGATAGCACTAAATATAGAGGTATGATTGGTAGTCTACTTTACCTAACGGCTAGTAGACCCGACATTATGTTTAGTGTTTGTCTATGTGCTCGTTTTCAAGAAGATCCTAAAACTACCCATCTCGAAGCCGTTAAAAGGATTTTTAGGTATATTAAGGGCACTACACATTTAGGTTTATGGTATCCCAAAGGAACGGGAATAGACACCATAGTGTATGCCGACTCGGATCATGCCGGTGACTATGTCGATAGAAAAAGTACAAGTGGTATTTGTACTTTTGTTGGACATTGTCTCACCTCATGGTTCTCTAAGAAGCAAACGGCTCTTGCTATCTCAACAACGGAAGCCGAGTACGTTTCGGCCGGAAAGGCATGACAACATGCTCTTTGGATGAAGCAAGCTCTTGTCGACTACGGAATTCAACTCAACGACATCACAATTCTTTGTGACAAGGTGCCATTGATCTTAGAAAAAACCCGGTTCAACATGCTCGTACCAAACATATTGAAATCCGTCATCATTTCCTTCCTGACAACGTTCAAAAAGGAAACATCTCAATTGAGAAAGTTTCTTCCGAAGACAACATAGCCGACATTCTCACAAAACCCCTTAAACGTGAACCTTTTAACCTTCTTAGGCTAGGCTTAGGACTCATGGAACCTACAATGTAGTTCTGGACATTAGACAAAAATCACAAAAATCAAAACAAATCCATAACTCTTTTTCTCAGCAGGGTCGGCGGAACCCTCAGACACAACGGGCGGAACCCGTTTCAGGGGTCTGCCGTATCCGTCGACCTGCAGAACCAAAATCTTTGTTTATATTAAACCAAACACCCATTATCTCATACCACCACTTCCAAACTGCTACTATTCACTTTACCATTCATCCATACCTACGAATTCTTGGTCCTCCATTCATTTACATTGCAAATCAATCATCATTGTAAGTATTCTAAACATGATTACAATCCTGATCTGAGTCTAGGAATTCTATTTTTTGCACAAAAACAAAAACTTGGGGTTATGCATTAACTTGAAAAACTCATGCATAAGATTAGGTGTTTAATAAAACTAATCATGTTTCCCATAGTTAGGAATTGCATCCTTAATTAGTATAAACATGTTTGCTAAAACACCCCATGTCAAATCCTTCCAAAAATTTCTCACAAGTAGGACAAATATTTTTTCGTCTCACATTGAGAATACAAAATCAAAACGTTATGTTTAAAACATCACTTGCATAATGTCTCTTGAATGCTAAAGGGAATACATAACCAATATGTATTTTCGGGTACATTCAAACGAAGCTACATTGAACTAGGAGCGTTTGGGTTATCTTTTATTTTATAACAAAACTTGCATAAAACGATTTTGAAGCATCAAAATGAGTCAAGATAACCGCACCTCCACATTGTTTTCATATAGGCACACACTAGAACATCCACATTATAATAGTGGTTTACATAAACTAAAATGTGAAATTTTGTTGTTCTAGGAATCATCATGCCTCCTCTAACACACTACGACCACAAGGACACCATTAAGTACCTACCAAAACACCACAAAAACTAAAGGCCTTACCCCAAACCAAGTAAACGTTTTCAAAGCCCTAGAAAAACACTATGTCCATGAGGGTAGAACCATTGACCCGTCTTTCCTAGAAGGCACAAACCTTTACACCGATTCAACGTCCATAAACTTAACCCAAACCAATTCCCGCCAAAATTCAAAATTTGCCATAAGAACCTCAAGGACCCCTCACACATAAAGGAAGGAACCCTTTTAAGGGATTCTTGAAATCCCTGAGATCTATACTACCACAAATCCACCAAAACCACTAAGCATTTAGTGCAAAACTTGTCTTCTCACTTCACCATTTTCATTGGATTGACTTCCATGATTTGACAACCCACAATTAGTTTTCCAAATCATTAGAAACCTCCATTTTTGTATGGACTAACATCAAATCAAACACTCCTTTCCATCATCCTTCAACACTATAAATTAAGTCATCCTAAACACTATCAAATCACACCTTCTTCACCACAATTTCTGAAACTCCTAAACCATTTTTCACCATGACTAAGTCAACAATCACCTCTCAACCATCAAGACCCATCCGAAAAACCGCCCGGATAAGTGTTAAACCACTATGGTCTAATCAACCCATTAACCTAAGCTCCTCATCTTCGGATGAATTCACATCACCTATAAAAATGAACACTTTTTGAACCTTGAATCTCCATCACCATCATCAAATGAACCCAATGAGCTCACTCCGCCACCTACTAAATCACCCATTGACCCAAGTCCACCAAGTGCTCCAACCCAACCATCCAAAACTTCATCACCATCACCATTACCCAAAATGGAACCTATGGAGTTATTTGGGTCTCCTCCCACATCACCACATCCTTTTGTCCAAGATCTTAATGATCTCCCACCAAGACCTTCACAACCACCACCTTTTTCACCAAAGTCAATTCTTGACCAAAATGAGCATTTTAACCACACCCAACCACCACAACAAGTATACCATCAACCCAAACCATTGTTGTTTCACCCCATCTACAATGACATCCATGGTCCTCTTTATGGAGAACCAAACTTTGAAAACCATAATCACCAAATTCCACCACATTCTCAAGCCCAAACCTTTGAATCCTTTTTTCCCTCATATGAGGATATCCAAAGCATGGTTGAGAACCACCTCCATCAAGCAACGGAATTTCAAACCACCTTGCTTGACTCAATACCAAACCCATCATCCACCCAAGAACCACAAACCAACCAACCCTCAAACCAAGAAACCAAAACCAACCCATTTCCACCCACTCATCCCCATGTTTGCTCAAATTATGAGCAAATGGGTGCAAGCATCAAAACGTTGCTTCACCAACTCCAAGATGAAACCCGGTTTGCATTCCAACACGTCATTGAACGTTTGGATGCCCTTTCCCACCCAAACAAATCCTAGACAACCATTTGGAGGCCGTTTGCCCCAATTTAGGAAACTAGGCTTTTATTTTTCTTTCTTGGTTAATTTTTAAGTTTTTAGAAGTAGAAGAATATTACTATTTCATGTCCTTTGACTTTTATAAGTCAAAATTTTACTTGGAATGTTATTTCTTTCTACTTACTTTCGTGCATTGTTGGTTGATCATTTGTATCGTGGTTGCAATGTCTGTGGTAACTACAAACTTGGCTATATATATATCACCAACTAACCATTTTTTTTGTAGGATCCAAAATCCATGTTTCCCACCTTGGCACTCCTTTTAGGGGGAGTAACAAGCAAGGGGGAGCAAGTGCATTTTTTCGCTTCGCTACTCTACTTTTTGTTTTGACAAAAAGGGGGAGAAATATATTAAACCTTCAAAACTTAATATGATTTTCATCACTTAAGTAAAACAAGTTTAATATATATATATTTTTTAAGTCTTAAAAACCAAGATTTTGCGAGTTACTTAAAAACAAAGTGTATGTTTTGTCATCAACAAAAAGGGGGAGATTGTTAATACAAATATCGCCTAAAAACGTTATTTATATTTTACGATCTTCGCTAAGTTTTGTTAATGACAAATGTAAACTTTAGTTTCTAAGTAAAACATAATCTTAGTTTTAAAGACTTGCATAAACTAGACTTTTGCTACATTTTACATTTCATAAAACACAACACTTCTTATTTTCTAAAAATAGAATTGTCACATCACATTTATGGCAAGTTTTGTCATTATACATTTATGGAAAGAAATGTGTTTGACTTCTTATTTTCTAAAAATAGAATTGTCACATCACATTTATGGCAAGTTTTGTCATTATACATTTATGGAAAGAAATGTGTTTGACTTACTTAGATGTTGCTTGCAAGTTTAGTGTTTGACTTGATATTATGTGATGTGACATTGTTTGGTTTGCAAGAGTAATGAGATGTGACTTTGTTTGGTTTGCAAGAATTGCAAAACCAACTGCAAGCCCGACAGTACCCTGGAGGTACACGGGCGGAACCCTTTTGAGGGGTCCACCTGATCCGCCAGACCTGCAGAAGGTTTGGCTATAAATATTGAGCCATAAGTTGAATTTTGGCTCATCACTTGACATTATATTTTACATACACATTCACTCTTTCATCTAACCTCTTATCATTTCATATGTGAAGTTTCTTTTTGTAGCAAAGAGATTCACGAGCTTACTAAAAGTAACAAGTATTTAACACAACGTTGCAAGACTTGTTAGCTTAGCATTGTGTAGACTTGTGTAGTTTACACTTCATTTGATTGTGTATTTTCAGTAGTGATCGGTTAGTATTTTAGTCCTCAAAATACAAAGTGTATCGGGAGTAGTTGTACCATTGTAAAAGAACTAACGGGAGTGGTTGTACCCTTGGTAAAGAACTCGACATCTAGCTTTGTGTCGGTAAAAGTATAAGCGATGTGTAAGGTTTTCTCTGCCGGTGAAAGGAGCTTGTTGACTAGTGAAAGTAACTCTCGAGTTGGATACTCGGGGCGTGGACGTAGGGCAAGGAAAAAGAGTCCTTGTAGCCGAACCACGATAAATACTCGTGTTGTGGTTTGATCGTTTCTTTCATTTACTTGCATGTTATATATTGTGTTTGTGTATATATCTTTGATCAAACGGAAAGTTTCAAAGCTAACTTAACAAGTTAAAAAGATTTTAATCGGTAAACTATTCAACCCCCCTTCTAATTTTCCACATCATGTAAATTTCATCAAACAAAATAAATATAAATAAAACACATGTGTCAGTTTTATAATTAAAAGAAAAAGAAAAAGAAGCTTATTAATAATACTTTATTCATTAAATTCTAAATAAATTATATGAATTTAATTATATTTATCCGTTTTCATGTTGTTTTAATAACTTAATAAATTTATTCCCTTTATATTTTATATTTTATTAAAAAAAATAAAAATAAATACAACAATATGGTGTTTGTTATTTATAAATATTATTATCAGTATATACTAAACTAATATATTTGCATGGAATTATGCATATAAAACCGAAACCACGAGTAAGTGTGACCCGATATTATATATATACGAATGACTCATGTTATTACTCTTTATGAGATTGAGTAAGGATATGCGAAAAAATTATTATTTTTAACTATCTCCAATCAATAAAAACTCATGTTATTTCATTTTATAAGTTTAATCAACGAACGTGTTTAAAAATTGGCTTACATTATTATTAACAGGTTTATAAATATCAAAATGAATACACAACCTCACACATTAATATGATATGAAAATAAATAGACGAGATTCTACATGTACCAATGACACATATTTTTTCAAGGTCATTAATGCTACTAAACATACATAATGTATAGAATATAAAATCAATAGTTAAATTTAAACAAGATCAACCTAAACACCATACCAATTAAACAAAGTAAAATTCTTGATTCCACAAAAATCTATACAAAATATTAACCGATATTAATATATAATGAAAAAATTATGTAAAAACTGGTACGTGCATGAATATTATAACTATATAAGTATTACAAATTTGATAAACTAATGACAAAAATACACCGTTGGTCCCTAAACTTTCCAAGAAACATCACAGGGCACCTTAACTTTTAAAAAACGTCGTGTGGCATCCCAAACTTGGGATTTTGAGGCCGATTGCGTCCCTCGGCCCGTAATAGGAACAACAACGTATTCTTGGTGAGGGCAAAATCGTCATTCACTGTAGCGATCTTGTTTCTAGCTGTTGTACATTGTCCTAGTTCCCTATATTACTCTGAGTGAAAATTATATTGTCACTCATCATCCTTTAATCTTTCCCCCAAAACCTTTCCTCCTTCAACATGATACGCTGCTGGTGTGGTAAGCAAGATATAACACGCACTTCGTGGACATCGGCAAACCTAGGGCGTCGATTATATGCTTGTCCTGATGAAGTAAGTGCGTTTTATGGTTGATTGTATTACCTTGCTTTCGCAAGTAGCAAAGTATATTATAACAATGGTGGTTCATTAATGAAATGTCATATTAATGATTAGGGGTCTTCTTGTCGGTGGATAGGATGGTATGATCCTGAAACGTGTGCTCGTTCAAGAATGATCATACCAGGCATTTTGAGGGGGAGAAATGAGCTCGAGGAAAGATTAGAAGTTGGTCAAGGTGATGTGTGGAAGTGGAAGATTTACCTGGTGCTCAGTTGGATATTGTTCTTGATTGTTTATGCACTTGGTTAAGTTTTTAGCTTTAAGGTATCATGGCCGTGTTTTGTGTTTTGAGGAAAATGTAATTACTTGTTAGGCCACCTTGGTAGTGTTAGAACCTTTACCAAAACTATTTTGTACTAGTATGTTTTAAGTTTAGATTCTATTGAATGGTAATAACATTGTCTCTAACATGGATATGAAGTTTGGTTCTTTTTATGAGTTTACATTATGGGTATATATGCAGATGCATAGAAATTGGGTTATAATTGACTTTGAATAGTCAACATTCTTTTGAAGGTTTAGTTTTGGTTGTTTTGCCTGCATCAATTTACAGTAGCATATTATGCAGTCATACAGTTAGATATAACATACATTGCACAAAACATACATATTTTGGACACAATTACAATTCAGAAACATAACATGGTTCTGTAGATAATGCAATTGGATATAATTCCAAATGCATAAAATTTCATACTTTTCGAAGCATGATAATCATAGTACATAACTTGTTCATAGTTAACATAAATAAATAGTGTCTACTTCATTAGCATAACATAAAGAAGGCCATATGGTGAGGGCATCATTCTATCCATTCAAGCCTGCTGCCTAGTCACTATTCTGGTAGTATGCTGGGATGAAACAGAAACAGCTTGCACATTATTTGAATGGACCTGAGATTGAGACTGTGATTGATCTTGCTGCTGGGATTGACACTGGGATTCATCAATAGGTTGATCTTGACTCTGAGATTGAACACCTGCAATTTCATCTTGTTTCTCTGTTGCAACATCCTGAGTACCTTGATCTTGAATTCCAGATTGCACACAAGTTCCTTCAACTGCAACATCTTGACTTTCATCAACACCTGTACCTTTAGCTTGTTTATCTGCTACAACTTTGTTCCCTGTAGGATGTGTCTTCTTTGATGCAACCTTTTGAGTCACTTGTTTACCTTTTCCCTTAGAACTTGAACTATTTTGTTTTTTACCGCCAGTTTGACTACTTTGTGTTCCACCATAGCCAATATATGTTTTTTTGTTGTGTCCAGCAATGCCACAAACACCACACCTTACACTCTTTCAAGCCTTAGACAGTTTACCATTCTTGACAATCTCTTCAGTTTCAGGAGCTATCCTTACTCTTTTTTTCTAGTTGAGTTAGCTGCATTTGCTTGAGCCTTTGTTGGAGCAATAGTTGTTGGCACAGACAATTTTTCCCAATGCTCATTGCTAGTTATGGGGGAGACATTGTGTTTGTACGTTGCTTCCCAAGTGTTGAGATAGTAACAAGGATGCGCCCATGTTTCAACAGCTCTTACTTGTTGTCCATTTAAAGCCATATTCCAATTGGTAGCGACAACATGTTTACATGGTAAACCTGTAATCTCTCATCTTTTACAAGTACAAGACTTCTCTACAACATTAACTACACATTGGTCTCCCCATGGTCCATTTACCTGAAACTTATCTCCCCCATTCCATAAAACATTATACCTAACTGCCTCTTTCTTAATACCTTCTAACATGTGTTGTGCAGTAGCTGTTAGTGGCCCATCACTCTTCTCAATGACCTTTGCAACATGTATTATCCTTTTCATACAGTATTCCCTGATGTATTCTAATGCTTTAATATTTGGTTTGTTTACACCCTCAATTATTTTCTCATGAAACACTTGACACATGTTATTAAGT
Organism: Artemisia argyi; assembly: GCA_030686995.1. Taxonomy (NCBI): domain Eukaryota; kingdom Viridiplantae; phylum Streptophyta; class Magnoliopsida; order Asterales; family Asteraceae; genus Artemisia; species Artemisia argyi. Next base: position 29,060,681 of record CM060693.1, read on the forward strand.
AACACATCAGAATGGGGTCGCCCTAAAACAAGACAAATAAAGCTGTATTACTTATACATTTCATACTACTTTACCATGTACCACTAAATTTACATAGTTAGATGACTTACATGAGAAATGTGACCTTGACCAATGGATTGGTGGTATCTGACTTAACTAAGCATGGGCAACATGACTAAATGTCTTTATAGCATCCATAGATTTCTCAAACTGTACAACAGTTGAGGCTGTTGCACATCCCCAAAGATTTTCTTTGAAGGCCCTACCTTGCCAATTAACTTTCATTTGCTCATGAATGCTTCTAAGACAAAATTTGTGCTCCGCATTTGGGAAAGCTTCTCTTAATGGTGATATAATATCCTACACAAAAATAGATATATTTACTGTCTGTTTAAAAAATTAGGAAATTCAATTCATTTATAGTTTATGGGAGTACCTTGTTCTTGTCAGTAACAAAAGTGAAGATTGAATTTGGCTCAAGTTCAAGATCAGACAACTCTAACCTAGTCTTACCTATTTCAACATACACATCTATTAGCTTATGTTCTTCTACAATTTCTTTCAACAACTCAAGATTGATAGCTTCACAAAAACTATATAAGCCATCGTCCAATGTCATACCAGGTTTAAGAAAATAGTAGTAATTGGTTTGGACTTTAGCATAACCGATTTGGGTCATCAGAGCATCAAGTTCGTCAATAGAAATCTCATTAATACTAACATAATCAACCTGACATTCCTGACCTCCTTCGTAGATCCTGTCTGGCCAGTTTTTGAATAAGCCATTATGGTGAACTCTCATGCTAAAATCACCATGTCGATCTACTGTTTAAAAAGTAAACAAAACACTGTTACGATTCTCTAACAAAAAAGGGGAATACCATTAAACAATCTAAGATACATACGCTAGTAAAAGATCATCAACAAAAACACTAACCATATTGCCTAATTTCTCTCGACTTCATGGCTATCAAAGTAAGGTGCATCCCTGATTTGCCATAATGTAAATCCAAGGTTTGAGATTCTTGATTTTTTACTTAAACTATTAGATTTGGTGGACATTGCATTAGGGTTTTTTTAGTAGGCTTCCAAAACAAGTTTGGGGATGAGCAATGAGTACTTGTGCTACTTATATTAGTCATAATGGCGGGAAAAAAGATTAGACGTCTGCTGGGAAGTACACAGAGAGAGAGAGAAAAATGCAACTATGTAAAAAGACAGGAATACCCTCCAAAGTAAACATGTAACGGGGTTTTGGGAACTATAACGGGACGTTGCTGTTCCTATTACGGGCCGAGGGATGCAATCGGCCTCAAAATCCTAAGTTTTTGACGCCACACGACGTTTTTTAAAAGTTAAGGTGCCCTGTGATGTTTCATGGAAAGTTTAGGGACCAACGGTGTATTTTTGTCTAAACTAATCTTAAACATTACAAAACTATAGATTTATAAATTGTCATAATATTTAATCTCAAAATAAAGTTATTGCAATATTATTATCCGTTCTACTATCTGCTCAAACCCCGTTTCGCGTGCACAGTTCTAAAACTATTACTCATAAAACTTTAATACTATAACATGCAGGGTCTTCTAGGAACGTTTTATTATTTACTCGTATTACTTTATCTAATGATAACAACTTAATTAAGTGTAATATAGGAGTATGTAATTTTACTTCATCATACACTATGAATGGAATAAAGTTTATGAAAAAGTATAGATCAAAATATATAAGCAATTTTCTTTTACCGACCGAAGATTTAAAGACAATGTAACTTTGCGCGTTGTCTCCTCTAACACACGCGAACGTTAGAAAAGTTAAAAAGACATATTGACTTTTTTCCCACAACCAAAAAGTCATCACACAAGTAATCACTACCCTTTTGGATTTTCCATTTTCACATATTTTGGTTGTATATGAAAACAAAAAATTATACATGCTGTTAAGCATATTTAGGTGCGTAAAGACTTTTACTAAGATATACGCGCTTAATTAAGATATCCTTACTGTCGTTTTCCAAACTTTTACTGGTCATCTCAAAATGTGTAACTATTGAAGTTTGAACTTAATACAGGAGTATTACATGCTATAATGAAATTAAGATTGCTGATCATTATGCTACTTCCGTGGTGGTTATGAAATCAAAAGTTAAAGTGTGTAAATCAACTCCCACTACAAATGAACCGGGATGTGAATTATAAGGTCAAAATGGATTACATTTTTGTTCTCTTCCCATAATATTTCTTCACTTTTTTCTTTAAAGTGTGATGGATGAACATTCCCATCCACTTTGTCCCCTTAATTTGCTCCTATATTGTCCTCAATTTTGTTTTTGACTATGAATAAGATATCAACTTTAAATCATAAAACAATCTCATTTACAGAGAGAAATATATTACCTTTCTTTCATTAACGAGTACTAGACAGGTTTTCGCGTGTTACAATGACGTATGCCTTGCAATTTAATTTATTTACGATCAAATGTTATGTAAAAATAGCTACGATATTAAACAACAAAATAAGTATTATCTTACAAGCATATATATTAAAATAAAAACGTCATTGCGAATTTTTGATATGGTATATACACACAAGTTTGCCAAAAATGAGTACGAATAACTAATTTACTAAGTAAAATATAGTTTTAGTTGTTCGATCCTGTAATGTGAAATTAGGATTTTTGATTATGTAATTATGGAAGCTATATCAAATCTTTAAAGAAAATTTTTGCAGTATAATTAATAAAATACTAAAATGACCAGGGACGAAAAGGGGGTGGTTCCCAAAAGTTTATGGAACACTTATAGATTTTTACAGCTTATTGCTAAGTTTTTTTTTTTTTTTTAACAAATTTTAATATTTTTCAAATGCATCTGAACAATTGTATATCGTTGTCAAAGACATTGATATCTTTGATGAAAGTCATAGCAAATAACTTAGAAACAAATTAAAGCAAGGGTCGTTGTTTATCCTAGAAATGAAACAAACCAAAACTTAAAATGAGGAGTGATAGACTTACTTATATTTTACAAAATTTCTCCCACACAATGAGGTGACATGCATCTTAGCTACTCATGTGAGAGCATTAATTGACAAAGTGAGAGCATTGGATGGCTAAGATGCATTCCACCTCATTGTGTGAGAGAAATTTTGTAAAATATGAGTGAATCTAGCACTCCCCATTTAAGTTTTCAAAAGGCAATGTGCTGAAAGTTTAGTATAATATTCTAACATCAGCAACACTGTATTTAGTTTTCAAGATGTTAGTATTTTTTTGTTGGATTCGGTTGAAAACTGCCATGCTATATTTCTTGGTAAAATTTCAACCTTAATCTACTTTTTTCGTTTACTTGTAATCTCTACAGAAATTTTGAGTTTGCAAATAAATTAACTTATTCCTTAAGACATTTCACATTTGTTACTGACAACGATTTCTTTTGATTAGACAACCTTAACAATGATTTTGAATAGATATAAAAATTATAAGAGTAATAGTATTGTAAAAAATGGTTGTCATCATTGCTTTCAGATTGGTTATTCATAACCCCTTAAAATAATTGTAATACTTTCTATTTTTTTTTTTTATTTTTATAAATTTTTATTATAAAACTGAAAAACTGCGAAAATACCATTAAAAATTATCTTCTTCTATTAATAAAATGATTAAAACTGCGAAAAAAAAATAAACATAAAATATAAGTTTAACAATTTAAAAGTAATAAAAGATAAAAGATAAAAGATACAAAACAATAACCATATAAACAGTAAAAGGTAAAATATACGAAACAATAACCATACAAACTGTTATGTTCTGTCATAAATGGGTAAAAACTAAAAGAGTAGTGCTACATCTATAAAGGATTTACAAAAAAAAATCAAAAAGAAAAAAGTGTCATATGTTGATTGGTGTGTTTGAATATGTTTTCCGTCTTTTTTTTTTACTCCACCAATCAACACACGACATAACTCTTTTGTGAATTTAGCAGCACTACTCAAACTAAAAAGGGTAAGGAGTATTGTTTTTAATTTACATTTTTTTTTTGTGTGTCATAGTAAAAGGAATAATTGAGGAGTGGTCTTATGTGGGTCCATACTGAATCTTGGTCCAATCAGCCCATTTACTGGGGGCCCACTTGGCTTCTCTTGTTGCGTAAATATGTAGAAGTTCTAGAAAATTTGCTGACACCATATATCTTGGTCGTTTCTTAATCAGTTTATGTTTTGATTAAGTGAATACGTTCACATAAACAAATCATGTTGCATACAATTACGGTTAAAGGTTACCGGAACATGTACTCATTGTCGGAACTTTAGAGAAGAATAAGCCAACACCCAAAAATAATACACGAGATCAGAGATTATCCGCGGAACTAAACTTTTTAAGGAAAGTATTTAAACTCATTTCATTGTATAAATAGCATATATGAATGATTTGTTAGTTAATGATTAAGATCCTCTCAAATTTACATGAACATGACCGATAATATGATTTCACAATTAATAAGAAAACCGGTTTTTCACTAGGCCTCACTGTTTTATTTGTAAAATCACGTTATCGTTTATGTTTATATTAACTCGAGGATCTCAATCATTTATTTTGGTTTGGGTTTGTCTTCAAGTGGAGAGTTAGACCCACACATGCCATGTGAATGTAAGCCAACCACACATACGCTGACACACTCTGTGTGTAATTTGTTTCTCTTTCAAACTTTGCTTGTATTTTACACTTAAACTCTCCCTTTTTAGTCGCACATTTTTGCAATGTATGCATGTCGTGTTTGATTTTGTTTCTATATAACTGATTTTGTTTCTATATAATTGATTTTGTTGTGTAGTAAGTAGTAACCATCATCAAAGTGGTCTAACCGCGAGGGCAAGAACCAGAACACAAAAAGACCACGTGCATTTAAAGTAAACTAAATAATATTACAAACACAATTTTTAAGGATGAGATGTATTTAAGAAAAATTGAGCTTTTCTTAACAAACTTAATAATACGACACAAAAATTCATAGATGTTTCGAGACCCAGCCTAGTTTCGACAGTACGCGAGACATTCTTGTGTGGTTACAAGAGGTCTCACATTCAAAATTCAATAGTTAAACATGTAGTGTTGACCAAGGAAAAAGTTCGGAAATAGTCATAAGTGTACTACATTTGGCTTGTGTATACCATATTTAAATACTCGTCTTTTTTGAGTAACTCGAATAACAAAAACCTAATGCATTTTTTTCGATTTTCTTGTATACTTTGTATCATTTAACTATCATGATTTGGTTCTTATGAGTATGGTTTTATATATTGGGCGAAAACACCAAATAGTTAGCAATTAATTTCAAAAAGTTTACATTTGTGTCGATTAATCCTTCTTATGGGCCGGCCTCAGACAATTTTCATGCAACAATCCGTCCCAAATCGATATAACAAGAGACATTTGAGCCATTTATTGTTAGTCGTATGTATTAAGTATTTGAGTCCATGTAATACTCGTATGGGCTCAAGCCCGAGGTCTAGAGTATTCTTGTAAAGGTATTTATATACCACGTTTATGATTAATGCAATATACGATTCATTCCATTAACTTACATGGTATCAGGCCTAATCGGTCCTCCCTCAAAACCCTAAACAAAACCGATTCAACTGCCGCCTCCGGCCGCCGGCTACACGCCGGAGGTTCGGAGGGCTCTCTTTAATCCCTCACCTCAATAAAACCCCGATCCCAGAAAACACCGATCCCCTGACTTTCTCCTCTGCTGCGTATCTATTTCTTCAAGAACGAATTAGTGCAACAAGAAAGAATTAAGGTAGTTTAGTGTTGATATGTGATATGAAGTTATTTGCTTGCTGCGGTTTGTTGTTTAAGGAGATATAAGAAAGGCCACTTCAAGATGAAGTTTTATGTGGCTGAGTGTTTGAGACGGAGTGATAAGGTAGATTGTGAATTTGTGATTCAGTTTGCAGATTTAGGGTCCCTACGTTTCTTTTAAGTGTTTTTAATTATGAGGTGACCTGTTCTCGGTTAGATTAAAAAAAAAAAAAAAAAAAAACTTTACGTTTGGGGGTTGAAGTTTTAGAACCAACTTTCGTTTCTTATCTTTTCTTTTGATGTTAGTGCATGAGTCTTAGTTATCATTTTATTTTGTTTTCGTTGTAGGGATACTTTGGTTTATTTTCTTTTTTAAGTGGTTGGCCGTTGGTTCTGTGATAACTAGTCACCACCTGTTTAGTGGTTGGCCGTTGGTTCTGTGATAACCAGTCACCACATTTATATTTTCTTTTTCTTTTCCTTTTTAGTTTATTACTCCAGTTCGAGCTTTCGCGATTTCGCCGCTCAAACTGCGGGGGAGTGTTAGTCGTATGTATTAAGTATTTGAGTCCATGTAATACTCGTATGGGCTCAAGCCCGAGGTCTAGAATATTCTTGTAAAGGTATTTATATACCACGTTTATGATTAATGCAATATACGATTCATTCCATTAACTTACATTTATAAGCTTGAGGTAGTGAGTTACTAGTATTTTGCCACCATGGTTTTTAGTCGAAACTCACAAGGATATCTGGTAGTCCATTATTTTTGGCTTTGAGATTGAGTCAATTGTTTTCGGCTTTGTAGGCATTAAAAATGGTATAAGAGTCTCTCTAGGTGTGATGGACACCAATAGCTCATGCATCTCCTTGGGTATGGATTCTGGTTATGTGTTGATGTGACGAGGACATTATTAATTTAAGTAGGGAGTTGTACAACCCGTCACACATTGGTATGATTAGAAACATTTGAACTCTTTATAAGCTTGAGATAATTGGCTACTAGTATCCTTCACCATGGTTTTTAGTTAAGACCAAGAAGGATACATAGTAGTCCATTGCTTTCAGCTTTGAAAGTGTTACAATTCATCTGTTTCCGGCGAACCGAGAGGAGTTATGATTAAACTAATGACATATTTATCTAACGCCACTACTTTTCCGGCCCCACAAAGCGTTTGCACTTGAAAACTAAGCGCGCAAAGGCTAGCCTTAAAATTGCAGTTTTGAACTTGAGACATCAACCGAAAGATTTAAAGCCCCTGTCACAATGACAACACTTTCGAGGTTAAATAGTTATCGGTTACTACTAGACATTTGCTATGGAAAAAAAGCATACATGTCCATTTATGTGTAGAAAACTTGTACTTAAACAACGAAACTGATATAAACTTTTAAAGGGAAATTATATATATATATATATATATATATATATATATATATATATATATATATATATATATATATATATATATATATATATATATATATAGCCATCCAAAGATGAATAATTCTATGAGTGGTGATTGAGAAGCCTAAAATATGTGATTAAATTTATAACTAAATTTATGTGACATCATTCTGTTGGCTGCAGTCAAAGAACCCACTTTTTCACAAGCCAACATGATCATGACACATAAGTTTAAGCATGAAATTATATATTTTATTATGTCATATCTTGTTACCTTTTATATCCAACCATCTTGCCATTGTATGTTGTCATTGCTTAGTTATATAAGTTGTCATCTTTACTACTATAGTACTATACATGTGATAGATAGATAGATCAGTGTCGATATTACAACATAAGGTAAAACTAAAACCGTCTAATCTAGTTTTGAATATTTTGGGCTTGAAATACTAATCCCAAACCATGAAAAAGATTCGACAAATGGTCAAATGCAATGGTAATATATAGCCAAAAAAAGGACAGGAGTTAAAAACATACCAAAATTTTAGCTTTGAACTGTCTCTCAAGGCTCAATGATGTTACTTGTGATTAAATCAGAATTTTGAGATGTCAATTCAATTATCCCTAATAAGAACCATAAGCACATGTCTGTTGTACACTTGCACTGCTCTATTTGCGATTTGGTCATATCAATGTGACTAGTACTTGGGGATATAGGCTGTTCAAGTATTTATTTATTTTTTATTATTATATATATTTTTTAAATGCTTATGTTCATTTTGAATAGGGAAATGATTTGCACACTCACACTTTTGATTGAGACACTCTACTATATACTTCACATATTTGTACAGTACTTACAGTGTGCTTTAACAGTTTGTATAATTGAGTGTCCCAATCAAAAGTGTGAGTGTGCCAATCACCTCCCTTATGAATATCAAAGGTGATTTAATATTTTAACACACTTTGTTTCAATGTTTTAGAACCCGGGTCGAACAGTGAACTGGTTGGGTGAATGAAAGTTGGTTTTGAGAAAAAAAAAAAACGAGATTGAACTGTCGTTGAACTGTGAACCGAAAGCTCTTCCGGGTCAACTAGAAAACCGATTTTAAAAACATTGCTTTACTTTTGTTTACACATTTTACTGTACAAACCGATAAAGCAGAATGTAAATATTGTACAAGTATGTAATCATAAAGTGGAGTGTAGGAATTAAAAACATGTGTGTGCAACCCTTTGGATATGGTTGCAAAGTTTATAGACGCAGAGACTTTAAACTCGAGTATGAGTGTGAATGTCAACATGGCACCTCTTTCAAATATCGTTCTGGCGGGACTGAGTATTGTTGTTGTTGTGGATATGGTTGCAAAGTTGTGGAGAATGGAGATAACAAACTACACATTATATTTCATCATCTACAAGGCTACAACTTGTTAAATGTTTAATTCTTGTTTTGATGTTAATTTGACACTTTCATTTGGAGTTACAGCATTAGGTTCAAATCGCAACATGTTTTCTGTATCAGTTTTTCGTTATTGCATTGGCACATTCATTTAGCTTTTGTCGATGTACACTAGAAAATGTGCACTCCAAACAATCATGTAATTGAAACTTATACTCACACATCTTAGAATAATAAATTCTTAGTCATGTCAAGATAACTTAATACACTTTTGAAGATGTGACGAGTTAGGAAAAATATCAGTTTAGCCGACTAGTGTTTGACGAATACAAGAGTCTAATATGCGTCGTATGCTTGGCCATGATTCTGTTAACAATGATCAAACGTTTTTAGATCATCTTGTTTTTGTTGTGTTCCCCACTACGAAAGAACATCTCATGCTACACGATCACGAGTTCTTATTCCAACATATTAACAGTAGTTTTTCTTTTAGAACTGCAAATCGTGAAATAGAAAAAAAGAGAGAAAAAAAACACACCGGGATCAGCAATTTCAAATGATCGTACACATGTTTTGCATATGTCGAGAGAATTTTGCAAAATGATTCATTTGCAAAAGAACCAAATACTATAGTTGAAAAACTCGGTCACTCGTTATAAATGTGGTCTTAACCCTACAACAGAAAAACCGCAGATGCATGAAAACTGTTCTTGTCATGTATACGTGGTCCTACTAAAACATGATATATAAACAAGGAGAAATTTACACAGAGTCATCAATAGACTAACAACAAAGATTAAAACAACATATAAAAAAAAAAAAAAAATACCCATGTACGTAATTACAACATGTTTTATTAATGGGTCGTTTCATAACATCTAAGGGGCGCAGGATCAATGCAACCTCAATAATCTAATTTAGCATATATTTCATGTCTAAAGCATGTCTAAAATAGGTGTTTTCCGTACAGAGATGATCAAATTCATATCTTTTAGCGGTATTGCTCCAGTTTTGAACATTTCTGGCACACAAAAAGGCTTTCTAGACGAGTAAATTAAGAGAGCTAGTCCAACTCATCACCTTCCTTCAATTCTGGTAACGAATATATAACAATAAGCAAAGTGAAAGCATAGCAGAGAAAACTACTCGTACATTACCAAAATTTGATACACCTGCTGCTATCTGAACTGGTAAAAGTAGAACGGCGCTGTTTTTTACTTTAGTTTCAAACTGAATACAGAACATGTGCGATTTTACAACATTGGAGAGACGATGATCATACCTCATATCACAAAATGGATCAAGATTTGTTAAAGCATCTTCATCATCATAATTTGAGACTTTGTAGGCTTTGAACAGCTTCAGCTTCGTTTATGTTTGAAGGTTCTTCTTTCTTAACTGGAGGAGGAGATGAAAAAACAGGCACGGCTTGCCTTATACAGACGGGTGGGGCAATTTTTACAGGTCTAGATTGCATCACCTGATGACTAGGTGGATGCGGCATTGGTGGTGCTGAAAAAACTGGCACTGCTGTTCTCATAGTGACTGGTGCCGCAAGCCCATGGTGTGGTGTCCTGTATTGGCGCATTGGAACGTAGGCAGGGAAATGTGGGAGCATGGGACGGTTTTGATGGACTGATGGTGATGAGGACGATGAGGGTGATGGCTCATGTGGTGCAGGAGTTATCGGTCTGGTTTGGGTAGGTGCAGGAGATATGGGTCTGGTTTGGGTGGATGGTACTGTATTCTGGTAGAAAAGTGGAAGTATTTTAGACGTGGTCAATGGAACTCGTTGAGGGCTAGGTGGTCGTGCTGCAGGTGTTGTGAACTGCTTTTTAAAAGGTATCGGGTGGTGACTGTAGCTACTGGTTCCACCAATCTTTTGTTTTGACCTGTAGTTCAAAAGGGCTCTTGCAATTCTTATTTGTTCTTGTTCGTCGTTGTTCTCAGGTTCCCTCGATGAACTTGCATCTTGTTTTGCCACTGCCCAATAACAACAACAAAAGAATTCAATTATATAAAAGAATACTAGTTTTTTTGTCCTTAATAGTCAAACTTTAAGCGGCTTACGCACATTGTTTGAGAGACGACCAAGCTGCCATAGCAGCATTTTTTTCTGCTTGTTTCTTGTTTTTGGCAGGTTCACCAGTGAATGTGATTCCAGCCAGTTCGACTATACCTGTAAAGACCGGTAGGTGCCCTAGACCAGACCTGTAAGTTGTATACCGTGGCAACGGTGCACCAACTCGTTGTGAAATTTCTTGTAAAAGGTTCTTGTAAACTCCCGTTTCATCCTACAAACCGTTACAAATCAATTAACCAACCAGTTTTTTATTTATTTATAATTTGGTCTTTTAACTGTCAAAAATTTAATCTGTCACCATATCTAGTGGATTGACACTGCAATAAGTCCATTGTTAGCTTAGGTCTTTACATATTTTACAGTTCATGATAATGGACTTAATGAGAGGATAATTATAGAACCATAAGTCAAATCTACAAAATATAATTAAAGAGCATATGAATCAAAATTATCAATGGTAGCAATAAATACCATGACCCCAAAAATACAAAATGGGCAGCAGGGCACATGCATGCTGCAACAAAGCATTTAAATGCAAAGTTAATTTGGGTAGACAAAGGCCATAACTCCTAATCTGGGCAATCAATAACTTTCCCATGTGCCCATTTTTTTCCATAGGATATTATCCTTTATTTTTCATTATTATTTTTTTAAAAAAAAATTTAGTTTAAGCACTAGGAAGACCACCTACTTATGGCCACATTGTTTGAAACTTTGAATGATGGAAAAGAAAATTTCAAACTTCTTATATCAATATCTAAATTGTCAATAATTCAAAGTGTTCATACCTTCCCTGACTTTTTTATTTGATTATTTATAAGCATAATTGATCCATTTCCCAAATAGTAGTCAACTTTGCAACTCTTGTTTCTCCTAACCATTGATTAGATAACAACACGTTTTCTTAAATTTGCGCTAAGCCACAGCTGTGTTCGGGTTACAGACTTGCAGTACCAAAAGCGATGTCGCAAAAAGCACACGCTTGTATAGTTGTATATAGGCCTGAGCATCGGGCCGGAACCGATCCCGTCCCGACCCGTCCCGACAAGCCCGATCCCGATTGTGGCCGGAATCTCAAACCGACTCCCGATCCCGATTGTGTTCGGTTAGTCGGTATCGGAATCGGTCGGTATCGGTTAGTCGGTATCGGGCCGGATTAGCTTGTTATTGATCGGAATCATCCCGTCCCGACCCGTCCCGTCCCGACCCGACTCCCGAGTTCGCCGGAATAGCAAACCGACTCCCGACCCGTTTGCTAGTCGGGATCGGAATCGGGCCGTCGGGTGGTCGGAATCGGGCCGGTAATCGGGGGTCGGTCGGTAATGCTCACCCTTAGTTGTATACTTGTATGCTAATCATAGTGGTCAATTTGCAATATGAAAACAAGCAAAATGGTTACAAAGTCAATCACTTAAACTAAAAGGCTAAAAATCACTTTAAAAAATATGTTATATTAAACTTAAAGACTATACACATTGTAAGTAAACCATTAAACCTAACAAAGACTTTGACCCTCATATAGTCTCATCAATATATCAATTGTATCATCAACCCCAGTGCATTGAATTAACATAGCTATTAACTAGAATGAAGTTTGAATATTTCAACCACTTATAAAACATATCAATTTTTGTTATTAAATGCTACATGCATCAATAAGTTGTATATTGGCCAAAATATAGATGATATCTTTCTTTAGCATTGCCCATCCTAGAAAAACGGTTGGTACCATTTACTTAATGGCGATTTGTCTACATTTGATGACCAAAATACCCTTCATCCGATAAGCTAATTATACCAAATTGCCATTCATAGTACTACTTTTTTTGGGGTGTCTGGATTAGCTCATTTTTTTTAGCTTACGAGCTTTTCGATTTGGGCTTATGGATTTAAACAAAACAAAATCTCGTAAGCTAAAAATAACGAGCTTATCGGCTTAACACCCCTAAATGCCTTTTTTTCCTTTTCTAAAAGAAAAACATATTCATGAACCTATTATAGCACATAATATCTCACAAACGTCTAAATTAATACTTAAACCTGTCGGTAGGCAACTCACATACCACTACGCCAAATACCCTTTACTCCCTTAATGCATTTTCATGGTATAAGAATACTCCTAAAAAAAAAAAAAAAAAAAAAAAAAAAAAGTCCTAATCTAAATGTTCACATTTCTATATTGTTTTATCCTAATATACATATCCAATCAAAAAAGACTTTAGTGGGTAAAGATAACATTCCAATAAACTGAATAAAAGGGTATTTAAGTAATTTAATTAAACGGGGTAACCAGGGAAAAAAAAAAAAAAAACTTACAAGGATTCTAGCAGCAAGAGAATGAGAAGAAAGCGAAGAAAGAGCAACTTCAGCAGCAGCATGTTCAGCTTGGCGTAAAGTAGTAAAATAGTTAGGACTCTCAAAAGAGTCACCATTAAAGTTAACTACAGCTTTGAACCTAGGAGCATGGTCAGGACCTTCCCTGATACAAGTGTAGGATGGCAAGTTGAAGCAGCTTCTTTGAGCTAGCTCTTGCAGCTGGTTCTTGTACATGATGATGGGTTGAAAATGGGTTGAAATGGTGATGGGAGTTGGGTTGGGTGGGAGGGAAAAAAGGGTGTTTGGGTTGGAAGTATTATGGGATGTGTGTGTGTTTTGTGTGTTTTGTTGTTGTGGCATGAATTGTTTAATGCAAGGTGTGAGGTTTTTTTGGTACTACTGTTTCTTTGCATGGATGTGATTTTGATTGATTATTTTTTACACTATTGCTTTTCTTTAAAAAAAAAATATATATTTTTGTAAGAAACCACTCCTTTATTTTAAAATAATTATTCAGTTTTGACATATTCTTTCTTTTTCAACTTTGACAAAGTTTTTTTTATATTTGATGCAAAATGTATAAATAAATTATGTTTTAAATTTGCTTTCATTGGTGTAATTTTCATCCAGTATATATATATATATATATATATATATATATATATATATATATATATATATATATATATATATATATATATATATATATAACTTAAAGTCAAAATTGAAAAAAGTCAAAACTGGACAACTATTTTGAAACGAATAGATTAATATTAATATTTATCAATAAAATGAAGTTCGGAAGTTTTTGACTAATGGCATGTTTAGGACGGAGCATTCTGGAAATAAAAGTTTTTAACTCTATTTTTTCTAACGCTACTAAAACATTAAATTCTAACGTTATTTTTATACTTCATTTACGCATTATAGTTTAATCACAACTAACTTATAAACATTTTGTATGAAACAAAAAATTAATGCTAACTGCTACCATCTATAATTACTGATAAGTGCTATCAATACAAAAGTTATTAATCTTTGATAGTCAAATAAAAACATTTTGAAAAGTTCATAGCTTGATTTTCAAACTATAATAGGAGGATTATTAAACAAAATGTAACTATCCATATGTTTATCATACACCAAGAATGCATTGAATAATTGAATGTGTTTGTTGTCTTAAGTGGTGATAATTAGAAAATTAGTTAGGGAGTATTAAAGACTAAAGAGTTTAGTTATTTAAAAAAAAAAAAAAATTCTCAGATAGTCAATATTGGTTTTGTGGTAGATATACTTTGATTCTTTGCTTGATAATCAAATCACTTTCAATTACTCAAAGTCTCAAACTATAGAAGTTGATTATCAAAAAAAAAAAAAAAAAAATGCAATCATTTAATAATTAACTTAAATCAATACAAAACACCCTTTGTAGAAAAAACTCAAAACACATAACTCTAAGACTTAATAAATTATATAAGCTAATCAATTGTTTTGAAAAGCCATTATTATGGACTAAAAAGATGTGAAATTGTGCAACATTTGAGTGGGGCAATCATGAAATTGAAACACCACTAGCAAAAAGAAGCTCATCTTTTTTGTTTTCTTGGCATATTGTTGTTTGTAAATTGAGAGAGATAATGGTGAGGGGTCCAAAAGGCACTGCCTTTATTGGATACCTCCAAACTCCCAATTCTCATTCTTCCTTTATAACACCACAGCTATATTGTGTCCATATTACCAGCATACTTCCATTTGCTATACCAAAAACATAAAATTTCAAATCAAAACAACTTTTGTAAAAGCAATTTCCACATAGAATTAGTCAATGAAAACATATTTTCATGTACATTCACTATAAAAAGGCTCTTGACTCAACAAAATCTGACCAAACCACTAAGTTACAATGCTCTTTGAGTCTATAAACCACACATTCAAAGATTCAAGAAAGACTAAGTCTTAGATTACATATTCATCAATATGACTATTTGCAAAATGGCTAACAGTTTACGACTTGACGAATTTTGTTTTAACAAAAAACTATTTGTACTAAGAAAACGACGTAAAACAATCATTATTATCATATATATTCCTAATCATTGTCCTAATTTCCAATTTTTAACATAAGTGTCAATTTAGAAACTTGTAGCATGTTGATTTTTTTTTAATATATGATCAGATATTGTCAAACTGCATTAGGAGGTAAATATGCTCAAGAAAATTTGTATAAGCTTATGCAAGCAAATTGAGTTTAAAACTACTATATTCTTGTTGACTTTGACTGAATACCTAATATTTGATCAACTCCAATCATCAATCACTTTCTTGTGGACTTTTGAGCACAATATGGCATCTGAATCCTGTTCATACTACTTTCATTCCCTACTATCTAGTCTTTACTTTTATACATCTTTAGAGACCACAATCAACTAATTTTGCTGTATGACATATAGGCTGATGTATTCTAACTTCTTAAGTGTTTCTAATAAAAGTTACACTACATGTTTTATACATTATCTACGATGTTATCTTCGGTTTTAAGGATAGTATATTTCATACATCCGTAAGGGGGATGGTCACTACGAAAAAAGGACTAAGTGACTAACCTGTAAACTCGCATATAACTAAGAATATGATCAGTGTTAGAACATCAGTTATGGTTGGAACAAAACCTACAGTCCCTACAGAATTACCTATAACTGCACAACATGAACATTTGTAATCATTGTAAAATGTTTCTATTTTATACTGATAAGAGTTGAACCTTGTATGCAAGACCTCAGGTAGATAAAAGTAGCAGAAAGTTCCAAATAATGAGTGGCCCAATATATTAGGACTCTCTAGAACTGACTTAAAAAACAATGACAACTGTAATTTCAGCAGACAAACCAAGTGAGAATATGAAATCATGAGTGACAAATTTTAATAGATTAAGACTAGAATCATCAATTTCAAAATAAAAATTTCATGGTATAAGTAAACAAAAGGATCGTTCAGTAGAAAGTTCGGTACGTAAACTACAAAAATTATATGTAAATGTACGAAATTTCATAAAGGTGTTCCAATATGCACATTTTGCTGAGTTGTCAATTTGTCATACCAGAAAATCTGACACGTATCACTATTCGTTACATTTACATATATTTTTTTGTAGTTTACATACCAAAACGGGACTTTGTAAAAAGTTTGTTGCTATTTTATGACCTGAAACCATATTAAATGAACATGTTCACGAAAGAATAAGTTTGTGCTTGTTTACTATCTTACTGAACTCACCTTAATGAACATTGAACACTCACAAGAAGCATAAAAAATCTGAATCAAGACATTTACAGTACGTAGGTTGATTTACAGCCCTGTGGTCTACAATCAAAACATTTTTTTACCTGAAATAAACGCAGTATGTGTAGCACTAATTTCATATCATACATTTTATTACAACACAGCATAATTACAGATAAATAATGTTTGAATCCACCTATGAATGATGTAGCCATAAGGAAATCACTACTATACAAAAAAAGCAGCAAAACAAATAAATTGAAGTCATCCACTGTTCGATTGTTAACACATACATAGCTATGTAAAAAGTCTCATTGTCAAGCATACAGGGGCATTCCCCCGCAATTGCCTATAGAAATTTCTGGTTTAATCCAAAAGCTAAGAGAAGTGTGAACAGGTTTAACATCTTCCCAGTTTATGTGATCACGAAGCCATTCTACTATTCTAGTTCTAGACATGCATCAAGTGTTCTTAAGCTAAACAAGTTGACACCTCTTATCCCAATTTAGAGTAAATTGTAAATTTAACACTATAACAGTATAATGTCACGGAGTTGTCTTGCCTCGTATGTGCTGGTCGTGACAACAAGCATGCATGTAAAACGGAACGTGTTACAAAAGCTTCTTAAATGGTTTTTCACCACTGGATAGAATCTACAAGCATTGATAATAACCAGTGCAAAGAACGTGAGAATATAATTAAAACTCAAATGCCCATAGCAAATGTGTATCGTGTAAGTGTTTATCAGTTCATATAATATAGTTATGAAAGGCACCAATCAACTTACGCTCACTAGTAATGATAAATAGAAAGAGAACTACAAAGTTATAGATTGAAAAACTGCACTTGCCTTAAAAATTCAGACGACATGATGAAGTTTGAAAGTAGCAGCATATCATCGGTATGATACAATCCTTTTTGTGCGCCTACCATCCTGACAACAAGTTTCAGCTAAAGGATGATTTTACGAGTCAGCTGTTACGCAAACCTGTATATTATAAAAGGCTCTTAAAGGTTTTTATAAAGCCCATAACATCACAATAACTCAAAATGGGACAGAGAAACAACTGAAACAAAGCTGTCATGTAACTTTTGGGGTGTTTATAAATATATCAACTTGTAATTGTAAATATAAGTATCATCAAATTCAAGATAAAGATATACAAATACACAAAATTCAGAAAATTGGCTACAACAAGAAGATAAGTGAGAAAGCATGTGAAACACGGATCTCAGAAAACTGAACGGGAGTATAAGATATTCTCTGTGGCCATAAAAACTACAGCTGCCCCAAAAGCGACTCATAAGGTCACTGGTTAAAAAAAACAATTGCAGTTGTCCCCAAGGTGACTCGTAACTCGTAAGGTCACCGGTTGCTTGACAGTTATTTCTATAGAACTCTTCCTTTAACGGCAACACTCACACACCGACCTGCGCCTCTTTGTCCCAGACAGAATTTAAACTATCAAGCAAGAGTTGAGCCGTTATACTTGGTCTCTTGACGATTATCACTATAGAACCCTTTGTAACATGCAAGTTAAAGACTACTCTATATATATTTATATTCTTATGTAGCAATATCCATATGTGCTATATTTTATACTCCGTATAAGACCATTAGAACTAAATACGACTCTGCTGATACATATGCTAAGGTGGTCATTTTACTTGGAGCACTCTACCGGTTGATATTAAATTATGTCTTAGTCCTCCGCCGCTACTTCCACCATTCGAACCTTGAAACACTAATGTCTAATGATGATCCTATAAAAGCATCCAAAAGCTCTGATGGAAGCCCACTGACATTAGGATATGTTCATTGTATCTTAAGTTATATTGCCAATATATCAGGAACTAACATAAGAAATCATTAAGAATGGCAAGCTGTAATTCTTAAATGTTTAAAATATCAAGATACAGCGGTCTATGATCTAGTTTTTTGGTGATGTCACCAATTTGACCCGTATCCTCAGAAGATGATCAAAAGCAAACGATTGCAACTCATATTCATCTATAAAGAAAAAGGTAAAGCACATAACATAAAACATAAATTTTATTATCTAACAACATATAATACTACGTAACATGATTACACATTTTTCCTTACATAAGATAATGACTAGCAACATCGCTGAAAATCATGCCCACTTGTGCTTATCTCCATATCTAAATATCACTCCAGAAAAAGAAAAGCATGATAATCATTTGTAGCATCCTTTATGCACTCCAACAAGAAAAGCCAAATCTACATCAGAAAGGCATAAATATCAGCAAAAAGATATCAAATATGTTGAATTTCTTGCCGCACTTTATGAATAGGATTGCACTAGTATTGCAAATAAAAGTGTCTTACGGAGTTACAGATGTTGAGCAACGTGTATTGTCAAAATAGACCACTTCACAAAATTTAAGATAAAGACGCAATATCTGCAACCAGCTGAATCTTACCGTGAAAGGTTTAAAACATTCAAGGTCTTCCAAATCCGAAGCCAACAAAATACATAAACAAAGAACCGGTCACTTCCACAAAGGAATTCACAGAGCATAACACATCTGAGTTTTAACACTGAAGTAAAATCCGAGATTGGCAGACTATCTATATCAATGACTAAGTGATGTAGCTATGTCTTACGAACTTCTATGTATATATTAGCCACAGGCGCAGAAAAGAACTTGAAACATTTTAATAACAGTGTCCCGACATTTGCTTATAAAAACGGAAAACATAGGTGATACCAATTACTAAATTCTACTACATTTCGGAACTATCATTAGCAACTTTCAAACCCAACAAAAGCATGACATCTAAGTTCTAACAAATTTGAAGAAGTGCCTATATAGCTTAAGCATTTAGTCCTTGCTACTGGTTCATAACTTTAGCCACAACAAGCAATAGCGGGCACCTAACTCATAAGTGCAAGTGCAATATATCTAATTCAAAACTCTGTCATCAGACTAATGGATACACTGCATAGGCGAACAAACAAAACTATGAAACAAAAAATCTGTACATAAAGGATCAAACCTCTACATGAGTAAATTGCACGAAAAACACACTAAATCATTCACCAATCATATCTTCAGCACCATATTAATAACCCCGACTTCGTACCTTACTAACAATGCTATTAATCAATGACACGAAAACTATTCATTCGAGTAACATATAGCAACTTAACCTTCCCAGTTAAACTCAAGACTCGATAGTTTATCACTAAATCATCTGCTAATGCATTCTCTCAAATCAAACAATTCATTTTCACACTCGCAACTAGCTCAAACTTGAAGTATATGATTATAACATCAACAACATATCCATAACATTAAAATAGGAGTTGCAAGTTGTGTAATCTAGCTAGCTCCTTATAGTAACAACTAATCTTATATATGTTTAAAATCTAGCGTAACCTATATTCGATATTATAGCTTAAACAAATTTGATCATAACATAAATTACTACAAATGTGACTCATCAAAAAGTTGCTAACCAAATGCAGGGGTGAAACCATGATTAAATATGACCGGTGCACAAATTTTTTTTAAGTATACTAATTAAATAACACTAAAAACACATTTCGATGGACTGGGTGCATATAGGAAAAATTGATGTTTTTTTTCCAAAAATTAACACTACATCCAAAAATCAATAGGTGTTCCGATACCCCGTGGGAAAACCCTGGTTCCGTCCCTGACAAAATGTACTTTGTTATTACAAGATCAAATGTTTTTCGGTGTGACTAACGGGTCAGATAGTCCGAGATCTTCGGGTTAGGTAATTTGACGTGGTTAGGCCATCCACAATGGGCTTATGTGGCACATGTTCAATAGGAAAAGTAAACCGATGTGGCATCATTTAATCCACTGTGGGTTGTTACATGTCATATGTTTAATTGTCGTAGGTCTCTGAACAAGTGATCGATGAACCTCTTTTTTGCCACTTTTGTTATTAAACAAATAAATGCTTGTTATAGTGGGATGGTGGTTTTTGCCACTTTTATTATTAATCAAGTTTAATGGGTTGTGAATGTTCTGTAAAGAGGTCTTCAATGCTCATGTGGCATTGTATTGCATCTTGAAATATATCATACACTAGCTTAGAGATCCGTTGACATCGGGTAATTTTTTAAAGAAATAGAGAAAATGAGATGATAAGAAAAGTAATAACGTAAACATGTTTTATTTAAATTATGAAAGAAAGAATGAGACAATGCGTCAATTATCCGATAAGCAATTTAGTTTGTTACAATTATACTAACAAACGTCCGAGCGTTGGCGATTGTAAAATTGATTGTCTCGAACATAAAATAATTTGTTTGAGCGTCTATCGATTCTAAACCCAATCCATGCCGTGATGATAGGCCTTCAAGTACTTCTCTATACGTCATAAAAAGCTAATAATGAAATTTTGGAGATTTCTTCAGGTCAAATGCTAAATATGCATTTTCGTAATCAAGGGCATCAAAACTGTCCTCATCACTGTAAAAGGCCACATCAATCGAATCCTCTTCAACTAAACCAACGCATGCGTTGGACGGAGCATATTCCTTCTCATCTTTAGCAGTTTGAAGCAAATTTTGTTTGTTTGCTACTTTATTTTTTTCAGACATCCACCACTCGTACCACTCATTAACATCCAATTTTACTTGTTTTTCAAATTTTAAAAGCTTATCTTATTCGTTACCTGTACATAATAGACGTTCGTCAATGCATAAAGCTAAAAATATGTATATCAGATTAATCCTTGAATGCTTAAATTGGTTGCAACTATTGTTCAAACGAATGCATAAGTGTTATACATACCTTTACTTGATTCTTTAACGGTTGAAGCTTTTCCTTAAAAACGTGTTTTCCTGAAATCGAAGAAGCATTAGTTAAATCATGAGAATTTTTAAAGAGATTATTTAATAATGAGTTAGGTGCATAAATACATTAACAAACATCAACGATCGCAAACAGGTTCCATTATTTTATGAACGGAATAATAGTAATATGTAAATGAAACGGTAAACAATTTGGTTTATATATAAATTTAAGATTATATGTAAATTTAAGAAATCGTATCAATGTGTCAACTAATACATCCAATCACAGTACCCGTCTTATCATTATAGTCCTCCTATGGGTCAATCCATAATTGGATTTCGTCTCAGTTTATATGATCATAAATTTACAGGTATGGATCGATTAGCATCGCCAACGAAACAATTTATTATTAGCCTAAGACCCGGCCGTTGGCCGGCTATCAAAAGTTTTATTATTAAACATAAAAATGTAGTACAAACATGATGTAAAAAATTTAATACGCTAAACGTATAATGCTGACAAATAAATAATGTAACATATATAAAAGTGGTAAAATGAAATAGTAAAATGCTTGATACCAGATGGAGTTGTTGCATTTGCCACAATGAAATTGCCTGAATTATATCACTTCAAGAAATAATAGGAACCTATGTTATTACAATTATAATAGCCACTCTTTACTTATTGTCAAGTTAACCAACCACACCTCCTAATCATCCGAACAGAATGGTTCAGCCAAAGACAGCATACAAAAAGTATAACAACAAAATGATATGAGTCTAACCATCCACTAAGCAATACAACACATTCTTAGAAACATTACTTAAGACCCTTAACCACCAGCCAATGCCACAAAACTCCTCGCTGGGAAAAGAGCCAACACACTCCTCTCAAGAACATTGTGCTTCACGTAAACCGCTTGAAAATTACTTTCACTTCCATCAGCAAAACTTACTTTCTCCAACTATATTTAACAACCAAAAAAAAAAAAAAAAAACCATCAGTATATCCAAACATATAATTAGAAATAAAACTTGTACATAATATAACTTTGTTTTTGGTTTTTTTACCTCTTTGTAATCAGTTGGAATTGAAATTTCCGTGTAGTATACTATTTACTTGTTTAGAAATATTTGTAAAAATAAGAATGGAAAAGTAAATTCAATACAAAATAATAATAATAACAGTAAAAATGCATCAGGATTACAAAATGCTATTAGTATCTGGGAAAATCAAATCAGTTGGCTCAGAAAGCTTTCACCCCTCCAACATGGGTGTACCATAAAACATGATATTCAAAATAACACGGCACAAAGAGATGTACACTTAAAAAATATTTGTGTAAAAATTACGTTGTTGCGTTTTTAACATCAAATGAGTAAAAGCTAATATTTGTAGGTTAAACAGGCTTTGTAAGTCTCCCCAATTCTAATTAAGATGAATCATATAGTCACAATTTTGAAGCAAATATATAATCAACTAAAAGCACCAACACCTATAATTAAGATGACAATATAGTCACAATTTTAGAATAAAAAACTAACAACAGTTTACCTCATTTTCACCCATTTTATAGCATATATCAAACAACTGAATTCTGTAAGTTTTGATGAGCCATGGACACCTAAATTACACCCAAGTTTCATGATTCATATAACCAATTCATTATTCTATCATGTTTCTGGATATGCCATTTTTTAAATGGCTGTAACCCAACACTAAATCAATGCTTCCAGAAACATTTTAGATTTAATAGTTTGAGGCAAGCTAATACGTCTTTGCAGCCACAATATATCGCCACTAAAAGCCCAACACAACCACAAATATTTGCACGAAAAAAAACCAAAATTCTCCACCAAACAACCTCAAATTCTGCACAGAAGTTGTACAGGAATGCTCAAATAGGGGCTGTTTGGAAATAAACTGTTTTAGGGGGTGTTTGGACAATAAATGTTTTGGGGGATGTTTGGAAAAAGGTTACTACTTAAACGTTTAGACTACCAAATAAACAATGAAAAAATGATAGTGAACACATCCAAGTTACCTTGTAATATTACCCATTGATCATCCTCACATGCCGATTTCAAACCCTTTCTGCAAAAATAACAATATTTATCATCTAACTCAGTGAATAATAATGTACCAAAAAAATTAATAATATGAAGCTTTGGTATATCACTAACCACTTTTCGTATTACTACAAAAAAAATTAACATCAGCCTGAAACTCTTCTACTCCACATCCCAGTGGTGTAACCGTTGCTAAACCTACAAATTAAAAAAATAAAAATAAAAATAAATAAAATTAAAAAAAAAAAAGATAAAAAAACCTCAACAGTCCACAGAGTCGAGGATTGTTTTGGTTTCTTATTTTTACCAGGTCAATAGGAAAAAACAGCAAGAGCTAAACTAAAAGCCAAAAGAAAGTAATAAAATTAAGTCGCCATTTGTCGGTGTGCCCTCGTTTCATGGTCAAGTCTAAACCTTTAACCTTTACAGATCGTTGGTTGCTTCAAATTCTATTCCTTTTACAAAGGCCCCTCAAATTGAACTCATTTCACACCCCCTGAACCACACCGCCTGAACTGAACCCTGTGACTTTTTTTTGTCATGCTTTTCTATGTTTAACTATAAAAAAGATGGAGATGATGTTGTATCTTCATAGCATTATTATATAGGGGTTCCTTTCATTTAGATAACATTTATCTCGCCTATATTAGATGCAATTTACCATTCGCAGTTCTTCTTACAGAGTACTTAAAAAAGGAAACAGGTTGTTTGGATGTGCATTTTGAAAGTGACTGATATAAAGGAAAAAAAACACATTCAACAGCTACAACATAACATGCTATAAAAGAGACTGTTTCGAAATATGTTTCGAACCTGTGAAGAAGTTGGAGAAACTAAAGAGCTGAGCTGATCAATTTGTTCTTTTACAACTAAGAATCTTTTGACAAGAATTTAATAAACCACCATAACACCTTAATCAGCAAAACACAAAATCAAATCAACTTGAAAACATATATATCATAACGAATCAACATGTAATCTGAAAGTATATCTCATCATTAGATAACTAACAATATGCAAAAAGAGAAACTTATACCTATAATAGTTAGTCGTCCTCTTTTCCTTTTGTGGCTGGACCTTATGTATTCAGTAGACCTCGAGTGAGAAACCTGTGAATAATAAGACAGAAGACTAACCGTTAAACTTTTAACATAAAAAAAGGTTAAAAATAAAAATAGATTAAAACATATATCTAACACTATTAACAAATACTCAGGTTAAGGAAGAATGGTGTGATAATGTTTAGTGATACTAAAATACGCAATTTAGATGATAGTATTCATTTTTTTCAGTGTTGTAATTACGATATACATGTATACTTACATTGTCGTAGTATGGAACTTTTGAAAACAAAAGATGTACTTTGTCCATTTTCTCTTCATAATCGTTGGGTAGCCCAATTATATATTGTGCCTGGATCAAAAGTATACATTTTAAGCATGTTAGCACAATATTCTTAACGTTATTGATTAATTATATAACATTGATGTTCAAAGTTAGGTAACGTGAGTTGTATTCTTCAACTGCATAACTCGTGTTTTGGAAACCAAGCCTTCATGCCTTCTATAACTTCCTGTTCATGTTGCTATTGTAGGTACAAAGCTATTTAAGAGCAGATATAAGAAAATCAGTAAATGAGATGCGAGTTTGGATAGAAGAATATCATCACGATATACATGCATACCTACATTGTGCAAGATTACGTGATATTGGTTCGACCACTGCCCGCAGACCTTGCAATTTTCATTCTTGGATGTTAATTAAAACACAAAAAGTAATTAAGATGAACCATACATGTAAGAATGAATACCAGATGCATCAATTTCCTTTACCTCAAATGAAAAACCATAGTTATCACACATCCCTGCAAGAATGTAAAATACGATATGGCATCACTTTCCCAACTAAAGAATGAATATTTCAATATCTAAAAATAATATAAAATAGATGAATAAGTTATTAACTTATTATTACAGTCTTGCAGTGGCTCAGCAAAATGTTTGAAGAAAGCACTTGGACGACATTCTTTTAGGCTGCACTTGGGAGATATAACATAAATTTTGATGTATCAATTACAAATCCTCTTCCTTTGTAATTGTTAAGATACAAAAGTAGCTTTAGAATATCATTACCTTATGTTGGATATCAAGAACACTAAATACATTAAGACATACATATGCGCATCCTTCCATCCCTCGATCTTTCTTAAGCACTTACAAATAAACTGAGAACAAAAAAAGCAGTTTGTGAGCGACTTGGTTTAATATGCATTTCGTCAAACATCTGGTTAAATGTCGATTCAATCACAAGGGAGACCCAAATTTAATTGAGTGTGTGATGACCATCTTTTACAAAGCAAAATTAATAAAAGAAACAAAATAGAATTGATTAATAAAAAACAAAAACATCAAAATAGATGTGATGCTTACCAATTCTCTTGTGTGGATAACATATAAATCACCATAGCTCGACTTGTTAGGGATGTTGAAATTGTTTGAATCGAAGATATGGACCCAATCGAAAGTGTTTTGTGATGTTTTTGAATCTGGAAGGTTTTTGAATCGTATACAGGAAGTTTAAATCAAAGAGATATCGTATAGCAGCCTTTTCAATTCATACACATTCGGCTTCAATGTATCTCACAATTCATATGGGGAGCGTACATGAAGGTTTCTTTGATTAACATTGAAAATTATGAATGCTATTTAATCCTTGGGGGAATTGCATATATACCCACTAAAACATGAATATTTGCATATTTTCCCAAAACACAAGTTTTTAATGCACAATTTACAATGATGTTTAAGCATGTTTTGGGTATATATGCAAATATGTAAGTTTTAGTGGGTATATACTTTAGAAAAATAACTCATATGAGGTTGTTTAATCCGGTCAATGAGACATTAAATGACTAATCGTAACTGATTTTGGTCTTTTGGAAAGAGCGTGTAGAGGAAGATTGGACAAAATAATGCTTTTTTGAATGAGTTAATAACATTTGACGTTGAATAGGTTTTTTTAGAAAAATAGTGCATTGAGTATTTGTACATTTTGATTTAATTATAGAAGGCCACATCACTAAATTAATTACTATTTTAATGCAGCGTGCTTAGCCGACTTGTAAAAAACTTTTATTTATTAGATAGAATAGATAGATTGAGGATGCCCTTAAGACCCGATACTTTTTAGTCCAGCTGGACCACTTAACGGTTACGAGTCTTGATCATCTTTTTAAATTATTTAAAGTTTTTCGGTGATGGTATTTATTTGGTTTGTGTCTGAAATAAATGATCGATATGACGAATGCCATTATTATATAGTTTCTATAAGTGGCAGAGCATATGAGATGTGTACTAAATAATGATAAACTAGAATGATCTTGTAACAAAAAATAGAAATGAAGTTGAGGCAATGTCACTCACTATGTAGTAGGTACGTAGCAATGTTGCATTTATATTGAAATGCATGTATCATGTGTTAAAGCACCACTTAAAGTTAAGTGGCATGTGTTCTCAGAACTTCAAAAGAGTTTTGGGGTTTAAAGATTACTAAATACATGGAAAAAGAAAAAAACAATCATGTGTATACCTCAGTTATACCGCATAAAACTGGGTCGAATAACCTAAAAAAAGAAAATTTTCTCCATATAACTTAGAAAAATAAATTTTTATCCATTTACTCGTTATATTGCCACACCGTGAATTTATATGTAACTTTTAAAGGAAATAATTATACGATATTGAAGGAGGGCATACTTTCGGACTTTTTTTTTTTTTTTTTTTTTTTTTTTTTTTTTTTTTTTTTTGGTGCAAGGTGAATATATATTATTACTCACAAACAAATACTACAATAGCAGTTTGAGAGTATAGACATGCCTATACATCTATATCAGACATTCAACTCAGAAACCATACTAACTATAACAAGCTATACTCACAACATAATACCAAGAAATGAATCCAGTTTAGGTCAACTGCCAAGCAAATTCAACTACACACAGGCAAACTAACATCACTTTGTATCAAACATGTATCTTGATCACCTTTAAGCACCAAATACCATCCAATTACATTTCCCAACTCCTCCATACCAAAGCCATTCAACCTGCCACCACAATAGCAGAGGTATGAAAGGAATTGGGCATCATTGGGAACCCATAACCCCTCCAAGTCAATAGCTATACCAACTGTGCTATATTTCCATCTCAAGAATGGCTTCACACAGTTGGGAACACATACCTTGAGGGAGGACCAACCCTTACCTCCTTAGTAATGTATAACTAGGACCATGTAGGTTCATCTTGCACACCTCACAATTCCTAGTTTCATACATTGCCACACCAATTCACTTACCCTTCTCAAGAGGAAACTCACTTTATGGTGTATAAATAATCCATAACTGTGCTATCCCAAACACCCTGTAGTTACCTAACAAAGGCCTACTAAAGGGAAGTTAGAGACAAAACAGATATAGACTACTTATAGGCCAAAATACAGAGCCATCTCCTGAAGTGAATTAATAAAGATCATTCAAAATTCCAGAGTAGAATTTGAATCATACTAATCTAACTTGATCAATTCCATCCACTTTATTCAATCAGGTAAATTCACTTCCCAAATTCTAAAAGCTTCTTGAACACTGCTTGTTTTAGTTACCTTTAGGCTAGACAATTTGAGTCTGACATTATTTTGAATAACTGAGCAGAGATCCTCCCACTTCCTTCTGTTATCTTGAAACAATCTTCCATTTCTCTCTTGCCACAGAAAGTAAACACTAGCAGCATAAACAAGCTTCTGAATTATGTTCCAAATGTTTTTCACATTTGGTAGTGCAATAAATTCAGCAAGAACTTCCTTCCAGCTATTATCCAGGCATTGTACTCTGCTTTTTCTTCTCATTTTTTGCCAAACCATGCTAGAGTAGGAGCAATTAAAAAAGAGATGATCATGGTTGTCATGCCCATTGTTGCAAAGAGAACATTTCAAGCTCATTCTAGGATACCATTTTAGTATTATATCTTGAGTAGGTAGTCTTTCATGCATCAAAACCCACAGAATAAATGCGTGTTTAGGGATTAGATTAGAAAACCAGACAACTTTGCTCCAGGCCATATCCTCTCCTTGGAACCTTAAAATCTTTCCAAGCTTTGTTAACACTGAAATTCACCAATGACTTCTGTTTATGCAACCATTTCACCCCATCCTTATTACTTGGATTCAGAATGATGTTAGAAACTTCTTTGAGTGTAGGATATTGTTCACACCAGACCATTGGTACTTGTGGGTGACCATTTGGACTTAATTTTTCCACTGTATCATCATTAATAAAACCAGCACTGAAAACCATCCTTCTTGTGATACTAGTATATTTACCATTACCCAAGCAATGCTTTATAAATGGTCTAACCATATCTATGAGACTCAACAGCTTATTCCAGCCCCAACTTGCCTTATTATCATTATCAATCTCCCAAATACTTCTTCCCTCTAGCCTGTAAATGTTTACCCATTTAACCCATAGTGAATCTTTCTTACTTGCTACATTCTATAGATGCTTGACCATCAAAACATTATTCCAACAATCAAGTGGTTTAAAAACCTTGTTCCTTAGGCCTGCAAATACTTTTCCAAGCTATTTTGCCCTTTCCTCTGACTTTTTCACCTTGACTCCATAAGAAATCTTTAAGCAGCCTATCAATCTCTTTGGTAACTGTCTTAGGAAGGAAGAAAACATTAGCCCAATAATTTCGCATAGCAGCTAGTATGGAAGCTATCTTCACTCTTTCAATAAGATTCTTACAATTTGTAACACTTAGCCTTTTAGGAACAACTGGTACTCCCAAGTATTTAACTGGCAATCTACCAACTGTGAAAAGAAGGATTTCCAGTATTCTGCTTTTCACTTCTTCACCGATGTTACTATAAAACAAAGTGCTTTTCCCCATGTTTGGATACAAGCCTGAACATTCACTAAATTCATCTAATGCTTGTTTGATAATCATAACTGAATCAGAATCACCATTGCACAGAATCATAGGATCATCTGCAAAGCATAAACTAGTTATTTTTAGATATTCACAACCCTGATGGTATTTGAATACACCTGCTTGTCTAATCTTCCTTTGCAGAATCAATGTTAGAACCTCCATGACCATAGTAAACAGATAAGGTGATGTAGGGTCTCCTTGTCTTAGGCCCCTACCACCTTTAAAGTATCCATGTCTTTCACCATTTACATAAGTAAAAAAAGAGGTAGTTCTGATGCAAATCATAATCCAATTAATGAATCTTCTAGGAAAACAAAAACCAATCAGAAATTCTTCTAAGAATGACCAACTCACTGTATCATATGCCTTCATTATATCAATCTTAAGAGCACACCTTTCTTTACCATTCTTACTTCCATAACCTTTCAAGAGTTCTTGGGTAATGAGTATATTATCAGTAATACTTCTTCCAGGGATGAATGCACTTTGATTTGGGCTAATGATTCTGCATAAAACTTGTTTCAGTCTACTGGTTAAGATTTTGCTTATCAGTTTATAAACCACATTGCAACATGCAGTTGGTCTATAATCTGATACTTTTGATGGAGTTTTAACTTTAGGAACCAGAGATATAATTGAAGCATTCATTTCTCCCAATATTTTCCCAGAGCTAAAAAATTCTTTCACTGCATTACATATGTCCTCTCCCACAACAGACCAGGCAACTTTAAAAAACTTTGCAGTGTATCCATCCGGCCCAGGAGCCTTGCTGTCATCAATAATTTTAAGAGCCACTTTAATTTCATCCAAGCTAACATCAGAACACATCTTCTCAGCTTCAAGATGATATACTTGAGTACTAAACAGTTCATCAGATTCTCAATATGTAACACCCCCATTTTTCACTGATCGCAGCGGATTAAGTGTTTGGGGTATTACTTCATAGAATCACAGTTACATTAATAGAAAATGACTCGAAAAAAGACATTTTTTGAAATTTATTTATCATTCATTTAATTATCATAGTTTTTATAGTAAAAGATGTACTTTTACTATTGATGAGGTCCTAAAGTCTAGGTGTTAAGTTATGTTTGAATGATAACTGGTTTGAAAGTCCTCCGAGTTCAGTGCCTCCTTCTGCCATATCTCCGTAGAAGTGATATACCTAGAATACATGCTTAAAAGTCAACACTAGGTGTTGAGTGAGAGTCATAGGTTTAAGTGTTAGTGAATACAAGTTCCCTGGGTTCCGTTGTTACACCCATCTGGGAAAATGTTGTGTGTGTGTGATAATTGTAATGCATGCACAATTATCAAGAGTGGGGTGTGTTGCACTAAGCTCATGAACCACACGTTAACAATCCGGGTCATGGGGGGTGCAGACCCAACTATGAGGGGATGAGAAGGATAACTTGCCATAGTTAATCCTTCAGTGGGTTCAAATATAGTACTTATTGGTACTATCCAGAGAGATGTTAGTACCAACGGGAGTTGTCAAACTCAAATAGATCTATCAACTATATTCGCATTCGCGTGGGTAAAATATCACAAACGATTAGATTCATGAATTTTAGTTATGTAGTAGTGGCAGTTAGTTTACTCATGCAACAACCAAAGAAAAAGACTTTATTTCGGTTTTAAGTAAAGCAAGTAGCATGTATCCCCCTCACAGGGTTTGTAAAGCATTTAGAGTGAAAGTTTAAAAAGATTATGAGGCTATGAACTCACCTGGGCTTAGGGAAAATCTAATTGATGCAAAAAGTGACTCGAGAACTAGACTGCCTTACTCACGTATCCTGGTGATTTTGTTGGTGTGGATTTATGTCAAGCTTTTAGTTATCTTGTTTAAGTTTCTTAAGTAATCATTCTTAAGTTCGTTAATGTTTTAGATATAACATAACACCGTTCGGCCATCACAATCCAGAAGTATATGACTCCTCACATCAAGCTCCCTACTATTGTATTATGTTATCAACATAATGCCGTTCGGACCATCATAATTCAGAAGTTAATACTCCTCACATGAAGCTCCCTACTATTGAGCTATGTTGTTATTAAGTTTAGTTATAACATAACACCGTTCGGGCCATCATAATCCAGAAGTACATGCAATAATCGTTTGAGGAGCCAGGGCACTTTAATTCGTAAACCCAGCAAACTTGTCAAAACGAAATATCCACATTGTACTCCTCACATGAAGCTCCCTATTATTGTGTTATGCTTCTAACTTTATTTAAGTTTTATATTTATATAATATTTTCACTTTATACCCTCCTAAACTTATAATACTTATATTATTTATACTTATAATTATCTATACTTAGCAATATTAGTCCCTATACTTATATATTTTATGATAATGACAAAAATGGTCCCTAAACTATACTAACTTTCATTATTTACCCTTTTTACCCTTAACTTTATAATATTTGCATAACTAGCCCTTTTTAGTTTATAATTTATTTTAATTTCTATCCTAGGGTTTCTAAATTTTGAAAAAGGAGTCCTTGCACTAATAACTTCTAGGAAATGTCAAAAACAGTCCCTAGACTTTATAGTTTCAGGAATTTACAATATATACACCTATGCATGTAAACTATATTTTTATGTAACAACTAAGTTTCCTAGCTTATTTTTAACTAATATTTGCTTATCTAAGTTACCTAAATCAGGTTATAGCTTATGAAAAGGGCTTATAGCATGTTAAAGGCAATTCGACTCTATTTAGGGTTTTAAAAATAAAACTAGTAAATGAAATGGTTCAAGGATTAGGCAAGGGTTCCTATGGGATCTAAGGAATACTAATACTATACTAAGACTAAACTAAAGCTAAATAAAGAAAGGATGAAAGCTTACGTGACTAGGGAAGAGTTAACTAGGGTTTCTAGGGTTTTCTCGACTCAAACCAAAACTCGACAAGGGCAAGGCTTAGCTAGATCGACTCCTAGGCCTAATACAGCTCGTGTACAACCATTAAGACCAGAATATGTGTGGAGAGAAAGAAGAGAAGAGGTGTGAATGAAATGGAGAGGGGACGGGGGTATTTAAAGGGTAGCGAGAAGTAGTGAGCAAGAAACAGAAGTAGGAGGTGTCGAGGAGGGGGGAGATGAGAAATATGAGCTAGGGGAGGGTTTTGTCAAGTCTATGAGGTAATGAGGATGAGCTAGGAGTAGCTAGGGGGCTGCCTAGGCCGGTTGTGGTGGTGGTGAGTTGAGAGGAAGAAGGAGGTGACAAGTAGGTGCATCACCTACTTGTGTGCTAGCTTAAGAGGTGATAGGGTGTGTGCTTAGGGTGAATAAGGTGCTAGGGTGCTAGGTTGAGGTGCTTGAGGTGCTTATGTTTAGGGTTTTACTAGTTTTGGTTAAGTTTAGACCTAGTTTTACTTAGTAAGAGTTTAGGGTTTATAATTAGGGTTTTGTGCATAGGTTAGGTTCCTAAGAGTGTTTAGTGACTAATCCTAAGTCATAAGAGGCTTATACTAAGTGGTGGTAACTTAAGGGAAAGATTTAGGAAGGTTTGACCTAGTTTCGGGACCTAAATGACCTAATTTTACTTAGTGAGAGATTAGGGTTTATCCTAGGGTTTGGTGCCTAGGTTAGACTCCTAAGAGTGCCTAATAACTAATCTTACGTCTTAAGAATTTTATACTAAGTAATGGTGGCTTATGGTGAAATTTTGGGATAGTTTAGACCTAATTCTGGGAAGTTATGACCTAGTTATGGTTTTGTGCTTAAGGGACTTGCACCTAAGCTCTAGGGGGTTGTACTAGGGTCTAAAGGTCCTAAGGTATCCTAATGTTCCTAAGGTAACTCATACTTAAGCCTTGGACACTTTCAAACTAGTTTAGTTAATCATATAGGGTTTAATAAGCACATATACCTAATTAGGGCTTAATTAGGGTTTTGTGATATGTTTAATTTGTTAGATTGCTAGATTACTTATTATGGTGTTGTTGTGATCTTATGCTTGACATACCAGGGGTTTATAGGTTGTGAGTGTTGAGTTATTTGGCTTGTGTGAATACGTGAGCAGGTCTAGAGAGTCATGCAAGTAATGAATGCACATAAAAAGCAAAAATTTACCTGTGAAATACCTACTATAGGTATTTGTAGTGAGAATGATAGTGATGAATTTTGTGGGTTGTTACACAATACTCCTTGTAATAGAATTAACTCCAAGGAACTTTTCAAAATGCTTAACAAATTGCATAGGAACTTCTTTACCTTCATACCTTTTAGCTTCTTCATCATACACAATGCTTATATGATTCTTGTGTCTTTTACCTTTAATAACCTGATGGAAATATGCAGTGTTTTTATCACCTTCCTTTAACCATTTGACATTAGCTAACTGAACTAACAACTTTTCTTCATCCATTACTGCTTGTAAGGAATTATTGAAGTCAGAATTTATACTGCTGATGGATACTACTGACAGGTTCCTGCGGAAGCTTATAGTTGTTTCTGCTGATGACTGGTTCCTGCTGACGCATAGTGATCCTGCAGATATAGTTAATCCATGGATAGAAATTGTTTATTTTAGGAAAAGATATGTAGAATATCTTTTATTAGTTTAATGTTATTCGTTTCTTGTAAGAAAGGTTAGGGTTTCCACTAGTATATAAGGAACCCTAGGTCATTGTATTATGTACGAGTTTCAATAACACTTTTAGTAAAGAATATCGATCCATAGAGGATCAAAGTTTAGTATACAGTTTGTTTTTATATTCCGCAATAACTACAAGCTCACATAGATTATCTATTTAGTCTTACTGGTGATTACATTAGTAGGCTAACGATCTATTGGCTCGAGATCTATCAAGGTTTAGATCCTACAAGTGGTATCAGAGCCACGAGATACTCTCTGTAACCTAAATACAAGCACATAACTTTTCACTTAGAACCAATGGGAGACAAACCATCTTCATCTACTGATGTCACTCTCACAGAAACCGGCTCTCTCACTCAACAACTACAACAGGTTGCTTTCTCAAACAGCAACACCAAGCTTCCCTTTCTCAGGAAGGACGAGTATGAGATCTGGGCTATGAAGATGCAAAACTGGATTTCAAGTGTTGACTATAACCTCTGGAATGTGATTCTCAATGGCTGCCGTCCAAAAAAGCAAACAAAAGATGCTGATGGCAACATTAAGATTGTGGAACCTGTTTTTGCTGAAGAAATCCTTGATGTACAAAGGGAGAACAAAGCAAGAACTATTTTGCTTCAAGCAATCCCTGATGACCACATGGGAGATTTTCATTCCATGACTGATCCTAGAGAAATCTGGTGGGCTATAAAAACTAGATTTTGGGGCAATGAAGAATCTAAAAGGATGAGAAAGAGTATGTTGAAACAAGAATTCCAAGAATTCATAATAACTGAAGAAGAGGGTCTCCACAAAGGCTATGATAGGTTTCAGAAGATACTGAGTCACTTGAATCAGCTTCTAGCCAGACCTGACAATGAGGAGGTGAATTCCAGGTTTCTAAGAGCCTTACCTCCCTCATGGTCTCAGGTTAGTATATCCTTGAAAACCAAAGGAGGCCTGGACTACCTCACTTTTGATGACTTGTACAACAAACTCAGAGCATTGGAAGGCAACATCAAGGGACACTCTCCATATACAACAACTCCTTCACAATCTGCATTTATTAGCTCTAACTCAAACTACATGCCACATACCTACTCAAGTCCATCCACTCCCAGTCAAAGTCTTCCCATTACCACATTGTCTTTTTCAAATGCTAATCCAATAACTCATCCAAAGATTAGTAATGTGATGGAAGATGTATTTCATTCGTTTGTTGCTGAAGTTGATAAACAGCAACAATTAGCTTATGAAGATTTTGAGCAGATTGATGAACTTGCTTTAGAAGAGTTGGACTTAAAGTGGCAAATGGCTATGCTCTCTCTCAAGGTCAGAAGATTTGAGCAAAAGGTTGGTAAAAAGCTCAATGTTAATGGTAGAGATGCAACTCGTTTTGACAGGAGAAAACTGAAGTGCTATGCTTGTGGAGAAATTGGCCATTTTGCAAGAGAGTGCACAACCGAGAAGGGTGAAGCTAATACCAGATATTCAGCATACAAGAAGAAAGAGGTGGAGGCTAGAGAATCAAAAGCTTTGGTAACTGCTGTAGATGCTGGTGTTGACTGGAATGAACATGAATCTGAAGATGTAACAAGCAGTTCTCCTCAAGTCTCCTGCATGGCTAGTTGTGATGCTGACTTTGCTTTCATGGGAATATCTCCTCAGGTATCTACTTGTGTTTGTGATTGTGATTCTAAATATAAAACTCTTAAAGAAGCTTATGATGAGATGAAACCAAAATATAATACTTTGTTGATATAAATAAATGACTAAAAACGTTATTCATATCTTTCGATATCTCTTTGTTTTGATAATCACAAAACGAAAACACATCAAACCAAAGATCATGACGTAAACAAGTATTTAGTAGTAAATAACCACTTTCACCATCTAATCACTTAAGGTATGAATAAATTTAGTGTTTAATGCATTATAAGATCAAAGGGATATTATTACAAAGTTTATTTAATATATAAACTTATTATATATTTTTGAAAAACATTTTTGGTAATAAAGAAAAATGTTTTAATCATACTAAATACATGATTTCAAATTTTTAACTAAAATCAGTTAGTTTTTCACCAAATAAACTTTCCCCACTAAAATCTGGCGTTACAGCTGGGCGGCCCCCTTAATTATAAAGGGCGGTCCCCTTAATTTTAAGGGGGCCGGCCTTGATTTAAGGGGACCGGCCACGCTCCTCTGTCAGATTTTGTTGCCTATAAATACCACCTCAAATCTGGAATTTTTCTCACCTTTTTGCACTAGAAACTTTCTGATTCAAATCTCCATTTCAATCTTAAAAATCCTTTGATCATATAATTCATAAGCCTTTGTTTCCAAATGATCCAAAGCCTCATTCATTCAAGTGCAAAGAGAAGAATACTTTTATTCATCAAGACTAGGAGTATTACAACTTAGTATCATCTTGCTATCTAAGTTGCTTGATCATTTCATCTTGTATATCATTCATTCTTTGGTGAATATAGTGTATACATTGGTTAGATAGATTTAGATATAGGATCTAGATTTATTGAAGGTGTGAAGTAGTACTAGAAGTGAAGAAGTAGAGGCGGATAAGATTAGTGATAAAAGAAATAAGTGGTGATAGTATATTGAAGTGGAGATAGTTGTGAAGACAAATAAGTTGAAGCTTTGAAGTTGAGAAGACCTTGAAGCCTATAAGTTGTGAAGTAGTATATATCTTGGAGTAGTGGTTAGGACTTAGTAGTGAAGGTGTGAAGCAACACGTGGCGTGAAGAAAAAGAGTTAGGAAGTAGTAAGTTGTGAAGAAGCTAGGAGCGAAGTAGAAAGTTGTGAAGAAGC
Source organism: Artemisia argyi (assembly GCA_030686995.1). Lineage (NCBI taxonomy): Eukaryota > Viridiplantae > Streptophyta > Magnoliopsida > Asterales > Asteraceae > Artemisia > Artemisia argyi. The sequence continues at coordinate 29,097,249 of CM060693.1, forward strand.
TAGGAGTGAAGTAGAAAGGTGTGAGGAAGAATTGGTGTGACGTAGATTGGTGTGAAGAAGTTGTGATTGTGTTGTGACAAAGTTGTGGTGTGTAATTTGGTGTGTAAGGTTTTCTCCGCCATAAGGGAGGTTTTTGATCTAGTGAAGAAAACTCTCGAGTAGGTGACCCGGGGAGTGGAGTAGGGCAAGGAAGGTGTCCTTGTAGCCGAACCACTATAAATCCTTTGTTTCTCGGTTTGATCTTTCCATCTCTCACTTTTTGATTACTTACTTATTAGCGTTTCATACATAATTATAATTGCTTGTGTTGTGCATATATTGATTTCACATAAAGATCAAACTAAAATTCATTCATAACATTAATCTTACAAAAACAAACTAAGTACATAAACTTATATTAAAACACTTATATATATATATATATATATATATATATATATATATATATATATATGCTTATATATAGGATATATGAAATTATAAATTCTTTCCCAACATTATACATAAGTAGTGTTTATACAAAATCGTAAATAAACTAGTATCTACACTTTTGCATTAAAGAGTTTTGAATTTGTAAATTATACATAACTAGTGTTTATACATAATCGTAAATAAACTAGTATCTATATTTTTGCATTAAAGAGTTTTAAAATTTTCGTCTAATCCTTAGAACCCCCCCCCCCCCCTTCTAGTTTTCCACAATTGGTATCAAGAGCCACGTCTAGCAAGACTTTTAAAATATATTGTATTTTAAAACTTGTAACGATCTATAGAATTCGAAAAATATCTAGAAGGGGAATTTACGCAAAAACCACCATTATTTGAAAATGATCATTTTCTTGAATGGAAAAATAAATTTGAAAATTATGTGAAATCAATAGATCTTGATCTTTTGCATATCATTTCAATTGGTGATCTTAAACCAACCAAAATGGATTTTGAAAATCAATATAATAATCTTTAAACCAAGTTTGATAAAAATACTAAAGCCAAATTACTTATTTTCAAAACTTTACCAAGAGTTGAATATGAAAGATTATTTCTTTGTAAAACGGCAAATGATATTTGGAGATGTCTTTTAAAGTTTCACCAAGAGAAATGCAAAACCAAAGATGATAAACTTGATATTGCACAAGAAATAGTTACTCTAGAAAATTTAATAGATAAATATTTAGTTGAAATAAACACATGTACTACTAGTTCAAATGTGATCATTGAAGGTATCAATAACGAAGAATACATGAGCCAAATTCGAAGAAAGAGTGTTAATAAATCATGGTGCAATAAGTACGAAGAAGACGATGATAACACGGCTTGTGAGAATATTCAAAAAAATGTGAATACAAGTATTGATGGCAAGGACTACATGCTTCTAGATCTAAGCGAAACTACAAATAAAACATGGAGCGACATGGACGATGGAATTGATCAACATATAGCATGTGAAGATTATACAACTACTAATAAGGTACAATCCGAAACCGAACATTTTTGCTATGATCAATTTATATTAGAATTTTCAAAATTGGAAAACAACTTCAAACAATTTTGCAACATTGACTCAAAAATGATTCTTAAAAATAAATCTTCAATATTCATTGAAAACAATGTTGAAAAGGAAATAATTTTAGAAGATAAAATGTCTAGACTTGAAAGCAGTATTGAAATTGATCTTAAATGTAAATATTGTCAAGACTATAAAAATGAAATTAAAATGGAAAATGAAAAAACAAAAATATTAGCAAAATTTGAAAATAGCTCTAGATCTTTAAAATATTTGCTTAACATTCAAAAGTCATTTTATGATAAAACCGGGTTAGGATTTACCGCAAATGATCCTTTAACAAATGTATCAAAACAAATAAAATTTGTTAAACCTAGTGGAGAAATTTAGAACTAATATTATTTACACCCATTATTTATTCTCTAGTCAAGAAAGTCATTGTTTGTTGATTAAAACAAACTATTGATGAATTCTTGTACTTCTCGACGACATCCTCATCATGTGCATTTAAATGCAATGGATGTTCTCAACTAATCAACTCGGACCCATGAGAATCTGGGTACCATGCTCTTTATCATGTTTAGGTAATTAACGAACGAAGAAACTTTTACGTTTTGGATTGCTCACCTTGCTCTCTTACTTTTGATGACTATTGGTTTCTATCACTATGTTTCACATTCTGCACATGATTTGCCTATGACGTTGTTGCGGTCATTTATTGTCTCGGCGTTTTGTTCTTCACTTTTGGAGTATTGGTTTTATGGTGTGTCCATTACTATTTCAAGACGAAGGTTTTTAAAGCACAACTATTTTTGGTCTTCATGATTTGTGCTGATTGTTGTAATCGATTAAGTTTTTCGGATCAAGCCTCCTTGATCTTTATTGCGTTGGGATTTTACTTTGCTTCTTCGACATGCTTTGGGCAAACTTTTAAGATGTCTTCTATTACATTATATTAGAGTGTGCTTTAATTAGTATATTAATATGATTTAATTTATAAGTTGCTATGCTTTTAGATCATTATTACTAATATATGTATACATGATATTAGGATAATTAACCCTCCTATTGTTAAGTCTATTATCATTTTTCTTAGTCTTCATTTATATTGAAAATCTTCTATGATCTATAGTAGAATACTTACCATTTAAGCTATATGATCTTACTAGTTGCATTAATAGATGTGTTATAATTAAGACTTGTTAGAAACTTAATATTATGATGTGTTTTGTATACATATGTATATCTTGTATCCATAGATGATTTACTTTGTCTCTCTCTATCTCATTGCATTTAGATCATAAACATCTACCATCTCTCTTCCATATCTTTAGTTGCCATTAGAGATGATTATATGTGACAATGGGCTTAATTGATTCTCTTAAGTATGATAAGTTTCCATTTCAAATCCTTCACTTGCAATTTCTTGTTATCAAAATCAAAACATCATGTTTAAAACCTCTCTCTTTGAATAAAAATATTTCAAATATCTATATTATTTTTCTTCAAACAACATGTTTAACTATAAGCTACCATAACTTTATTTTAATCAAAATCAAGATTGAATTTTTTTTTAAACATGTTATGAAACAAAACTCAATTTATTTTATTGTAATGCACACTTGAATTTATTTCAAAGCATTGTTGAATATAACTAAAAACGCTTTATTTAAAAACATATTTGATTATCTCACATGTGTCATACACTTTTATGGAAATGACATTCACAATTTAATCAAATCATTTCATGAGAATCATGGTTTGCCCATAAGGATCTTGTTTGTAACAAGTCTTGAAGTCCATATAATCATATCTTCCTACTTGTTACTTGTAAGCACTCATCAATATGTTTGCACTAGCCTACATATTATCATTTTCATATAGTTGCATATTTAACTAGTTTGCTTTATTGCTTACTTGGTTGCCTATCTTAATTGATCAATTAGTAGATTGCGTGATTATTAGAAATTAATTGTCTACTTTACTTATCTCTATAACACTCTCTACATTCATGAATAGTATGCCCTATATTGCCTCAAAGAGTTGAACTTACTTGAATCCAAATCCAAAAACACAAGATTTTTGAAAATTTTCTGCCAAAACCCCATTTCTGGCATTCTGGGAATCACCAGATGGGCGGCCCCCTTAATTATATAAGGCGGCCCCCTTAATTTTAAGGGGACCGGCCCCTAATTAAGGGGACCGGCCATCTGATGGTCGGGGATACTGTTTTCTTTATCACTTTTTGACCCATTTCACCCTATACTTCCCAAAATTCACAAACACATTTTGTCCCATACTATCCCTCAAAATTTACCTTCCTAAACCACATTTCTCATACACTATAAATACCCTCTTCCCATCATTAATGCCATCACACCTAAACATGTCATCTCCCAACAACCAAAAACCAAAGATTTCAAGAACCGCAAGGATCTCCATCAAACCCATTTGGAGGAGGAAACTTGATTCTTGTCATAACTCAATTGATGTTGTTCCAAGTCAACCAACAACTAAACCTCAAACCCACACTAATGACTCATCTCACAACCTATCATCCACTCATGCCCTCATTAATGCCTCTTCTTATGATGAGCATGCTCAATCCTAAAACAACAATCCCAATCTTTCAATCAATACCTCACATGTTGCTCATTCAACAAAAACACCACCCACTCATGAAGAACCTCTTCCACCCATTTCATGTTTTCATGACTACCCAAGCTCAACCATGTCTCCACCACCAAGAGTACCACCACCACATCCTACAACTTCACATGCCATTCCTATGTTGCATGTTCAAACCTTCACCCAAGACAACTATCATGTTCCACCACCATCACCTTCCTCCGAACACTTGAAGTTCGTTGAGGAGCTAAAAGAGGCTCATGAGCTTAGTGCTCTTTTACCATTACATCTTGCTCAACGCAATTTGGATCCACCTCAATCAAGCTCACCATCATCACCACACAACATCAGCCAAATTGAGAAGCATGTTAACAATTGCCCTTGTTGCATCTTCCTCCAACAACAAACCATTGCATTGAATGAGCACTTTACTTGGATTGAGTATCTTCTTACTAGATCTCAACAAACACCATCACTTGAACTACATCAAAACCCTCAATCAACAAACCCAACTTCAAATCCACCACCTACAAGCTCCACATCTCCAAACTCACCAACATCCATGCAACCAAAAGTTTATCTCCACTAAACCACCAAGCATTTTATATGCTTATGTTTCTCATTTTCAAATAAAACTCGTCAACCATTTTGGGATTCAAGAAAGTTTGGTGACACTCCTTGTTTGCACATTAGGATGCTCTACTTTGTTTAGTATTCTATCTTTATGGCCTTTGTAACATTGATTATGGGTTGACATAATCATTTTCTATTAATGAATGATTTAATATGTGTTTCTAATTATCTTTTGCCATGCTTATTATTAGTTGGTATTATGCTATATGTGTTTGCTTGTGCCATGCTTGTGCTTCTAATAATTTTCTTGCAAGAATTCCAATACACGAACCCTTGGTGCCCTCAAACGAGGGGAGCATACATCAAGGGGGAGCTTCCTTCTTATTGGCTTTAACCTTTTTGATTTTACAAAAAAGGGGAGAAGTGAATATAAACTCACTAAATACTTGTCTAAAAATTAATTTTTGGATTTAACGACTTTAGGTTTTGTAATCATCAAAATGGGGGAGATTGTTGATATAAATAAATGACTAAAAACGTTATTCATATCTTTCGATATCTCTATGTTTTGATAATCACAAAACGAAAACACATCAAACCAAAGATCATGACGTAAACAAGTATTTAGTAGTAAATAACCAATTTCACCATCTAATCACTTACGGTATGAATAAACATAGTGTTTAATGCATTATAAGATCAAAGGGATATTATTACAAAGTTTATTTTAATATATAAACATATTATATATTTTTGAAAAACATTTTTGGTAATAAAGAAAAATGTTTTAATCATACTAAATATATGATTTCAAAATTTTAACCAAAATCAGTTAGTTTTTCACCAAATAAACTTTCCCCACTAAAAAACAAAAAATCTGGCCGTTACAGCTGGCGGCCCCTTTAATTATAAAGGGCGGTCCCCTTAATTTTAAGGGGGCCGGCCTTGATTTAAGGGGACCGGCCACGCTCCTCTGTCAGATTTTGTTGCCTATAAATACCATCTCAAATCTGGAATTTTTCTCACCTTTTTGCACTAGAAACTTTCTGATTCAAATCTCCATTTCAATTTTAAAAATCCTTTGATCATATAATTCATAAGCCTTTGTTTCCAAGTGATCCAAAGCCTCATTCATTCAAGTGCAAAGAGAAGAATACTTCTATTCATCAAGACTAGGAGTATTACAACTTAGTATCATCTTGCTATCTAAGTTGCTTGGTCATTTCAACTTGTATATCATTCATTCTTTGGTGAATATAGTGTATACATTGGTTAGATAGATTTAGATATAGGATCTAGATTTATTGAAGGTGTGAAGTAGTACTAGAAGTGAAGAAGTAGAGGCAGATAAGATTAGGGATAAAAGAAATAAGTGGTGATAAAGTCGAGATAGTTGTGAAGACAAAGAAGTTGAAGCTTTGAAGTTGAGAAGACCTTGAAGCCTAGAAGTTGTGAAGTAGTATATATCTTGGAGTAGTGGTTAGGACTTAGTAGTGAAGGTGTGAAGCAACAAGTGGCGTGAAGAAAAAGAGTTAGGAAGTAGTAAGTTGTGAAGAAGCTAGGAGCGAAGTAGAAAGTTGTGAAGAAGCTAGGAGTGAAGTAGAAAGGTGTGAGGAAGAATTGGTGTGACGTAGATTGGTGTAAAGAAGTTGTGATTGTGTTGTGACAAAGTTGTGGTGTGTAATTTGGTGGTGTGTAATTTGGTGTGTAAGGTTTTCTCCGCCATAAGGGAGGTTTTTGATCTAGTGAAGAAAACTCTCGAGTAGGTGACTCGGGGAGTGGAGTAGGGCAAGGAAGGTGTCCTTGTAGCCGAACCAATATAAATCCTTTGTCTCTCGGTTTGATCTTTCCATCTCTCACTTTTTGATTACTTACTTATTAGCATTTCATACATCATTATAATTGCTTGTGTTGTGCATATATTGATTTCACATAAAGATCAAACTAAAATTCATTCATAACATTAATCTTACAAAAACAAACTAAGTACATAAACTTATATATATATATATATATATATATATATATATATATATATATATATATATATATATATATATAGATATATATATACATTATATATATAATGTGTGTATATATATATATATATATATATATATATATATATATATATATATATATATATATATATATATATATATATATATATATATAAATTCTTTCCCAACATTATACATAAGTAGTGTTTATACAAAATCGTAAATAAACTACTATCTACACTTTTGCATTAAAGAGTTTTGAATTTGTAAATTATACATAAGTAGTGTTTATACAAAATCGTAAAATAAACTAGTATCTATATTTTTGCATTAAAGAGTTTTGAAATTTTCGTCTAATCCTTAGAAGCTAACTTTTACAAAACAAATAAAATGAAAAAGACGTAAAACTATTCAACCCCCCCCCCCTCTAGTTTTCCACATACTTGTTTTGTTGAAGCTCAAGCATACAAAGAAGCTCTTAAAACTTTATAACAACAGAAGGTGTGGTTTCAACATAATCAATTGGCTTATGAGGAAAAGATTAGAGTTTTAAATAGAGATTTAGAGAATACTAGCAATGAATTAAAGTTTTCTGAAAAAGAAAAAGCTAAAATCGAGTCCGAGAAAGATATTTTGCAAGAGCAATTGGATAAAGAAGTTGCTAGGCATAAAGAGTGGCTAGTTTCAGGTGATAAATTATCTAGGTTGCTCTATAGTTGTAAGTCTGTAACATCTGAGATAGGTCTAGGGTTTAAGAAATATGTTGGTCCAGAAGCAAATCACTATTTAGATAAGAAAAGTCATAATTGCTCTGTTCCTGTAAAATATCTAAAGGAAGGTGAGATGCATGCTGTACCAGGACCTATTAGAGGTGTATTTATGCCTACCACTAAAACCTGTGACTTTGATGGTTCTCACCATCTGTTTGGCAAAAAGTCTGAAGACTTGCCAAACCTTTCTTGTAAATCTAACTCTGACTCTCCAACCATAGGAACCCCTAAACCTACATCCCATAAGTTGGACTTACCAGAATCAAAGGAACACACTGGCATTAGGATGAATGACTCCCCTGACTCTAGAAGTATATCTAGTAATGATTCTAATATATATGTCTCTTGTTCTTTCAGGGACAAGGCCTCAGAGACCTCTAGCTATGCCAGCTATGATTCCAAGACCAAGTCAGACTCACCCAAGTCCTCAATAAAGCTTTCTGTCAAGTCATCTTACAAGTCTGTAGACTCTGAAGTTGCTGCTGATGAAGCTGTTTCTAAGACAGCCTCTTCTGAAGACTTGTTATTTACTTCTTTTGAAAACAATTCCTTTCAGTATTTGCAAAACAATTCTATTTTTGGTGTTTCTTTGAATAATTCTGTGTTTAATAAGACATCTTTTGGATTTAATAAATCTTCTAAGAAGAAGAATTGTTTTGTTTGTGGTAGCAAAGTGCATTTGATTAAGGATTGTGATTTTCATGATAAGAGAATGGGTGTTTCTGTTGCCAATAATAGACCTAGACCAAAGTGGACCAATAATTATTCCAAACCCTCATTAGTTCCACAGGCACATTACACCATCAGCAGGATGAACTCTATTCCTGCTGATTGGTCTGTTCCTACTGATAGGTCTGTTTCTGCTGATAGATATGTGAATACCAATAGGAATAGATATGTGTCAAGACCATTTTCTGGATTTAATCATTGGTATGGATATAATGACCCAATGTTTTTGGGAAGGGCTAATTGGGATTCTGCTGAAAAGTCCTCAGCAGATTGTTCTTGGACATTTAAAAGGCCATATAACTACAGGGATTCCAGGAACAATTGTGGATCTAACTCATCTTCTTGGCTACATAATAATGATCCACAGGGTAGGCTCAAGTCTTTCATGACTTAAGTCTCTCCATATATTCATGTTGTTGTATATTAACTTTTTTTGTTGTAGGAACATCCTCTTCTTAATAAAGACTTAGGTATTGTTGATAGTGGTTGTTCAAGAAGCATGTCTAGGAATCAGGAGAAGCTACATGATTTTGCGCCTTTTAATGGAGGAATAATGAGATTTAGAAGTGGAGTAGGAAGAATCACTGGTAAAGGAACCATTAGAACTCCAAAGGTGGATTTTGAGAATGTCTACTATGTGAAGGAACTTCAAGGATTCAATTTGTTCTCAGTTTCACAAATCTATGACAAAAAGCTTCATGTGCTTTTTACTGAAGAGGGATGTCTCATTCTTTCACCTGACTTCAAAATACCTGAAGACAGTCATGTATTGCTAAAGGTTCCAAGAAATCATAATCTTTACACATTCGACTTGAATGATGTCAAGCCAGAAGGTGATCTAGCATGCTTGATGGCTAAAGCATCCTTGGATGAATCTACTAAATGGCACAGAAGGATGGCACATGTTAATTTCAAAGTTATCAACAAGCTTGCTAAAGATGGACTTGTTCATGGACTTCCTTCCAAGAAATTCACTAATGAACACAATTGTGTTGCATGTAACAAGGGTAAGCAACACAAAGCTTCCTATAAGGCCATCACTGCTGTGAGCACAATCTCAAAACCATTGCAGCTACTTTATATGGATCTTTTTGGTCCAACATCCATCAGGAGTATTGACCATAAGTACTTCTGTTTGGTAATCACTGATGCTTTCAGTAGATTTAGTTTGACATTCTTTTTGGTGACTAAAGATCAAACCTTTCAGGCACTTAAAGAATTTATGGCTCTCATTGAAAACCAACTAAACAAGAAGATTAAAGGTAGAAGGTGTGACAATGGGACAGAGTTCAAAAATGCTAATCTTATTAAACTTTGTGGGTTAAAGGGTATTAAAAGAGACTACAACACTCCTAGGACTCCACAACAGAATGGAGTTGTAGAAAGGAAGAATAGAACCCTTATAGAGGCTGCAAGATCTATGCTTGTTGACTCTAAACTTCCCACCATGTTTTGGACTGAAGCAGTTGGCACTGTTTGTTATGTGTTGAATAGGGTGTTGATTACTAAACCTCATAATAAGACACCCTATGAGCTTTTAATAGGGAAGAAACCTATCATTGAACACTTGAAACCTTTTGGATGTCAAGTGACTATTCTGAACACAAGTGATCACTTAGGAAAATTTGAAGCAAAAGCTGCTGAAGGGTATATTGTTGGTTACTCAGCTCATAGCAAGGCCTACTGATGAGGCGAAAAATGAACCACTTTTAGGGGGTCATTTAAGCCCGGAATTGAATTTATTTGATCAAATATTACCCTAAATCGTTCCTTTTATGATTTTAGGTACTTTGAGAGTGAATTCTGGAAAAGAAGGCATTTTGGACGTTTTTGGAGCATAAAAGTGAAGAAAACGGCAAAGTCTCAATTTTCCTTGCAGGAACAGTACCTGACGGCGTCACCAAGGCCGTCACGTGTGTTGGTGACGGCCCAGAAACTTCATGAAGGCATCACGTAGGCCGTCACGTGTAAATTGTCACAACTTTTGCGCGCGGTAGCTGACACCGTTTTGGCCATAACTTTTGCATACGAACTCGGATTTGAGCGATTAAAAAAAACGATCGGGACGAAAAGATCTACGATTTGGTGAAGAAAGATTGTTCATGACGCCGTCAAGGTTTGGTTGACGCCGTCATGATCAGGCCGGGCAGAAAATAGCCTATAAATATAACATCATAACTTCACTTTTTGAAAGCCCTAAACCCTAAGGTCGATTCCTGGGTTTAGGTAGGTGTTTTTCCAGCAACTTAGAGGGTTTTAATCACTCCATAAACATCATGTATTGGTTTGTTGATTCTATCTTAATTATGTTTTTCATTATCATTGTTGATTGCTCTTCTTTGATGATGTTTTGCTAATTCACCTTGTGTCTACTTATGATTGTGTGAAACTTGTGTATAATTGATTAGATCTCATTGATTTCTTGTTGATGTTTGTGTCTATCTCCATCAATGAGGGCTCGTTGATGCGTGTGTCTATCTCCATCAATTAAGGCGTGACAACTTCAATAGATCTAGTTGGTTTAGTTTATAATTCTTGTTTCCTATTTATTCTTGTTTTGATTGAATGAATTCAATGTTAGGCTTAAGAAAACTGGCAGATCTCCATTGTGTAACATGATTGAACATCTTAGGAAACATGAACCGATGTGTACTAGGTTTTTATGGTTGTATTTAATGCATGAGCAAATTCTAGTGATCCCATGTTAGGAGCTTCTTAGCCGGCTCGACATAGGAGTGAAGTAGGAGCTTATAGGATTGGGGAAGTAAGTACACCACCTCATGAATAGTATTAAGGAATACAACCCGTCAATTAAAACAAGGTGTGAAAATTCAATAGGTAGAATTGGATAGCTAGCAAGGAGTAACATATCATGGGTAGACATGCTTCACTTATCTTGTAGAACCTTAGTTTATTTTCTTGTTTATTAGATTAATTAGTAGCTTTTGGGTTAGTTGATTAGCAACTAATTCCGCCCACTCTCCCAATACCCGAGATTTTTACTTGCTTTTCATAAAATATAAAAACATAAAAAGAATCATCCTTCACCTTTAGACTTAGTTAGATTAATTTCAATCCTAACGACACTATTCCTAGCTGAACGATCAATCCCCCGGTACTTGTCACTATACTATACTACAACGATTAGGTACACTGCCTGGTGGGGTTTGTAAGCTTCTCGAAATCCCTCGAGAGGTAAAGCCTGGTGCAATTCCCACGCATCACCTACAGGGTATATAACTTGGCTGCAAAGAAGATAGAAGAGACTCTTAACCTGAAATTTCTGGAGGATAATGAAAATGTTCAGGGAAAAGGTCATGAATGGTATTTTGACCTTGACTACTTAACATATTATTTGGGGTATGTAAGACATAAAACTAACCCCTCTGCAGGTATACAAGTGTCATCTTCTAACAGTGCAGGTACCCTAAAAGATGACTCAGACAATGATTCAGAATGTGATGAACCCACTATTGTTGTATCTACTCTACCTATTCATATAGCAGGTCCTCCTAACAAAGAAGCCTCTTATGCCAAAACTGCTGATGATGTGGAAAACTCAACCTATGCAGAAGATCTTGCTATACTCAAAAAGCAAGAGCATACAGCTGCTGAAGAAGCTGAAAGTCTTGGTCTTGAATTTGCTCAAGACACTGAAGCACTCTTGAAACAAGCTGTTGTTGAAGAAAGCAGAAAATCTATTTCTGTTGATGCATCTGCTGATGCAGCTACTGATTCTGCTGAAGGCAATTCTGCTACAGTTCCTGTTTCCACTATCACATCCACAAGTTTAGATGAACCTTTTGGCAGGTTTTCCATTCCCTCAGATCTTTGCTCCTACACTAACCAATCTTGATACCTCCATTGATGTTAATCCTGTTACCACTAAAAGGATCAACACCATTCATCCACAAGATAATATACTTGGTGATCCAAATGCTATGGTTCTCACCAGGAGTGCCATTAAGAATACCAAGTTTGGACAATGTGCATTTCTCACATATGTGTCTACTCAGAAGAGAGACAATTACACAGATCAGAAGCATTGTCTGTTTGCTTGTTTCTTGTCCCAAGTTGAACCAACTAACATTAAACAAGCTTTGACTGAACCTAGTTGGGTTGAAGCTATGCAGGAAGAGATGCAACAATTCATGAATCAAGATGTTTGGGTACTTGTTGATCTTCCGGCAGGGAAAATTGCCATTGGGACCAAGTGGATATTAAAATGCAAGAGGGATGCAAGAGGTATTATGGTCAGAAATAAAGCAAGATTGGTGGCTCAAGGTTTCAGACAAGAAGAAGGGATTGACTATACTGAAGTCTTTGCACCAGTTGCTAGGGTTGAGGCAATTAGATTATTTTTAGCTTTTGCCTCATACATGGGGTTTAAGGTATATCAGATGGATGTCAAGAGTGCCTTCCTCTATGGCAAAATTGAAGAGGAGGTCTATGTCACTTAACCACAAGGCTTTGAAGACCCCCAGCATCCTAAGAAGGTGTACAAAGTTGTCAAGGCACTTTATGGACTTCACCAAGCACCAAGAGCATGGTATGCTAGATTGTCTACATTTCTTTTGGAGCATGGCTACAGAAGAGGAGCAATTGACAAGACCCTCTTTATTAAGAAAAACTCCAGGGACATCATTCTAGTACAGGTCTATGTAGATGATATTATTTTTGGCTCCACAAAGGAAGCATGGTGCAGGGAATTTGAAGATTTGATGAAAGGTGAATTTCAGATGAGTGCAATGGGGGAATTAACCTTTTTCTTAGGGCTACAAGTCAAACAACAACCTGAAGGGATTTTTATCCATCAAGAAAAATATGTTAAGGACATCTTGAAGAAGTTTGACTTTGACCTTTTGAGGACTGCTACTACTCCATATGAACCACCCAAGCTTAAAAATCCAAATGAACAAGATGAGGCTGTGAATGTTCACCTCTATAGATCCATGATTGGATCTCTCATGTATCTCACAGCTTCTAGGCCTGACATTACCTTTGCTGTCAGTGCTTGCTCAAGACATCAAGTCATTCCATTGACTTCCCACCTAAATGCAGTGAAGAAGATTTTCAAGTACATCAAAGGCCAACCCAAGTTAGGCCTCTGGTACCCAAGGGAATCACCATTTGTGTTGGAAGCATACAGTGATAGTGATTATGCAGGAGATAATTTGGACAGGAAATCCACAACAGGAGGTTGTCAATTTCTTGGCAGAAGACTCATCTCTTGGCAGTGCAAGAAACAAACCATTGTGGCTACTTCTACTACTGAAGCAGAATATGTTGCTGCTGCCAACTGTTGTGGTCAGGTACTTTGGATTCATACTCAAATGTTGGATTATGGGTTTAACTTCATGAATACTAAAATCTAAATTGATAATCAAAGTACTATCTCTATTGTTAAAAATCCTGTTTTTCATCAAAGAACTAAACATATTGAAATTAGCCACCATTTTATAAGAGATGCAAATGAGAAGCATCTAATTCAAGTGCTTAAAATTCATACTGATGATAATGTGGCTGATTTATTAACAAAGGCTTTTGATGGACCTAGGTTTAATCACCTAGTTGTCAACATTGGGATGGTCAACCATTGAATGCTATGTTTGAGGGGAGGCATAAGCCTCAGGGGAGGCATATGCCTCGAGGGAGGATTGTACATGTTGTATATTATGTATATTATGTATGTTATTATGGTTACTAACTTTGTTTTGCAGGTTTCTTACTAATTTTGTATATTATTATGGTTGTCTTTTGTGTTCTGTTTGAATGTTTGGTTGCAGGTTATGTTCCTGCTGATGAACAGAGATCTACACAACTTATATCAGTGGAAAATGATGTAAAAGACAAAATAAAAGGTTCTTTTATTATTGAGATACTAGAGGTACATCATCAACACCATCAAACATTAGGATTACTAAAGACACCACCTAACAACATTCAAACAACCTAACGACAAACCACCTTCTAAACCAAAACACCACCACCTCCCACAGCCCAAATTTCTACTCCATTTTCCTCTTCCCTTTTCCCATGTCCTTGGGGTCAGGCATCCTCTTGTGGGCCCCTCTGGATTGCATGTATTTGTTCTAGAGCTTGGGAGCAGCAAGTCCAAGGATAACCTTCAGTGGACCCTTGTTCCTTTGATAGGACTGTGGCTCTTCAAGGACAGAGATTTTCCTCATATCAGCACAAACCCTTTCCATCTCACTAGTAAGGAATGTTGTGACAGGAGTAAAATCAGGGACAACAACAGCAAGAGGAGTTGGAGCTTCATTTGTTTCCTCTAATGAGGATGGAGATGGACAAAACTCTGAAGGTCCTTCACCAAGATAGTAGTATGCTCTTTGTATTTGGGGAATATCAAAGGTGCAATCAGAAGAAGAATCAGAGGAAATATCAATAATTTTGGGGTTTGATTTCATGATTGGTGTGTTTAGAAAGACTTTGGTGTGTTGGTATTAATGTACTTTTGAGTTGTGAGTAGCTTATGCTTTGAAGACTTCTTTATATAGAATTGATTTGGGATTAATATGAGTAAATGCAAGTTAATGGGAGGTAGTTGAGTCAATAGCAATTACTAATTGTGCAAGTTGTCCATTTATATGGATTCTACGGATGAAGGTCACAAGGGTTTAACCAATTGCTGCGGATAACACCAAGTTTGTTCCTGCTGATGATTTATAATAGATTATTTTGTTCAGGGGAATGCAAATTTTTCAGAAGAATAACAATCAAATCAAGACAAAAAAGGTAACATGTTTATTGAATCTTCAGAAGTACAAACAGGAATAAGATTGAAAGATTCATACAAGCAAAACAAGCCTATCAATCCTACACTTCCTATTCTACTTTGCCCTTGCCCTTGCCTTCAGCTATCTTCTCCTTGCCTTTGTTTTTGTTGAAGATTCCTTGCTGCTGAGGACAAGGCAACCCAATCACCGCTTTCCTTGTCTTTGGCAATGGTGGATTTGACCTTCTTAATCTTGATGCTCGCTTTGGACGAGAGGATTGGGGCTTCTCAGGTGTTGTAGGGTTGTAGAGTGCATCACTCTCATCATCATCTTCATCAGAAGAAGTGAAGATGAAGGGAGACTCATTAGTATTGGGGACTCTGTTTGCTCTTTCCAATGCATTCCACTATCTCTCCATCTCTCTCTGGTATTCAGGATCATCAATTTCCGATGGATATGGTGGAAGATCCTCTGATGATGATGAACTTAGAGCAGGTACATTATGTCGCTTCTTTTTCGCTTGCTCTTTTGTAAGACCCCATGGGAGGGTTGGCATTCTGAGTGGTGATGGAGATGTTAGTGACTCTGATGAATCAGATGAGTCAGAAGCAAGGTTGATGATACTCGGATTGGATGCCATGGTTCTTAATTGCTTGGTGGATTTGTAATTAGGGATTTGTATTGTTCAAATTGTGTGGTGATATTTGGGAATCATTACCCTATATTTATAAGACCATCCAAACCGTGTGTATTTATTACCATAAATGCGAGGTGGTTTATAGATAATTAAGAGTGAATCAAAATTTGAATAAAGGGATTTTCAAAGATATTTGGTTACCACTGAAGTTGTGATTCTGCTAATTGATTCTGCGGATGCTGCTTCCTAATGAATGGTTGACCGTAGTCAACAATTGATTGATTTCTGCGGATTGACCATCTTGTTTCTGCCGTTTGACTTGGTTTCTGCTGATGAGTCAGTTTAATTGGGATATTATAAAGTCGATTAATGGTCAAAGATTGGTTTCCATAATTCATGACAATTACATTCCACGTTTGGTAACTTCCATAATTAACCACGACGTGCAAATCCTACTCCTAATTAACTGATTCCCTCTTGTTATAACTTTTAAAAACCATTTCAACCTTATTCAGCACTCCAAACCCTAATTTCTTCTTATCAATCAATGGCTGCACTACTTTTCAAAGGTGATCATAACAAGCATGCTTTTCTAGGTCGTGGTAAGGGTGATGATCACTATGTGGGTATGATGGAATTTCTCCAAAGATCCAAGATTCATTATGCCTTAACCCATTATCCTAATGTTATTCATGAATCTCTGGTTACATAATTTTGGCGCACGGAAAGTAAGTGGTCTGTTAATAATGGACCAACAGAGATTGTTGCTATGGTAGATGGGGAAGAATGTGTTGTTACTGAGTCATTGGTCAGAACTCGACTACAATTGGATGATGAAGGTGGGGTGCGTGATGAGGCTAAAAATGAACCACTTTTAGGGGGTCATTTAAGCCCGGAATTGAATTTATTTGATCAAATATTGCCCTAAATCGTTCCTTTTGTGATTTTAGGTACTTTGGGAGTGAAATCTGGAAAAGGAAGCAATTCTGACGTTTTTGGAGCATAAAAGTGAAGAAAACGCCAAAGTCTTAATTTTCCTTGCTGGGAACAGTATGTGACGGCGTCAAGAAGAAATTTCTGACGGCGTCAAGTGTAATTTCCATGACGACCCAGTACAGATTTGACGGCGTCACGAAGTAGGGCGTCAAGAGTAAAATTCATGACGGCCTGGAAATGCATAACACATGACGGCGTCAAAAGTAGATCAAGGCAGTCCGAGAATTATTTTGGCGGCGAGGTGACGGCGTCACATAATTTGTCTTGACGCCGTCAGACCCTATTTCATATATATAGTTTTCTAATTTTCACATTAAAAAGGGAGAAGTTTTGGAGAAACCCTAAGTACGAACTTGGTGCGAATTTTACAGGTTTTTCAAGGGTTCTAAGCCCTTGATACCTTTCATGTGTAATTGAGATAAGTATTCTTTTAATTCAATCAATATGTCTATGTGTTGGTTGTCTATATCTTGTTCTTGTCTTAATTCCATCATGTTAGGCTAGATCTATCTTGTGTTTGCTTGGATCTAATGAAACCTAGATGTTAATTATGTGTTGATTACTTGTTTATAATTGTATTGGATGAATGAATTCGATGTTAGGCTTAAAAAAACTGGCAGATCTCCAAATGGTAACATGCTTGAACGTCTTAGGAAACATGAACTGATGTGCACTAGGTTTTATTGGTTGTATTTAATGCATGAGCCACTGTTTATAATCCCTATGGTTGTGCTGGGCATGGCATAGGCGGAGATAAGAGCTCATAGGATTGGGGAGTTAAGTGCGCCACCCCATGAATGGTATTAAGGAATACAATCCGTCATCCACGCAACTATCACAAGTAATTAACGTGTAAAAGATGTCTAGGCAGTAGTGAAATCTGAGTAAACACATTTTCTCCACTTATTGCTCACAACCTTAGTTAATTTAGTTTATTTTCATTTCTAGTATTTTATTTTGATTGCATCTTTAGTATTGGGTTAGTTGACTAGCAACTAATTCCGCCCAAATCCTTCAAACCCGAGATTTTTATTTGCTTTCTAAAAAAACATAAAAATGCAAAAAGAATCATCCCTCACCTTTAGAACTAGTATTTAGGTTTTCTAATCCTAGCGACACTATTCCTAGCTGAACGATCAATCCCCCAGTACTTGTCACTATACTATACTACAACGATCAGGTACACTGCCTGGTGGGGGTTGTAAGCTTCTCAAGATCCCTTGAGAGGTAAAGCCTGGTGCGATTCCCACGTATCAGTGCGCGAATTGGCTAAGGAAGAAATACATGCAGGTCTTCAGGCTATTGGTTATAGTGGTGATGGAAAAGTGTGGTACAAGAATTTATTTTTCCCTAAATGGAGATTTTTGACACACACTTTGCTTCAGTACATGAGTTCTAAGTCTGGTGGATGGGATCAATTTTCAACAGAGATTGCTCTTGCCATTGTGTGCCTTTCTTAGGGAAGAACCTTTAAGTTTTCTAAATATATATTTGATGAAATGCTTGGTAATGTTAAGGATACCAAACTTAAATATTTAATGTATCCTCGGTTTCTTCAAATTATTTTAGATATTCAGACCACTGATCCTACCCATTTGCCTGTTAAGGGTTTATCAAGTAAGCTTTTTGCTCAAATGAAAACCAACTATAAAGGAGTTCATAGACCCTTACTCCCTGCTATGTTGCCTGTTGGCAATGCCCCTGATGGAGTAGCTGCTGATGTAGCTGCTGGTGGTCAGGATCCTACTGATGCTCAAGCACTAGAGGATTCCCCTGACAGGACAGAAGTTGCTACTGATGCAAGTGCATCAGTTGCTCCTGATGTTCAGCCACCACCCTCTCCTAGGCCACCCATACCTATACCTTCACCCATGGCTAATACTTCTCCTGAGCATGTGCTTACTGAGAACTTAGTCCCTGACCAACCTATACATTCTCCACAGTTTACAAGACTTCCAACACCTAGTCCCTTGAGACCTACCTTTGAGGATAATGTTGATGTAGATGTAGACTTAGATCATTCTACTCATAGGACCAATGATGCTTCCAATGCCACAGATATCCCTGTTGGTGGAACTGAAGGTCCTGTTACTCTCACCTCTTTGTCTATTTTATTGAACATGTATGTGAATAAGGTGGACAAGTTAGAAAAGGATCTTCATCTCACTAAGAAGAATCTTGCAGAAGCTATCCTGACTCTTATTACAAGAGTCAAGAAGTTGGAGGTTAAGCTCAAGAACAGGAAGAGAAAAGGTGATGTGTGTGACTCAGATGATGAGTCTACAAAAGCATCTGACACAATTGATTTGGAAGGACTTGAACTTCTTGCTACTACCACACTAGATAGTGTTCAGAAGGATGCTACTGATGCTTTGCCTACACCACCTCCTCATTCTGCTGATAAAAGTGTTCCAAAAGATCCAAGAGTAATTTATGTCAGGAGAAAACATTCTGCTGATAAGACTTCTGCTGATGCTTCTAGGAAGAAAATATTTCTTGATCCCATGCCAGAAGTGGTTACTCATGATACATCAGCAGATATACAAGTTGAGTGTCCTGCTGTTTCTACTAACAAGCATTCTGTTCCTCCTGAGGCTGCTTCAACTCAGAAAGATAAAGGAAAGTCCATCATGGTTGACCAGGACATTCCTTCAAGAGAGAAGTCAAAAGAGGAACTTGCTAATGAGAAGCTTAGTGAGCTTGTTGCTGCACACTGGCAAGCTAAAGAGGATGCTGCAGCAACAAAGATTCAGTTAGATATGAAAGCATCAGAGGCACTTGCTAGGAAAATACAAGCTGATTTGGATAGAATATGAACTCCAATTACTAGTACTCTACCTGCAGAAAGACAAAGGGAACTAGATGAAATTGCTAAGAGTCTATCTTCAGAGCAATGGGAAATTTTGGCTAAACAAGCTGCTACTAAGCCTACTTTGGCTAAATCTGTGCTTGGAGTTAATTATCAGGCTACTGATTTTGTCAAGATGATGGTTGAAAGAGGTAAGTTGCAGAGACAAGAAGAGGACGAGAGAAAGGCTAAAGAGCTAAGGGAAAGACCTTGGACAAAAGCATAAATCAAGAAATATATGAGGAATTTTGTCAAGAATCAAGGGTGTTCTATGTTTGGGTCAGGATGGACTCAAAAGAAAGTTTGGGGCTTTTCAGATTCTCAGCTCACTTACTACTATGACAAAAATAATTTCTAATCTTCATTCCTCTGGTATTAATGTCCAAGATGTATTAGAGAAGCGTGGCAGACTTTTGGATAGGCCTGATGCGAAAAGAATTAGGCTTGTTGATTCTGATGATCAGCCTACTAAACCCACTGAGTCATCATTTGGTGATCAGGAGAAAGTACACTCTCTTTCAGTGTTAACTCAGTTGGATGATTCTAATGATGCTGCTCCTTCAGATGTTGTTCCAGAGTCTATTCATACTGAAGCTTCTCATCATGATTCTACTGAAGCTCAACCTGATGTCTCTCATGATGTTTCAGCAGATGTTCCTACTGAAGCTTCACAACAAGTTCCTACTGATGCTTCAAGACAAGTTTCTAAAGAAGAACCTGCTGATGGTCCTTCACTTCCTTCTACTTCTGGCCCTAGGAGAAAAACTAAAGCTAAAAAGAGGAAGGCTTCTAAAGATGCATCATTAGAGGACAATACATTCATTGACTATGATTCTGATGATGGGTTGGATCCTGTTGTTTGGGAAAAAGTTGTTAAATGGGAATTTGTTGATTCTTCACTTGGTCAAGGACAAGTAAATGTCATTCATAGACAAGATGGTTCTACCAAATCATTTACTTTTCTTAGCCAAATTTTACACATGGTGGATAGGCAAGATATTCTTTCACTCTATGGCTGGGTTGTATCTTATTATCAAACTCATCAACTTGAAGGGATTGGAATGTATTTGCTGGGAGATTTACAAATTCTTTGTGATTCTCATCTTGGTGATACTGTTGTTATGTTTCAAGTGTGGAAAGGATAGAATACATGGGTGGTTTATTATTGGAAATTCTTTCCTCTTCCTAATGTTTATATGATTATCACCACCACTGGCAAGACCTTATATTGCTGGGCAGATGTACTATATCCAATTACCATTGAAGTGATGAATCTCATGCTAGAGGCAAAACTCACTGTTCCTCTGGATATGACTGAGAATGATATGCATCTTGCTGAACAATTGATTAGGTTTATCAAGAGAAGTATCTTGGTTAAGCAGGAACTGAAAACTAAGCATGGTATTCAAATGGACACATATCTGCAATGATATGGTATTGGTATGGTATTTTGTTGTATATTTTCTTTCTTTTCTTCTATTAAAAAAAAAAAAAAAAAAAAAAAAACTAACAGATTTGTATAGTTTTGTGTATGTTGTTTGCAGGTTTGGTGTTGATTTTTCTCACACCTTCTCTGGTTATCAACTTACCTGATGTTGACTATTCCATCAAAAAGTTGGCTAGTCCAAAGGGTACAGCTTTGGTAAAGACACATCAAATCTGTTGATAGCTGTAATAGTTTGCTAAAGCCTATTGGGTATTCAACTCACCCATGCTTCACAGCTGAGAGTTGAAATGGTTGTCAATTGACCATGGATTTTTCCTTTATGGATTCCCAATAATTGGCTAGCCCACAAGAGTATGGCTTGTGGTAAAGGCAGTGGAAAACCATATTTGGTATTCAGTTGACCAAGATGATTTTTCATCAAATAATTGACTAATCCTGAGCAAACGGCTACAGGTAAAGATATCTCAAATCCGTTTATAGCCGATGATTTGCTAAAAATCATATTATATGGTCATCAGTGTACCATAGTTAGTTAACTGAAAACACTTGGCTACTCCAGTAGTGATGGCTATTGGTAAAGAGACATCAAATCCATTATTTTCAATGATTCAGCTCTCACAGGAGTTAACACACCTGGATGTGATGAGAATAGTATGAAACTAATATGTTTTGATGTACATTTGGTCATGTGTTGCTGCAAAGAATGGTGTTTTTCAAGTTTTTGCTGATCGTAGAGATTCAACTTATGAATATTCTTTGCTACTGAAGTTCATCCTCAATCCTCTTCTTTGTGCTATTGAAGATCTATCAAGAAATCTTGAACTTAACCATGTCAAATTCAAGATTAGGGGAGGATTGTAAGGAATTATTCAAGTCAGAATTTATACTGCTGATGGATACTGCTGACAGGTTCCTGCGGAAGCTTATAGTTGTTTCTGTTGGTGACTGGTTCCTGCTGACGCATAGTGATCCTGCGGATATGGTTAATCCGTGGATAGAAATTGTTTATTTTAGGACAAGAAGAATATCTTTTATTAGTTTAATGTTATTCGTTTCTTGTAAGAAAGGTTAGGGTTTCCACTAGTATATAAGGAACCCTAGGTCATTGTATTATGTACGAGTTTCAATAACACTTTTAGTATAGAATATCGATCCATAGAGGATCAAAGTTTAGTATACAGTTTGTTTTTATATTCCGCAATAACTACAAGCTCACAGAGATTATCTATTTAGTCTTACTGGTGATTACATTAGTAGGCTAACGATCTATTG
The DNA here is from genome assembly GCA_030686995.1 of Artemisia argyi. NCBI lineage: Eukaryota > Viridiplantae > Streptophyta > Magnoliopsida > Asterales > Asteraceae > Artemisia > Artemisia argyi. The sequence continues at coordinate 29,119,390 of CM060693.1, forward strand.
GCTCGAGATCTATCAAGGTTTAGATCCTACACTACTTCATTGTATTCCTTTAAAACAGTCACAGCCTCTTTCCTTAGATCAGCATTATGAGCATCATTATCCATTCTAGTTTGAAACTGCTTAACCTTTTCTCTAAGCTCCTTAACCTTTTCAAATAAATTCCCATTTTTCCAGCTCAAAATTCTTAGACTTTTCTTATGATTTTTCATTTTCTTAGTTAGAACAAACATTTTGTATCCTGTAACTTCTTTACCCCCTTCCTCTTTCACCACTTGGACAAACTTTGGTTTATCAGTGATGTAATTCGAGAACCTGAAGGATCTCTTTTTCCTTTCTAAACATTTGGGTATGACTAGAATAGCTGGACTGTGATCAAAAACTACATAAGGGAGAAAACAGGCATGAGTTTCGGTATATTTTTGAATCATTTTGCTATTCCCCATAACTCTATCCAATTTCTTAAATGCAGCAATACTAGGATTAAGAAGGCTCTTAGTCCATGTGAAGTGAAATCCCATTTTATTAATATCATCTACCTCAATATCTGCCACACATTCCTGAAATTCCTGCATATCAAGTGATGAGGCGAAAAATGATCCGTTTTTAGGGGGTCATTTAAGCCCGAATCCGAATTTATTTGATCAAATATTGCCCTAAATCGTTCCTTTTGTGATTTTAGGTACTTGGAGAGTGAATTCTGGAAAAGAAGCCATTTTGGACGTTTTTGGAGCATAAAAGTGAAGAAAACGGCAAAGTCTCAATTTTCCATGCTGGGAACAGTACATGAAGGCGTCAAGAGTTGTTCTTGACGGCGTCAGAGTCCCAAGAATAAAATATCGTAGTTGATGACGGCGTCACACAGGCCGTCAGAAGTAGATCAAGGCCGTCCGAGGAAGTATTTGGCGGCGAGATGACGGCGTCACACCATTGCTCTTGACGCCGTCACCCCTATTTTCCTATATATAGTTTTCTAGTTTTTTCATAAAAAAAAGAGGGAAGTTTTGGAGAAACCCTAAAGACGAATTTGGTGCAACTTTTACAGGTTTTTCAAGGGTTCCAAACCCTTGATACCTTGCATTGTAATTTAGATAAGTGTTCTTCTAATTCAATCAATATGTCTATGTGTTGGTTGTCTATATCTTGTTCTTGTCTCAATTTCATTATGCTAGGCTAGATCTCTTTTGTGTTTGCTTAGATCTAATGAAACCTAGATATTGATTATGTGTTGATTACTTGTTTATTTTTGTCTTGGATGAATGATTTTATATGTTAGGCTTAAGAAAACTAGCAGATCTCTAAATGGTAACATGCTTGAACGTCTTAAGAAACATGAACCGAGGCGTACTAGGTCTTTATTGGTTGTATTTAATGCATGAGCCACTGTTTACAATCCCTATAGTTGTGCTGGGTCATGGTGTAGGAGGAGATAAGAGCTCATAGAATTGGGGAGTTATGTATGCCACCCCATGAATGTTATTAAGGAATACAATCCGTCATCCATACAATTATAACAAGTAATTAACGTGTAAAAGATATCTAGGGAGTAGTGAAGTCTAAGTAAACACATTTTCTCCAATTACTGCTCACAACCTTAGTATAAATTAGTTTAATTTCATTTTCTGTATTTTATTTTGATTGCATCTTAGTTTTGGGTTAGTTGAATAGCAACTAATTCCGCCCACTCTTCCAAAAACCGATATTTTAATTGCTTTCTAAAAAATATAAAAATACAAAAATAATCATCCCTCATCTTTAGAACTAGTAATTAGGTTTTCTAATCCTAGCGACACTATTCCTAAGCTGAACGATCAATCCCCCGGTACTTGTCACTATACTATACTACAACGATCAGGTACACTGCCTGGTGGGGGTTGTAAGCTTCTCGAGATCCCTCGAGAGGTAAAGCCTGTTGCGATTCCCACGCATCAAGTTTTTGTCGCCGCAGCCCGGGGAATAGTTATTGTCTAGGTTAGGATTTCTTTTTATTAGGTCTACTTGCTAGATTCCTTTCTAGTAAGATTTTTATTTTTATTTTTAGGTCTTTTTTAGTCTATCTTATTTCTTCGTGCCTTTATTCGTAACTCTTTACCATCCGACATCATGGAAGGTGGTAACATCTTTGAACCCGTCATCCCACCACAACAAAACCCACCATTAGAACCCCTTAGGCCCCGAACCTTAGGAGAGTACTCCCGACCTAGCCACCAAGGCTACCGAAACACCATTGAGCTCATCGGAGACAATGTGACCCCCTTGCGATCCGACACCATCCGGTTGGTGCAAAGCGGATGTGCTTTCCATGGACTTCGTTCCGAAGATCCAAACCAACACCTTAAGGACTTCCTCAAAATCGTAGATTCCATAGACCTAGGTGTTGAAACTAGAGAGACTACCCGTTTACGCCTATTCCAATTCTCTCTACGGGATTAAGCTAGTCAATGGCTTGAGCGTTTACCCGCGGGATCCATCACCAGATGGGATGATCTCACCACTCGTTTCCTTGCTCAATTTTTCCCACCGGGGAGAACTACTAAGCTTAGGAATGACATCTTGATGTTCCAACAACGTCAAAATGAATCCTTTTATGAAGCATGGATTCGATATAAAGACCTACTCCGAAAAGTCCCTCATCATGGCATCGAACCATGGCTCCAGATCCAAATCTTTTACGATAAGGTTGACTATCAAACAAGGAAAGCCATTGATTACGCAGCCAAGGGTAGGCTAGATAGACTTAGCGTTGACGAGTGCTGGAAAGTTCTTGAGGAGTTGGCACAATACGAAGAGGAAGGATGGGAGGACCCGATGTTCCCAAGCAAGGTAAAACTTGACTACGCATGTGCCACCCAAGAAGAGTTGTTAGGAAGCATCGAGAAGCAGGTAAAAGAATTGATGAATATTGAGAAACTTGCTGCTGAACCCGTGTGGAATCATAATCCACGTAGGAATACGGTTATCAACCAAAATTTTCCTGAACGCTCACGACAAGAAGAATTCGAAGGGATAATGGTAACCTTCATGGATAATCAGGAAAAACAAATCCATCACCTAGAGGCACGCATGGAAAGCACTCATAAAGCTTTTATGAATTTCGCAGACCAATTCATATCAAGGGTCAAAGAAAAGATCAAAGAAAATTCCATACCTAAAAAAATTGAAAAAGTCTTCGAGGTGTCAACCCCTTTGGTGTTTGACCAAGAGGATAGTGGGAAATTTTCCTCAAATGCTTTACCATTAACTACCCCCCGTTCTCATGAACACCCCCATGCAGAGAAAAGTTCGCAAATCCATAACATTTTCGTTGGATGTTTGCGAACTACATTCCCGATCTCATCCAAAAAACGTTCTTTTGGTTTTAAACCCGGTGTAAAGAGGTCGCACCTCAAAAGCACCACTGATTTGAAACCCCCTATGGAACAACATCTTTCTTCTCACACCAATGACCCGTGCATAGGGATCAACTTAGCCAAAACGTCACCCGACCCCTTCTACAACCTTACCTCTTTCCGTGACAGTAATGAGACGTTCGACCCTGGTGGACCTCGTTAACGGAATAGCTACTCATGGGTTTTACTAATGTTTAGTTATTCACGCAAAGAGCAGGGACTAAACATGAAACTACTCCAAACCTTACCTTACACGGGCATCTGACGGCGTCAGATTTAACTCTTGACGCCGTCAGATCGTTGGATCAGCAATATTAACCCAAAACCAATCACTTTCAACCCATACCCCACAAATCTCACCCAAAGTGCTGCTACTACTCCGATTCTCCAACCTCCAATTCGACGTCTTCCGCATCCAATCTTCACTTGGTAAGTGATTATTCTTCATATTTTCTCGATCAATTGTCCCTAGGACCCATCAATTTGAAAAACCCTTTCACCCGAAACCCTACTCTTGGCCCACTATTTGCAAATCGTAATGCCATCCAATTGGTGATTTGTAATCATGGGGTTACCATTTGATGATGTTGTCTCGCCCGAATCATGCATTAATTTAGAGAAAAACCATCATGCCTCGGATTCTTTGACCCCCCACCCCAATTTCCTGATTAAAGGAGCGTTTGGGTAATGGGTTAAGAGTTTGAAAATTGATTTTTTCCCTCGCATTTGCATGGTTCTGATTCTGATCCATCAGACGGTGTCAGGCTTACTCTTGACGGCGTCAGATGTGTCTGACTGCATAAAGTTCATCAAAATTCTCGTTCTAATCGTTTCCGTTCACTCCACCTTTTTCCAGGAAAATGAGCAAAAGATCTCGTCAACACAAGGGCAGTTCCTCTCGATCTCAAAGGGTCAATTATGGAGAATTAGTCCATAGCTGGAGCGAGTTTGACGATGTTGGTACTAACACCAAGTATGCGGAGTTGTGTAACCACCATATTGATGTTGGGGTTGTGGTTGACTGGGATATTCTGAGAGCCAGTGGGTTGGAGGCTGCATTTTTAGGGAGGATCCGCACAGATGGGTTTGTGGGTCCGCAGTGGGAGAGGTTGTTTAGGATTAGAGAGACAGTGTATAGTGAGTTAGTGAGGGAGTTCTTTGCGACCTTCCGTTTTGATTAGGCTGAGGCTAGGACAGATATGGGGGGCACCACTGTGTATTTTAGGCTAGGGGAGAGTTGAGGTCATGTTCAGTGGCTGAGTTTGGTTGGAGGCTGGGGTTATATACTAGTGAGGAGGTTGATGGGACTTTTCTGCAGAGGTTGTTACATGGAGAGACTCAGAGGAGTGAGATGAGGTGTATAACTTTTTGGCCGACCATAGGGGATGGGGTTTACACCTCGACTACTGGGGCTGCATCGATCAGGGACCCCATTGTTAGGCTAGTTCACAGGTGCATCACATACAGCCTGTCTGCACGTCATGGCACTACTCACCGTATCACTGCTTCGGACCTGTTCTACTTGTACACCATCTTTTCTGCGGATGCCTACTGCAACATCCCGTTTTGGGTGGCCAGTTATTTGAGGACCAGTGTGGGTGAGAGGGATATTGACAAGGTGTATGGGGGGATGTTCGTGACCCGGTTGGCTCGTTCCTATGGTCTTCTTACTCCTCAGATCATGGGGTACTTGAGCGACTGCGGGAACTGCAGGATAGTGAGGGCGAAATCCCTCAGGCAGATGAGCATTGTGATGCAGATGGTGGATGGGTCCTACACCTGGTACGTGGCAGCAGGGCCTGCTGGTAAGGATGATGATGATGATGATGAGGGAATGCCCCAGCAGCATCAGTTTGCTAGGTATGAGGAGGGGACTGCAGACTACTATCGGCACATGAGCAGAGGAGATTGGCAGGCGCATCAGGGGGCTTGGATGGGTCAGGTGGATGCTTGGAGAACCACCACTGACCAGAGATTTGACTGGATGTATGAGCACACAGTCCGCCAGATGCAGCATCTTTCGACCCGTGATCACATCGAACCCCATCTGCAGATTGACCCATTCCCTGGGCGCGAGCAGGACTATCCTCCCTATGGGTATACTGGACACCTCCCACCTGGCTATGATTACCGCTTTGGTCCTCCCCCTCAGTGATTCATTTTGATATATGTGGTTCTTGAACAATTTATTCTCGATTGTATGATTTGAAACATTTGGTCTTGTAATAGTTTAGGATTCAGCCTCTGTTGGCTTTGGACACTTTTTATCTTTTTTTTTTATTTTTTATTTATTTTTTCTTCTTTCTTTTAACAAATATTATTCATGTTCGGCTTTTAATTTTATTGTTGGTTAATCTTTACAACCCATGTTTTGTGTGATTTTATTTGTTTGATTGTTATTTGCTTCCGTATGCATGCTTTATTTTTATTGTTGGTTGATCATGTCTCTAAATTAAAATGTGGAAATACTTTACTATGTTGTTTGGCCTAGTCTTAACTCCAACCTAAAAGTATTTTTGCAAAAGATAAGTGTAAGGGGAAACCCCAAATATGTTTTTAAGAAACAAACCAATCATGATTCTCCACAATATTAAATGAACATGTATATTCGTATTTGTTAGAGTCAAATGCTTGTATTGAGTCATAATGAAGTTTTGCAGGATTTTCCAGGAAGTAGGACCAAGTTTTTCCAGAAATTTTCCGGAAACTTAACATAAGAATTTCTGCAGGTCCATTCTGACGGCGTCAGAGTATTACTCTTGACGGCGTCAGGAGTTAAAACCATATTTGGTATTCAGTTGACCAAGATGATTTTTCATCAAATAATTGACTAATCCTGAGCAAACGACTACAGGTAAAGATATCTCAAATCCGTTTATAGCTGATGATTTGCTAAAAATCATATTATATGGTCATCAGTGTACCATAGTTAGTTAACTGAAAACACTTGGCTACTCCAGTAGTGATGGCTATTGGAAAAGAGACTTCAAATCCATTATTTTCAATGATTCAGCTCTCACAGGAGTTAACACACCTGGATGTGATGAGAATAGTATGAAACTAATATGTTTTGATGTACATTTGGTCATGTGTTGCTGCAAAGAATGGTGTTTTTCAAGTTTTTGCTGATCGTAGAGATTCAACTTATGAATATTCTTTGCTACAGAAGTTCATCCTCAATCCTCTTCTTTGTGCTATTGAAGATCTATCAAGAAATCTTGAACTTAACCATGTCAAATTCAAGATTAGGGGAGGATTGTAAGGAATTATTCAAGTCAGAATTTATACTGCTGATGGATACTGCTGACAGGTTCCTGCGGAAGCTTATAGTTGTTTCTGTTGATGACTGGTTCCTGCTGACGCATAGTGATCCTGCGGATATGGTTAATCCGTGGATAGAAATTGTTTATTTTAGGACAAGAAGAATATCTTTTATTAGTTTAATGTTATTCGTTTCTTGTAAGAAAGGTTAGGGTTTCCACTAGTATATAAGGAACACTAGGTCATTGTATTATGTACGAGTTTCAATAACACTTTTAGTAAAGAATATCGATCCATAGAGGATCAAAGTTTAGTATACAGTTTGTTTTTATATTCCGCAATAACTACAAGCTCACAGAGATTATCTATTTAGTCTTACTGGTGATTACATTAGTAGGCTAACGATCTATTGGCTCGAGATCTATCAAGGTTTAGATCCTACATTACTTCATTGTATTCCTTTAAAACAGTCACAGCCTCTTTCCTTAGATCAGCATTATGAGCATCATTATCCATTCTAGTTTGAAACTGCTTAACCTTTTCTTTAAGCTCCTTAACCTTTTCAAATAAATTCCCATTTTTCCAGCTCAAAATTCTTAGACTTTTCTTAAGATTTTTCATTTTCTTAGTTAGAACAAACATTTTGTATCCTATAACTTCTTTACCCCATTCCTCTTTCACCACTTGGAGAAACTTTGGTTTATCAGTGATGTAATTCGAGAACCTGAAGGATCTCTTTTTCCTTTCTAAACATTTGGGTATGACTAGAATAGCTGGACTGTGATCAAAAACTACATAAGGGAGAAAACAGGCATGAGTTTCGGTATATTTTTGAATCATTTTGCTATTCCCCATAACTCTATCCAATTTCTTAAATGCAGCAATACTAGGATTAAGAAGGCTCTTAGTCCATGTGAAGTGAAATCCCATTTTATTAATATCATCTACCTCAATATCTGCCACACATTCCTGAAATTCCTGCATATCAAGTGATGAGGCGAAAAATGATCCGTTTTTAGGGGGTCATTTAAGCCCGAATCCGAATTTATTTGATCAAATATTGCCCTAAATCGTTCCTTTTGTGATTTTAGGTACTTGGAGAGTGAATTCTGGAAAAGAAGCCATTTTGGACGTTTTTGGAGCATAAAAGTGAAGAAAACGGCAAAGTCTCAATTTTCCATGCTGGGAACAGTACATGAAGGCGTCAAGAGTTGTTCTTGACGGCGTCAGAGTCCCAAGAATAAAATATCGTAGTTGATGACGGCGTCACACAGGCCGTCAGAAGTAGATCAAGGCCGTCCGAGGAAGTATTTGGCGGCGAGATGACGGCGTCACACCATTGCTCTTGACGCCGTCACCCCTATTTTCCTATATATAGTTTTCTAGTTTTTTCATAAAAAAAAGAGGGAAGTTTTGGAGAAACCCTAAAGACGAATTTGGTGCAACTTTTACAGGTTTTTCAAGGGTTCCAAACCCTTGATACCTTGCATTGTAATTTAGATAAGTGTTCTTCTAATTCAATCAATATGTCTATGTGTTGGTTGTCTATATCTTGTTCTTGTCTCAATTTCATTATGCTAGGCTAGATCTCTTTTGTGTTTGCTTAGATCTAATGAAACCTAGATATTGATTATGTGTTGATTACTTGTTTATTCTTGTCTTGGATGAATGATTTTATATGTTAGGCTTAAGAAAACTAGCAGATCTCTAAATGGTAACATGCTTGAACGTCTTAAGAAACATGAACCGAGGCGTACTAGGTCTTTATTGGTTGTATTTAATGCATGAGCCACTGTTTACAATCCCTATAGTTGTGCTGGGTCATGGTGTAGGAGGAGATAAGAGCTCATAGAATTGGGGAGTTATGTATGCCACCCCATGAATGTTATTAAGGAATACAATCCGTCATCCATACAATTATAACAAGTAATTAACGTGTAAAAGATATCTAGGGAGTAGTGAAGTCTAAGTAAACACATTTTCTCCAATTACTGCTCACAACCTTAGTATAAATTAGTTTAATTTCATTTTCTGTATTTTATTTTGATAGCATCTTAGTTTTGGGTTAGTTGAATAGCAACTAATTCCGCTCACTCTTCCAAAAACCGATATTTTAATTGCTTTCTAAAAAATATAAAAATACAAAAATAATCATCCCTCATCTTTAGAACTAGTAATTAGGTTTTCTAATCCTAGCGACACTATTCCTAAGCTGAACGATCAATCCCCCGGTACTTGTCACGATACTATACTACAACGATCAGGTACACTGCCTGGTGGGGGTTGTAAGCTTCTCGAGATCCCTCGAGAGGTAAAGCCTGTTGCGATTCCCACGCATCATCAAGAGAAGAAGAAGACATTCAATCACTATGTTCATCTAATTTCAAAGTAACAATAAAATCACCCATTAAGCACCATGCATCTTTGTCGACTATCACTATTTTTTGATCCCAACCTACCATGATTTTACAGCCACTAGGAGACCACTGAGAGTTAGTTGCCCATAACCAATCACCAAAAATCTTGTTACAAGTATCACTAACTTTAGCTTCTTTAACATGAGTCTCTAACACTGCACATACATTCAAACTTTCATCCTTAATCAAATTCTTAACTTCTTTGACTTTTTTGCCCAGACCTCTAACATTCCAGGATGCTATTTTACAGCTGATATCTATTTTACACATTGAAAAAGCATTCACTTCCTTCCTCCAACAATATGCTCTTATTGCCATTCACTATCTCATTCTTAGTAAGAAAATTGGAAATCTCAGAGTAGTCATCAAATACATCTTCCGCTACCTTTTTCTTACCAACATCTGCTATATTTGAAGATTTTTCCCAATTCTCCTGAAAATAACTTTTCAGTTCATCACTCCAGTGTAATAGAACCTCTTGAGTAGATTAATGTATTGGTCCACCATCTTTTGCTTTTGAGGAGATATCAAAGTAGGGAATTCAGTTGAGTACTCATCCTGAAGAACATTGTATCTATTAGAACTTCTTTTTAATTCTTCCAAATTTTCAGGACTAATATTCCAAACTTTCTCTTTGTTTTGACATGCACAAGGATTATTCACTTTGCTAGTACTTCCCATCTTGTTCTTATCCTTATCAATTTCCATTTGCTCTTTCTGATTATTAACTTTGTCACTTGAACTATTATTTTTAAACTCCTTATTCTCCTTCTGCACATCTTTATTCTTTGGTCTGTATACTACTTTGTTCCTCCCTTTATCAAACTTATACCAACCTGTTTTAGTGGTGCTCACATTATTACCTGCCATACCCTATACTCTAGACTTTGCCTGCTGATTGTTATTACCATTACCTCTATTCTGCACACCTTTTGCCCCCTCATTAGAAATCTTATTAGCCTCTTCTAGAGCAATTTTCACTTCCTCTGCTATTCTAGGTCTAACTTTACATTGACCAAGATTATGTCCAAAAACTTTACAATGCTCACACTTATTGGGTTTCCAAAAATATTCAACATCTATTCTTTTAGTTCTAATAACAGCTCCACCACCATCTCTATATTGAACCAAGATAAACTCCCTGAACTCATGTTTTGCCTGAACATCAACAAGTACTCTATCATAACCAATCCTCCCTTTACCACACTGACACATGTGAGCAGTCATATCATCCATAAGAAGGGGTGTTCCTAAATAGCTTGCAAGTGTACTTATACCTTGAACTGTCCATGCTTCAAGAGGAATATCATACATCTTAATCCATAAAGGTACACTAGCAGGTTCTTTTTTCTCAAAACTTACATCAGGGCTCCATTTTTGAATAATCAATGGTCTACCACCAACCATCCAAGGACTATTTTCAATTACTGCATTCATGCCATTTTCATGCTTGAACTTGAAACAAAACACATCTTTACTAGTAGTAAACATTTCCCCTAATCCATACTTACCCCACATTCTCATAAGATTGTACATGAGTTCATTAAAATTCATTTTACTACCCACAAAGTAACCACATACAGTTAGTTCCCATTTAGTACTTCCCAACATGGCAAGTTCTTCTTCAAATATCACAACCTCTTAACCATCCTCACAAGTCATAGTAGGGACATAACATAGTTTCTTATCTAAAGCCACCTTAGAATTACCAACAACTTTTGCAAATGAGCTCTTATTAATACCATTAGCACTATCAATACTCTTAAGCATACTAGTAGAAGCATTAGGAGACTTACAACCAGTTACCTTATCACCAGCATCACTAGGAGTACCAGAAGTATCAGAAGTAGTACCAACAGCATTAGAAGTTGTACATTCAACTCCCATTCCATTTTGCTTTACATCAGTGTTATCCACAACTTCATTTTCATTCTCATTTTTCTCAGCAACAACATCAGCTTCCACATCCATATCATGACTTATACCTGATCCCTCATCACTTTTTTCTTCTACCTCAACTACCTTACTATTATCCCTAATTTCATTATTCACAATCATATCCTTTTCAACACTATTTCCCCCCAATTTTTTAGCCCTAATTTCATCAGAATCCAGTTTAGTATTAGTATTACACCTTGAATTGTTTAAATTCCCTACCACATGATCACTATACCTCAAAGGCTTCTTAATTTGTCTTTTTATTTGTTCTTTTTTTATTCGACATACTGCTATTAACACTGAACAATTAAATTCTACACAAGAGAAAAAAAATTAAGCAAATCGGAATTTTGGAATTCTACACAAGAGAAAAAAAATTTTAAGCAAATCGGAATTTTGGCGCCAAAATGACAAATTAAGGGTTTTCTCAATACAAGCTTAAAATCATATCGAAGCTAATCATTGTAAGCGAAATGATTAGCTGAATCCAATGGTGTAATCAGAACAGGGATTTGTTGAGTATTGAAAGAGAAATTAGAGATTTAGTGTTTAAGAATTTTCAAGGGTAAAAATGGTTACTGGGAGAGAAAAAAGAAGAGAGAAAATTAGGTTACATCAGGCACGCATATGTGTTTCACGCAAAATAGTGTGATTACATGGAAGCAAGCCAAATTCAAAATCAACGACAGTAGATTGTTGTGTTTAAAAAAAAATTATATTTGTAATTTAGTTTCACAAATTATATGTATACAAAATATTAATAGTCATAAATAGAAAGTGAATACAAATGATGGGATGTGATACATATAAAAACTATGTTCAATTCCTTTTTCTTTGTGCGTAAATACAGTTTCAACCTCAAAATATACTTGCATTGTTTGCCAAATTATTTAACCAAGTGTTTTAAGTGCGTGACTTTAAGAGATACTTGCATTGTTTGTGAAGTTTTAGTATTAGACCAAGTGTCTTGGCTCGTTATTTGCTAAGCTTGTACGGTGTACTTAGTATATGCGCACCCGTCGTGGGATGTGCACGTGAAACTTACCTCGACGTCTCAAAAGTAAGGCGCTTAGCAAGGATGCGTGATCCAATGTTGATGGGTTTGCAACCCTCTTACTCAACGAGTGAATTAGTAGGTTAACTCATCCTTTATGCCTTCGTGGGTCTTTAATTGGTGCATGCACGCCATGTAGGCAGTAAAAATATAAGATAACGATATTGACATATATGAGTATGTGTGCAATAAAGTAAAATGCGCTATGGAGTTAGCTAGAAACCATAACATTTTATTGATACTTACAAGTTTTTTGAAAAAATAAAAATACAATTCCTAGGAAAGAAAAGAAAAACAAACACTTATTTGGCACCTCGTAGGGTGCAAATGTGTCTGTGTAATGGCTGTAGCCTAAAAGTAGCATCTTTTTAGATTGCAGATGTTCCAAGTGAGCGCTAGGTCGTGACCTTCCATGTCGCGCAGTCTGTATGCGCCGTTGCCAAGCGCATCTGTGACCTCGTAAGGTCCTTCCCATTTTGGTCCGAGCTTGCCTGTGTCTTCTGCGTGGCTCGCGTCATTGGCGCGGTAAACAAAGTCTCCCGGTCTGAATGAAGTGTGTTTGACCTTTGCATCATAATACTTCTTCATTTTTGCCTTAGCCTTTGCTTCGCGTATGGCTGCGCGTTCACGCCTTTCTTCCAGTAAATCTAAATCTATGTGCCGTTCCTCGTCGTTTGTTGTGACGTTGACCTCTGCTGTGCGTATAGTTGGCATTCCTATCTCAGCTGGTATGACGGCTTCTGTTCCATAGACTAGGGAGAATGGCGTGTCGCCAGTACTGGTTTTGATTGTTGTGCGATGCGCCCATAAGACATGCGAGATCTCATCCACCCACCTTCCTTTATGTCTGTCGAGGCGTGCTTTTATTCCTTCGCCTAGGCTGCGGTTTGCGCGCTCAACTAGGCCATTGGTTTGTGGGTGTTTCACTGAAGCGAAGTGTTGCGTGATGTTCAATTGCGCGCACCAATCTTTGAATGGGTTATCACAGAATTATTTTCCGTTGTCTGATATGATCTCTCCTAGAAGTCCGAAGCGACAGACAATGTTGTCCCAGACAAAGCGTTTGACTTGGTTTCCCGTGATGCTCACCACCGCTTTCGCTTCAATCCACTTCGTAAAGTAGTCTATGGCTACGATGAGGAACTTTACTCCTCCTGCTGCTACAGGAAAGGGTCCTGCGATGTCAATGCCCCATTTATAAAATGGACATGGTGAGGTAATATGTGTTAGCTCTTGTTGTGGTCGGTGCGGGATTGGCCTATGTACTTGACAGTTGCTGCATTTCTTTATCAGATTGCGTGCATCGCGATGCATAGTTGGCCAATAATACCCTGACCTTAGAGCGCTGGCCACCACAGATCGCGGCCCTGAGTGCATACTACATGATCCCGCGTGGATTTCTCTGAGTACGTAGTCTGCTTGAAGAGGTCCAACACATCTGAGCCAGGGTTGTAAGAAAGAGCGTCGATAGAGTATGTTGTCTAGTAGTTCAAACCGTTGCGCTGTGCGCCGCACTCTTCGAGCGTCCTTATGATCTTGTGGTAAGATTCCCTTGTTGATGAATTCAATGATAGGCGTCATCCATGTAGGATCTTGTTCATCTATCACTGTTTTGATAGGTGCTCAAAGCTTGTGGATGCGATCTTGCTGAGTGCGTCCGCCTTCCTGTTATCTCCTCTAGGCACCTATTTTATTGTGAACCTGTCAAAGTTTTTGATTAAGGATTTTGTCTTTTCCAGGTATTGGACCATGTGTTCATCCTTGGCTTCATATTCGCCTAGCACGTGGTTAGCGACTAGCCGCGAATCTACGTTTGCTTCCAGGTTGCGTACACCTATTTGGATTGCAATGCGTAGTCCGGCTAGCAAGGCTTCATATTCTGCCTCATTGTTTGTGGCTGTGAATTCAAAGCATAGCGCATAGGTGAATTCCTGTAACACCTAAAATCTAAAAGCAAGTGAAAAGACCAAAATGCCCCTACATATTTAATAATTAATTAAAAGCTTATAAAAGTATCCAAATAAATCCCAAACTACTAACAATGCATAAGTTATGATACCAAATATTTTTAACAACTTCATTACACATTTATACAAGTGGTAAAATTACCAAAATACCCTTAGAGTGGCCGATTGAGATAAAAAGTAAATTAAAGTGAATTATTTTGATTTTAAATGGTGTAAATCTTTTAATTATGGAAGATTATCATCACAATTAATTCCCAACCTAAAATTCCGAAATTTTGGTCCCTATCCCCCCTCATCACACGGCATTCCACAATTATAGGTCAATCCACACCCATTTTCCTCCAAACCCTAAAACCGATTTGGATTAAACACACACAAAAATCATCTAGCCTCCATTCGACTCTCCCATCACTCTCAAGCATTTTTCTGTGATTCATCAACATCCTAAGAAGCCAAGAAAAATCCCATTCGAATTTTTGAAGCCTTACACGATCGTAGCATTGTTTTCTTTGTGTCGAGCCCTAAAACAAAGGTAAATTCGTTATGCTTCATACGACCTCTATAAAAATGATTTCTTATTTTTCTGATGTTCCTTACATCATATAAGACCCACAAAAATTGGTTTCAAGGTTGGAAGATCATTGGTGAAGTCGTGGTGATTTTTGGATCATTTGGCCTATACGCGTATGCTATAAATCGTACAGCCCTCTTCACACGTTCAAGTCTTGGTTTGGTATTTTTCTCAGGTCCCTTACACCTTATGAACACGAAATAAAATGTTTCATTCGATCCATGCACACTCTATATCATATTCGTGAATTAAACCCTAAAAACATGTTTAAAATGTAAAAGACACCATGCGATCCATAATAATTCTAAATAAAATTTATTTACATATGTTATAATGTAATATGATCTGTAAAAATGTTGGAAGAATTATCTTGGCTTAGATCATGGTATTTCGAATTATTTGGTTTTGTGTAAATCGTAAATAAAAAGGAGAAAGAAAAATAAGTCGAGGGCCCTAGGGTTTTGGTTTAGGGCTGGAAAAGGTGACAATTAATGATATCTAATGATGAGATGATGATTGAAAATCGATTAGGAGGATTAGGATTTCTAAAACCTATGTTTTTGGTTTATACGATTTGGCTAAAAGGTTTTGGGTGAGTTTTGTAAACTTTAAAACTTAAAGGTTAATTCTGGAACTTAATTCGGGCTGTATAAGATTCGAATAAAATATAAGATGAGGGTGCTAAGTGTAATTCTGCATATAAATGGATTAAAATGTATTTAATGATTAATTAGGGTTTGTTTTGAAAATAATTAAAAGAGAGGGACTAAAAATGTAATTTTCAGAAACTTGGAGCTGTTTTGAGTATTTAAAAGTATTCAAGGGATTTTGTGCTAATTTGGTAAATTAATGGCTTAATATGTAATTATTAAGAATTAAAAGTTGTAATTGTAAAATTAAAGGGTTAAATATGTAACCTTGATAACTTGAAGGACTTAAAGTGTAAATTGTGAATACTTGAAGGTATATTCGTATAACATGATAAAATAAGGGGTCATTATGTAAAATGGATAAGCTAAGGGTTTAAAGTGTAACTTTGAATACTAAAAGGTTTAAAGTGTAATTTTGGAAATATAAGGGTGTAAAAGGTAAAGTTATGAAACCCTAAGGACCAAATGTGTAAATATGTTAAAAGATACTTTGATTTCCATTAATAATGATTCAACTTTCTAATTATGGAAACTTTCTAAAAGTGGAAACTTACTATTTATGGAAACCTGCTAAAAGTGGAAAGTCACTTTAAATGGAAAGTTACTAAAACTGGAAAGCCGACTAAAATGAGAAATCTGAATTGAATAAGTTATTAACAACAAGCCGACAATTAATTTGTGTAGATTCGCTGAAGAAGGAGTTTTGCTTCCGACCTTTATGTTTTCTGTCATGTTTGCACTTGCGGTTTAAGGTACAGATATTCTGACCTTTCTCAAAAGGTTTCTCATGATCTCTTTCATATTCTGATCCGTTAGTTCCCGAATTGATGCCATTGCTATGATCCCCTTTACTTGAACTTTCTCTGTTGATCCTACTTGATATGACCTCCATTATGAAACCATGCTATGAAAACCTTTTAATTATGCCATGGAAATGTTTTGAGAAGAACCGATTTGAAAAGATGTTTATAAATGATGCTAATTTCTTTTTAAAAGAAAGGTTATTTAACTTTCATGAACCCTATATTTTGAAAGACCATTTTTATGAAAACTGTTTTAAAAGATTATTTAAATTGGACTTTTAATAGAAACTTTTGAAACGGACTTTTGAACTGAACCATGAATTGATTTTTGAATATGAACCTTGACCTGATAAACTCTGATTGGACCTTGAATTCTATTTCTGATATGAACCCTTTGTTATGAACTGCTATTATGAACCTTTGATATGATTCTGAGATACACCTTTGCTATATGACCTTTTGTATGATATGAGACCTGACTCTTAGTTTGATACCCGAGCCATTTCTGTTTTCCCTACCTATGGAGGTACCATAGGCGTGTCTGTGATGCACCACTGGCATGACTAGTGTGTGGCCCTAGTGATTTGGCTACACCATCCCCTTTCTGATATATGATATGCGCGCTTTATGATATGATTTGTTATGGCCACTATGATTTCTGCGGGGGCGCATGGATGCATCCTAGATCTGTTCTGTTTAGTGGATTTAACTATGATTATGATTATGATATATTTCTGGTGACTGGTACTGTGTGCTATACATGCCTTTCATAATTTCTGGGAGTTCGCTACTCCACCCATTTGAAGAATGAGGACACCCCTCATATTATCTGATTATCTGAGAGGACTCCCCTCTATATGATTATGAAGAATTATGGTATTGACGGCTTATATGATATGATATGTTTCTGGGCTCGTGGTAGATGACTATCCTTTCTTCTTTCTATTCTATTACTCTTTTATCTATTCCTTATTCTATTTCCCCAATGCACTATATTTCAGTTCTGTTTCATTATCATTGCTTTGTATATGTATCTGTTCACTGGGCTTTTTAAGCTCAGCCGCATTTCCTTTTCCTGCGGCAGGTTTTAGTAGGAAGCTGGGTTATGGGAAGAGAGTGTGACTGGACTTAGAAGACTATGCTTTGGACTAGAGACGATTAGATGAAGTTTCACTTTATTAGACATAGTATTTATTGTTTTGTAACCTTGTAGTTTCAGATTTTTCATTTGTAACCCTGAATTTCTTGTATGTATGAATCATATGCTTGTGTTTGTTCTGATATGTCACTGTAATGTAATGCTTCTACCCTTATCGGGTTGGGGTGTTACAATTATGGTATCAGAGCACAGGCTGCGATTCATAATACATTTACCCTTGACCTGTGAAGTTTGGACCCCTAAGTTTCCACTGTAGGCGCTCATAAGACAACCTTTGAAACTTTACATTAGGATTCCCCATAGGAACCTAAGTTATTACCAGTGAGGAATGGGTAGACTAAGACCTTTATGTAAGTATCATTTGCTTCCTTATCACTCTGATCGTGCCTTTGCTCTTAGATAAGCCTTATAAGGACCTTTGTTTCAGAAGTTAGAAGTTTTGCAACTTAAGCTTAGTAACCAAGTAAGTTTGGAATACCTCGGAAGGCTACCTGGATACCTTACACATTTAAGTTTCACCTTCAGATTTTGATCTCCGCCTCCGATTTGTTTGATAAGCTGTTTGACACCTTTTCGACCACATCGTAGGTCATTCAACCACAATATGTTCGACACATTCTGTAAATTCATTACTTATGCTGGGTATGAATGTATCATCCGATACTACTTAACTCTGTATGATCCATTATTACTCCTATGAGAATTTTGGTAATTATGAACCACGAATATGAGAAGTTTTGTTTCCTCTCTTTGAATGATGAACCTTGTTCTGCCAACCGTTTCCTTTGGAAGGGTATGATGTAAATACTATCTCTATATGGATTTGTTAACTAAGCATGGTGATGCTGATAACTGAGATTCTGTACCTCTCACAATTGACGATTATACGATATTCGTATTACCAATGATACACATCCTACCTGCTACTTATGCTAAGAAGCTAAACGAAATTCCCACACATTGAACTGTTCGTTTATCCATCCCAACATTTTTGTTGAACCATGTACTTGACTCTGATATATGAACTATCTGTATGATTTGACGACTGTATTCACTCTATGAATCCTTTGACTTTGAGATGTCTGATTGTACGGTCTTTTGGACTGAATGGCTATTCGTGAAGATACCATAGACTACCATATCTGAAATGTGACCTTAAAAATCTGCTTCACCCTATTCCATTATGATGACTCTCTACATCTGCTAAAATTTCTGTCACTATGGAAACACCTACCCCAAACTCATGTGATTACCAAGTTGTCCTGAAAACCATTATTATCAACCCTTGGAAAGTTCTACTATTGGGAAATATTTTGTCATACGAAGATTTTCCGGTATTCTCTGATGAACCTTTTGGTACTCCTTCCTGCTTAAGAAGTAGAGTGGACATTGAACTGATATCAGTGAAGAAACCATGGTGCCATAGAAGTTGAGAGATTGAAGGAGCTGATGGAATATGATTTTTAACCGTGGTGATTCTCTTTAGATGCTCTTGTTTGTTTATGAAGAAGAACGAGAGAAGTATGCGATGACGTATCGACTATCGTGAACTTAAACGTACCACTATCACTAATCATTATCTGTTTCCGCGTATCAATAATTAATTTGGTCTTCCTTTGAAACTCCACATCTGATTGCATCATTTTAGATTTGAAGGACTGAAGAAGCAACCACAAAAACTTCTAAGAAGGGGGTTAACTAACCGAGAGTAACCTTTGGGAAGTATTTCAGTTCCTGAAGAAGAAAGAAGGCGATGTGAAAATTCCCTGAGATGATTTCTGAAGTTGCCTTTGCACTCGTTATAACATTTATGAACTTGAATGATGCCAATGGTGTTGGCTAGAATAATCATGTTTTTTGCGTGTTTTGGACAAATTGTCATAGTATGACATTGTGTTGTGTTCTAAAATGAAAGAAGAACATAGAGATTATTGGTGAGACGACCCTTTGTTCTGGAAGAGAAATTTGATTGACGTTCAGAAAGCATAATAGACAACACTACCCTGTATAATGTAAAGACAGAGCTTTCACAAGAAGGACCAAGATCGAAGATCGTTATCGGAGTTAGAAACTTGGTGGAAGAGTCGTAGAAGATGGTTGCGACAAGCATTACCATGGAAGAAGCATACAAGAAGAAGTGAGGAACTAGGATAGTGCTCAATCATGCATCACGCAACACGTGAAGATTTCAGTTTGGGCACCAAGACAACCAGACCAAAGAAGACGAACCATTCAACACACAACCTGGAGTCGACAACAACATCATGTACCTTAAAACCTGGAGCTATGTTAGAAGACCTGTCGAAGAAACGCAGTCTTGTTTTCTCTATTCATTTTAGTTGTACTAAGATGAATTGAGAGCAGAAGCAGACCTGCGGATGGAGGGATGCACAGTGATCGTGTCAGAGACTGCCGCTACGACGCCACAGTACCAAGAACAGTTGCTGAAGGCTTGAGGAACCAGACTCAAATTTTAAATTCTCTTAATCATGAGGTAAGACGGACAAGAATAAACAGACTACTCCAACTTGGAAGAAATTTTGAAATTTGTAAATGAGTGGACGGATTTGAAAGCAGACATTGTGGTTAGACGAGATGATGCTGTAAAGAATTGACGTTACTGATGACGTACCTTAATTTTGAATGACATTCTCGGATCTCCGTTACCCTTCGAGTAATTTCGTTCTCTTAGTTATGTTGTTTGATTTTGGTGACCTCTGAGACTATAGGTGGACTAGGTGGATTTAAATAAGTTTGGGTGTTCACGACTTGAGATAAGTATGATCATCATGAGGGCATATGTATATGATGCCAGTATTATGACGCCTGGCCAACGTGATAATACTTACATCATATAACGTGCACTTATGGTGGGCATATGATATTTTAAGAAGTGCCTTAGAAGCTTTAGAATTCTGGCATCTGATCAAGATCATCTGAGTTTAGTGAGACTTTAGGTTCATTCTACCTATACGTTTGATATGCTGTCCTTGTTATACGATTTGATACGTTTGGACTCTCGACACGTGTTTTGCTGATCTTTGCAACTTCTGATAAGGATCTTAGGTTCCATTATGAAATTTCTGCCGTTGACGATATCTAACGATATGCTTTCTGTCCGTATACGATTCGCATTCGTGAAGTTGTTCATTATGATCTGCTATGAGTAAAATATGTGATTGTGGACTTTGAGGAAATGAGACCTGTTTGTTTATGAGAATACCTTTGGAAAGTTATCTAAAAGCCGAGACTATCTGAGAAGCTGAAGGGTTAAACCGTATATCACCCCATGTTTGCTACAATTCAATGTATTCTCATCTGATTCGCCTAATCAATTCGATGAAAATCCTATGTATTTGTATACCTCTTCCTAGAGAATTCGATTATCATCCGTTATGTTTGATACATTATCCTTTTGATTCAAATTCAGTATGATATGCCCTTCTGAGAAATCTGAAACTGTTTTGACAATAACTACGAGTCATGAGAAATCAGTTGGTCTGAATATCTTTTGGAAGAACCTCCCCGGGCGTGAGAATGTTGTGACGACCTTTTGCAGTTTGCTACGACTTCGTCTAACTTTGCGACTTCAAATTTCGAGGACGAAATTTTTCTTTTAGAGGGGAAGAAGTTGTAACACCTAAAATCTAAAAGCAAGTGAAAAGACCAAAATGCCCCTACATATTTAATAATTAATTAAAAGCTTATAAAAGTATCCAAATAAATCCCAAACTACTAACAATGCATAAGTTATGATACCAAATATTTTTAACAACTTCATTACACATTTATACAAGTGGTAAAATTACCAAAATACCCTTAGAGTGGCCGATTGAGATAAAAAGTAAATTAAAGTGAATTATTTTGATTTTAAATGGTGTAAATCTTTTAATTATGGAAGATTATCATCACAATTAATTCCCAACCTAAAATTCCGAAATTTTGGTCCCTATCCCCCCTCATCACACGGCATTCCACAATTATAGGTCAATCCACACCCATTTTCCTCCAAACCCTAAAACCGATTTGGATTAAACACACACAAAAATCATCTAGCCTCCATTCGACTCTCCCATCACTCTCAAGCATTTTTCTGTGATTCATCAACATCCTAAGAAGCCAATAAAAATCCCATTCGAATTGTTGAAGCCTTACACGATCGTAGCATTGTTTTCTTTGTGTCGAGCCCTAAAACAAAGGTAAATTCGTTATGCTTCATACGACCTCTATAAAAATGATTTCTTATTTTTCTGATGTTCCTTACATCATATAAGACCCACGAAAATTGGTTTCAAGGTTGGAAGATCATTGGTGAAGTCGTGGTGATTTTTGGATCATTTGGCCTATACGCGTATGCTATAAATCGTACAGCCCTCTTCACACGTTCAAGTCTTGGTTTGGTATTTTTCTCAGGTCCCTTACACCTTATGAACACGAAATAAAATGTTTCATTCGATCCATGCACACTCTATATCATATTCGTGAATTAAACCCTAAAAACATGTTTAAAATGTAAAAGACACCATGCGATCCATAATAATTCTAAATAAAATTTATTTACATATGTTATAATGTAATATGATCTGTAAAAATGTTGGAAGAATTATCTTGGCTTAGATCATGGTATTTCGAATTATTTGGTTTTGTGTAAATCGTAAATAAAAAGGAGAAAGAAAAATAAGTCGAGGGCCCTAGGGTTTTGGTTTAGGGCTGGAAAAGGTGACAATTAATGATATCTAATGATGAGATGATGATTGAAAATCGATTAGGAGGATTAGGATTTCTAAAACCTATGTTTTTGGTTTATACGATTTGGCTAAAAGGTTTTGGGTGAGTTTTGTAAACTTTAAAACTTAAAGGTTAATTCTGGAACTTAATTCGGGCTGTATAAGATTCGAATAAAATATAAGATGAGGGTGCTAAGTGTAATTCTGCATATAAATGGATTAAAATGTATTTAATGATTAATTAGGGTTTGTTTTGAAAATAATTAAAAGAGAGGGACTAAAAATGTAATTTTCAGAAACTTGGAGCTGTTTTGAGTATTTAAAAGTATTCAAGGGATTTTGTGCTAATTTGGTAAATTAATGGCTTAATATGTAATTATTAAGAATTAAAAGTTGTAATTGTAAAATTAAAGGGTTAAATATGTAACCTTGATAACTTGAAGGACTTAAAGTGTAAATTGTGAATACTTGAAGGTATATTCGTATAACATGATAAAATAAGGGGTCATTATGTAAAATGGATAAGCTAAGGGTTTAAAGTGTAACTTTGAATACTAAAAGGTTTAAAGTGTAATTTTGGAAATATAAGGGTGTAAAAGGTAAAGTTATGAAACCCTAAGGACCAAATGTGTAAATATGTTAAAAGATACTTTGATTTCCATTAATAATGATTCAACTTTCTAATTATGGAAACTTTCTAAAAGTGGAAACTTACTATTTATGGAAACCTGCTAAAAGTGGAAAGTCACTTTAAATGGAAAGTTACTAAAACTGGAAAGCCGACTAAAATGAGAAATCTGAATTGAATAAGTTATTAACAACAAGCCGACAATTAATTTGTGTAGATTCGCTGAAGAAGGAGTTTTGCTTCCGACCTTTATGTTTTCTGTCATGTTTGCACTTGCGGTTTAAGGTACAGATATTCTGACCTTTCTCAAAAGGTTTCTCATGATCTCTTTCATATTCTGATCCGTTAGTTCCCGAATTGATGCCATTGCTATGATCCCCTTTACTTGAACTTTCTCTGTTGATCCCACTTGATATGACCTCCGTTATGAAACCATGCTATGAAAACCTTTTAATTATGCCATGGAAATGTTTTGAGAAGAACCGATTTGAAAAGATGTTTATAAATGATGCTAATTTCTTTTTAAAAGAAAGGTTATTTAACTTTCATGAACCCTATATTTTGAAAGACCATTTTTATGAAAACTGTTTTAAAAGATTATTTAAATTGGACTTTTAATAGAAACTTTTGAAACGGACTTTTGAACTGAACCATGAATTGATTTTTGAATATGAACCTTGACCTGATAAACTCTGATTGGACCTTGAATTCTATTTCTGATATGAACCCTTTGTTATGAACTGCTATTATGAACCTTTGATATGATTCTGAGATACACCTTTGCTATATGACCTTTTGTATGATATGAGACCTGACTCTTAGTTTGATACCCGAGCCATTTCTGTTTTCCCTACCTATTGAGGTACCATAGGCGTGTCTGTGATGCACCACTGGCATGACTAGTGTGTGGCCCTAGTGATTTGGCTACACCGTCCCCTTTCTGATATATGATATGCGCGCTTTATGATATGATTTGTTATGGCCACTATGATTTCTGCGGGGGCGCATGGATGCATCCTAGATCTGTTCTGTTTAGTGGATTTAACTATGATTATGATTATGATATATGTCTGGTGACTGGTACTGTGTGCTATACATGCCTTTCACAATTTCTGGGAGTTCGCTACTCCACCCATTTGAAGAATGAGGACACCCCTCATATTATCTGATTATCTGAGAGGACTCCCCTCTATATGATTATGAAGAATTATGGTATTGACGGCTTATATGATATGATATGTTTCTGGGCTCGTGGTAGATGACTATCCTTTCTTCTTTCTATTCTATTACTCTTTTATCTATTCCTTATTCTATTTCCCCAATGCACTATATTTCAGTTCTGTTTCATTATCATTGCTTTGTATATGTATCTGTTCACTGGGCTTTTTAAGCTCGGCAGCATTTCCTTTTCCTGCGGCAGGTTTTAGTAGGAAGCTGGGTTATGGGAAGAGAGTGTGACTGGACTTAGAAGACTATGCTTTGGACTAGAGACGATTAGATGAAGTTTCACTTTATTAGACATAGTATTTATTGTTTTGTAACCTTGTAGTTTCAGATTTTTCATTTGTAACCCTGAATTTCTTGTATGTATGAATCATATGCTTGTGTTTGTTCTGATATGTCACTGTAATGTAATGCTTCTACCCTTATCGGGTTGGGGTGTTACAATTCCATACCTTCTGGGTTTGTAAGAATAAGACCTGCGCCTGATCCATCTACACATGAGGACCCATCTGTGAATAGAATCTAGGGTTCCTGTAGATCTGTTTTAGTTACAGATGTCGGGCTGTCGCTATCTGGCTTCTCACGATGAAATCGGCTAGTACTTGTCCTTTGATCGCAGTGCGCGGTCTGTATGAGATGTTATACTCACTTAACAGTACACTCCACTTCTGTAAGCGTCCTGATGCGTCAGGCTTAGAGATAACTTGTTTGATTGGCTGATCAGTGATTACAGCTATTGGGTGTGCTTGAAAGTATCTGCGCAGCCTTTTGGCTGCGAATACTAGAGCTAAGACCAGCTTTTCCATAGCACTGTAGTTAGTCTCTGTTTTCTTCAGGGCTTTGCTTACAAAGTATATGGGTGTCTGGACAGAGTTCCTATCAGTCAATAGCACTGCGCTAACTGCTCCGTGAGTTGCCGATAAGTACATGATTAGTTCTTCCCCAGGTCGTGGTGCGACAAGTTTGGGAAGAGATGCCAGATGGTGTTTAAGTTGTTGGAAAGCTTCCTCCGCTTCTTTAGTCCAGCGAAAGTCTCCCTTTTTGGTACACTTCGTGAGTGTTTTAAAGAGAGGAAGGGATTTGTCTGCTGACTTAGATAAGAAACGGTTTAGCCCTGCTAACTTTCCATTCAATGACTGGACTTCTTTGAGTGTGCGCGGTGAGGGGAGATCAATAACAGCCTTTGTTTTTTCTGGGCAAGGCTTGATTCCACCAGGTTCAATCAAGTATCCAAGGAACATACCCTCGGTTACGCCAAAGGTGCACTTCTTGGGATTTAACTTCATGTTTATTCACCCCAATGTTCTGAATGTCTCCTCGATGTCGCGTACCAATTCATCCTCTGTGTGGCTTTTGATGACAATTGTAATAATTCGCAATTTCAGGTTAATTTCTATTTTCGGAAAATTTTACTATTCATGTTACTATTCATTTCTTTCTGAAATTTTCCCGAAAGTTGATTTTTATTTCATATTCTCGAGTGATAAATCATTTCCATGGCAAATTAAATATTTGACACTCGTCAGATCATTTTAGTGAAAGTTATTAAGGAATGACACGACATTACACGTTTTAGGGTAAAACGGCAATCAGAAATTCTACGCACAACGAAATTTGACCCCGTCAGGTGACCCCACATCAGAAAAATGTTTAACACGCTTATGATTTATTTGAGAATAAATCATGACTGAGAAAAATCATGGCCCAAATAAACTTTGGCCGTAAAAAACTGGAATTTTCAGTTTTAAGCGTTTTTACTCAGCCGTAACCCTAGCCTTTACCTGCACAGCATTTCTAAGATGATTTGAGCTTTCAACTTATTTAAATAAGTCAACATATTTTTCCCTCCTCCATTGACTAAAAATCATTCTTTGATTTTATAAGTCATTTCGTGATTTTTAGGCTTCCGGTTTAATGTCTAAAAGACATTTAAGACCAACCAACACCAGACTGAGCCCAGTCTAGACATTATAAATCATTTTAAATCATTTTTAGCATATTAGAAAAGTAACATTATACTTTTCTCAGTTTTACGCAATATTCGTACATTTTACGTATTACGCGTTTAGACCCGTGTTTTCAGCTTTTAGCAGGGTTTTACCACCCGAATGACACCTACCACTCATTTTATATTTTATTATGGGACATATGGACATTTCTAACAATACTTTAAAGTTTCATAATTTTACGACACCCGGTTTTACGTTTTGAGGCCTAATCATTTACGGTTGGCATTTCCCGGAGTCAAGTTTCATCTAATATCTAGATATTTTCCCAAGCCAAGCCAACTCACCCCCCTTATCCCATTTGAACCGCCAAAGGGGGGGGAGTCACACCCTTGTGTGGCTTGATCTTGAGTCTTGTTGGTCTAGGATGAGTACATGTGTATTTTGGCCAAAAATATCCCAAGTTTGTAACCTCCTCATGAGGGTATAAATACCCCCTCCCCTCCCTTCCTTGGCCGGCCATCACAACCCACCAACACCTCTCACACTTAGTTTTATTTCCTCTAAATTGTTGCAAGGTTCAAGTGATTATTCAAGTAGAAACCCTAGCTTGATTATAAGTTACCAAAAATCTTCCAAACCCTAACATACTTGGTGTTTTCTCTTGAGTTTAAATATACTCAATACACCTCAACCTTTATCATCCATCTTTCAAGAATACCAAGGGTAGAAAGGTTGCTTGAAGTGAAAAGGGTTGAAGCAAGTCTATCAAAGTCCATTTCCTTACTTGTTACTCCTTTCTTTGATTAGAAAGCCAAAAGTTGTAAGCCTAAACCTAACATGCTTCTTGTTAATTTCTCATGTTCATATCATTTACATGCTATTCTTGCTATATTATGTCTTGTATAATGTCCATGATGTATACAAATGAGTAAAAGATGTTGTTGTAATGAATTATTGAAACAAGTTACTAAAACAAGCAAACCAATGAATTTCTTTGTAAGACCTGATCAAAATGGTAAAAATATGATATTTGATTATTACATATTGTGGTAGAGGACCTAACAAGGAAACCGTAGCAATTTGAACCACCTAAAAAGAGTAAACGAGTCAAAAGTTATGGCGATTTGAAGTTACCAAAACTTTCCGGCAAAACTGCCTAAAAAGCTTCTGTGACAGAACCTAAAACACGCAAAAAGAGGCCTTTCTGGTCCGATTCATGAAAAAGTTAAAACACGAAAGTTGTCCGGAATCACGTTTTCCTTCAGGAACAAAGAGGCTCGAGCCTTGAAAACACTTTCTGAGTAAGATATTTCACAATTTCTTAACAGCTATTTACATATATATAAGTCACTAAGTTATGGTTATACTTTAAAAGGAACAAGAGTTATTATGACCTATAAACAAGACCACCACCATGGCTAGAGCCAAGGTTGGGTCTCATGACCTTGGAACAAGGACCAAAGGTCATGGCTAGGCCATGACGAAATGACCATAACAACTCACATAGGTGTAAACATGAAACAATGAGTTAGGCGAAACTTGAACAAGCAATTTGGATCTACTTCACTAAAAAAAGGAAACCATGAGATTTTACCAAGAGAACATGGTCATTTAAGGCTTATGAAGATACCTCTAATAACAATCTTCATGTACAAATAAACTTTCCTAAGTTTATACAAATATCGGACATGTAACTTTTCGGATCAAAACCTATATCTATATACTTTATCAACTACTACAATAGTAGGGAGCTTCATGTGAGGAGTTCATTATGTAAGCCGTTGAGATGAGTTGTGGATTTACGAGTTAAAGTGTCCTGGCTCCTCGAACGCTTACTAACATGACTTCTGAAATATGTTAGCCCGAACGGTAGTAAACGATATACAAAACATACATGTTCATAAATCTTTTCTTTCAAAGACTTACAAATATACATCATACCTCATCATGGACTATAATGCAAGATATATATATATATATATATATATATATAGGCACTCCGTTATATTCTTTACACAAATCCTAAGTCGCAACATTCTATTATAGGTTGCTCGTAGAAACCTACACGATCCAACCATCACCTTCGTTACTTGCTATTGTACTTAAGGTGAGTTCATAGCCCCACTTTACATTACTTCAATGTTTTACAAACCCTTGGGGGGAATACATGCTACTTTTAAACCGAACACAATGCTTTGAAACTGTATGCTGCCTGATTGTTTTATTATTACTAAGTACCTACCTTGCCAATCCTAGGCCCCTATCATGAACCATTTAATCACTTGTATTAGTGAGCGCGAGTATTGTGAATAGGCCTATTGGGATTGACGAATCCCATTTGTTTGAGCAGATTAGTTCAACAAATGCACTATATTTGAACATTAAGTATGACGGCAAAGTACTTACCAGGGCAACATAACCGCCGATTGATATTGGTACCCGTTAACGTATTGGTTGCATGAGCTTAGTACATAATAATAACTGTTTTGTTTTCTAACATGAGTATGAGTCTAATTAACTCTTACTACCAACATATTGTGTTCAACCTTAAACAAACTCTATGAATATCACTCAACCTTTGTGTTGACCTCTTAAGCATGTATTTCAGGTCCATGATAATCAAGAATGGAGCGGGAAGGGCACGTACCGAAGGAAGAAGGCTATAAACTATATTGTCATTCGATAAAAACATCATAGACTTTATATTGATGTGTTTTGAAACAATGGATCATTTTGGGACCTTACTATGTAAACTTTGATATATTTGAATAATATGAATGACAACTCTTTTTATTACGATTCGTTTAGAGATCGTTTTCTATTATTATGACTGTTGTGCCGTCGAGTAACACCCAAGTTGAATTCCGCTGCATCATGAATTGGGGGTGTTACAGATTGGTACCAGAGCCATGGTTATAGAGAAACGGGTCTAAGTGAGACCTAAACTATAACTACAATAACAAGCAAAAACATTTTTATAGCCTTCCGCTCTTCGTGCCTTCCATCCTCCAGAAGATTATGGACTTATTACACATGTTATTCTACATGAACATATTTGTATATTGTCATATGCACATTTCCTTAGTTTGAGCATTTTCCATAAACATTTGATTATTTTTAACATCGATATACAAATTGTAGACATCATGTCCGCACCTCCATCTCCCGATCATCTTCCTGCTATGCCTGAATATTTACCAATTCTTCCCGGACCCGATGATCCTTACTTTGAACAAATTGACTATGACGATGAGGAAATACCTTATGAGGATCTAGACAATGAAATAGATTCGGACGAAGATCCTGAAATGGATTTGGACATAAATATCGATGAGTACGAAGAGGATCCTGAAATGGATGTTGACATCGAAGGCATCGAGGAGGAAGCGGAGGAACTATTAGTGGTGCCACATTTATCACCATTGACATCTCCACCTCCGGTTTCACCAATTTCATCCGAATCTAACCGTACCACTCCAGCTCAAGTTCCGAATTCTACTCACCAAACCGGCGGAACATCTACATCTACACATATGTTCGCGAACTCAGCTCAATACGAAATCTACTCTTTGAAAGAAGCTCTCAACCTAACCCAACTCAAAGTTAAATGTATGGCAAGTCAAATGTACAAATGTATGTCCAAGGTAAATTCTGCTAGAATGGATGCCATGAATGCTCGAGACGACCTATATTGGTTTAAGCTTGACATGAGCTACGTGAAGCGTGACTCGACTCATGTTGGGGAAGAAGTCTTAAATCCTTTGACGGGCTTAGATAATGTCAAAGATAGACTCACTTTGGTTGAGAGGGCCCAAGAACAGGATGCGGTTCAAATTCACCAACTACTTAACCGCCTAAATACCGCCGAAATCCGGTTAGATGTGGCAAACTTTGATAGGTATCAACTTAGGAATGATTTGTGTGGAATGCAAACTCAAATGAGTTCCATACAACAAAGGCTATACCGAAAGGATGTCAAAGAATACCGTCCAAACGAAAGTGTAGATGTGTTAGCAACACGCGGAAACAATAATCCGACCGGACCACAACAACCTCCCAACCGACGTTAGACTAGTTTTATAGTACTAGTTATCTTTAGTACAATGTTGTAATTACTAACTGAAAGTATCAGTTAGTAAGTTTTGAATGAACTTGTAATAAGTTCGATTTTGTAATCAACGTTATATGAAATAAAACTCTTGTTTTATATACTATCATGTGTTATGTTTTTAAAGTTTCAACATTATTATCCTATTATTCTTATCAAATTGTGCTCATTTCACAACTCGCTAATTACAACGTATCTTTTGAACAATAGAATCATGGCGCCAAAGAAAAAGACCCCACCAACGATGACACAAGCCGCCATCCGCAAACTGGTGAAGGATAGTGTCAATGCAGCACTTATCACGGAACGAGCAGCCGTAGCTGCAGCAGCTGCCGATGCCACCACAGCTGCTGGTGCTGCTGATGCTGCAGCAGCTGCTGATGCTGCAGCCGCTGCTGATGCTGCAG
This sequence comes from Artemisia argyi, assembly GCA_030686995.1. Classification (NCBI taxonomy): domain Eukaryota; kingdom Viridiplantae; phylum Streptophyta; class Magnoliopsida; order Asterales; family Asteraceae; genus Artemisia; species Artemisia argyi. Next base: position 29,149,639 of record CM060693.1, read on the forward strand.
CAGCCGCAGAAGCCGCCACTGCTGTGGAAGCTGCGATAGCTGCAGAGGCTGCAAGAATTGCCAGTCTTAACCTTGGAGGACCTACCCCTCCGGTGACCAATGTTACTACAGTACCAAAGGGTTGCTCGTTCATTTCCTACCTGAAATGTTAACCCCTCAAATTCAAGGGTACTGAAGGGGATGTAGGTTTGACTCGTTGGTTCGAAAAGGCAGAATCAGTGTTCATTGTTAGTAAATGTATCGAGGGGGATAAAGTTCAGTATGCCACAAGTACTCTGTTGAATGAGGCCTTGTCCTGGTGGAACTCAATTGCTCAACCCATGGGCATTGAGAATGCCTACAAAATTACTTGGGCTAATTTGAAACAAATGATGATTAAGGAATACTGTCCACGCAGTGAGATACAAAAGTTGGAAGTTGAGTTCTGGGATCATACGGTTAAGGGAAATGATATCATGACCTACAACCGTAGATTCCAGGAACTGAGGATACTTTGTCGATCAATGGTTTCTCCAAAGGAAAAGATGTTGGAAAGGTATATTTGGGGACTTCCCTCAAGCATACAGGGGAATGTGACTTCGGCAAATCCCAAAGAACTTGATGAGGCTATGCGGATGTCCCGTAGTCTCATGGATCAAGTGGTACGTATGTCGGAAACCCGCAAGCAAAACAATCTCAACACCAACAACAACACCAACAACAACACCAACAACAACACCAACAACAGCAATGCCAACAATCCCAACAATTCCAACTACCGTAACAACAACAACAACAACAAGAACAACAACAACAAACGACCATATGATGGTAACCGTGGGAATAACAACAACAACAACAACAACAACAACAACAACAACAACAACCAAACCCGAAACAACAATCACCACAATCAACAGAACAAGAGACAGGAAGCCGCGACGGCTTATGTTGCTGCACCAGCTGGTGGTAGGTACGTGGGTAATCAACCACAATGTACCAAGTGTAACTACCATCACGAAGGTCCTTGCCCGGCCAAATGCCACAAGTGCCAAAAGCCCGGACATCTTGCCAAGGATTGTAGAGGCAAGGGTATAGCTACTGGGGCTAACACACAGCCCATAGTTACATGTTTCGGGTGTGGTGAAAGGGGACACTATAAGAACAACTGTCCTCAAAACCAAGGACCCCAAGGCGGAGGTGCTCGTGCTAGAGCCTATGTCATAGGAAAGGAAGAACCACACCAGGACCCGAACGTGGTTACCGGTACGTTCTTACTCAATAATATTCCTGTTAAAGTATTATTCGATTCTGGTGCTGATATGAGCTTTATATCTACTAGAATTGCGCCTTTACTTGATATTCCATCAATCACTTTAACCACTAGTTATAATGTTGAGCTAGCTACCGGTGACTTAGTAAATACCAATACCGTAATCCCAAACTGTACTCTTAATCTCTTAGACCACCCCTTTGACATCAATCTTATGCCAATTGAACTCGGAAGTTTTGATGTAGTTATTGGCATGGATTGGTTGTCTAAACATCAAGCTAACATTATTTGTGGTGAAAGAGTTGTGCACATTCCATGTGACAATGAAACTTTGATCATTCGTGGTGATCAAAGTGGAACTCGAATAAACATCATCTCATGTATCAAAACCATGAAGTACATTGAGAAAGGATGTTATGCTTTCTTAGCTCACGTAACAGAAAAGAAAACCGATGAAAAACGTCTCGAAGATGTTCCTATTGCCCGTGAGTTTCCTGAAGTCTTTCCAGAAGACTTACCCGGACTACCACCAAATCGTCAAATAGAGTTCAGAATTGATTTAATACCAGGAGCGGCGCCAGTTGCCCGCGCACCATACCGGCTAGCACCTTCAGAGATGCAAGAGCTATCAAATCAATTACAAGAACTTGCGGACAAGGGATTTATTCGACCCAGTTCCTCACCTTGGGGAGCTCCAGTTTTATTCGTGAAGAAGAAAGATGGGTCATTACGAATGTGTATTGACTATCGTGAGCTAAACAAACTAACCATAAAGAACCGTTACCCATTACCAAGAATTGATGATTTATTCGATCAATTACAAGGTTCAACCTATTACTCAAAAATCGACCTACGTTCAGGTTACCACCAAGTTAGAGTTCGTGATGAAGACATTCCAAAAACAGCCTTTAGGACACGATATGGTCACCATGAATTCCAAGTGATGCCCTTTGGGTTAACTAATGCACCGGCAGTATTCATGGATCTCATGAATCGTGTGTGTAAGCCATATTTGGACAAATTCGTGATCGTATTCATAGACGACATTCTCATATATTCCAAAAACGAAGAGGAACACAAAGAACACCTGAGAACAATTTTAGGACTACTCAAGGAAGAGAAATTGTATGCAAAGTTTTCCAAATGCGAATTTTGGATTCAATCCGTACAATTCCTTGGGCATGTGATTGACGAAACCGGTTTACATGTCGATCCCGCTAAAATTGAAGCTATCAAAAATTGGCCAACACCTACCACACCTACAGAAATTCGTCAATTTCTGGGTTTAGCTGGGTATTACCGAAGGTTTATTGAAGGATTTTCTTCAATAGCAAAATCTTTGACCAAGCTAACTCAGAAAAACAAGAAATACGTGTGGGATGAAGACGAAGAAAATGCTTTCCAAACCCTTAAACAAAAACTTTGTAGTGCTCCTATCCTAGCATTGCCAGATGGGATCGAAGATTTTGTAGTCTATTGTGATGCATCGTACCAAGGTTTAGGTGCCGTGTTGATGCAACGTGATAAGGTCATGGCTTATGCTTCGCGACAACTCAAGGTTCATGAAGAAAATTACACCACTCATGACTTAGAGTTAGGAGCTGTGGTCTTTGCACTAAAAATCTGGAGGCACTATCTATACGGTACTAGATGTACTGTGTACACCGATCATAAAAGCCTACAACACATTTTGAACCAAAAAGAACTAAACATGCGACAACGTCGTTGGTTGGAATTACTAAGTGATTATGACTACGACATTCGTTACCACCCAGGGAAAGCAAACGTAGTAGCCGACGCCCTGAGCCGAAAGGAACGGGTTAAACCACTACGAGTCCGAGCCCTAGTTTTAACCATAAATTCAAACATTCCTACTCAAATCCTTCACGCTCAAGCTGAGGCGGTGAAACAAGAAGATATCCAAAAGGAAAAGTTGGATGGCATGATACAAAAGAAATTCGAAACCCGTTCAGATGGAACTCTATGCTTCCAAGGTCGAAGTTGGTTACCACTTTATGGTGGCCTACGAGACTTGATCATGCATGAATCACACAAGTCTAAATACTCCATACATCCAGGATCCGATAAAATGTATCATGATCTTAAGTTACTATATTGGTGGCCGAACATGAAAGCCGACATTGCAACATATGTTAGCAAGTGTCTTACCTGCTCCAAAGTAAAAGCCGAACATCAAAAACCATCCGGTCCATTGCAACAACCAGAAATTCCTACCTGGAAATGGGAAAGAATTACTATGGACTTCATTACCAAGCTCCCAAGGACATCAAGCGGTTATGACTCCATCTGGGTCATAGTTGATCGTCTCACAAAATCCGCACATTTTATACCAATCAAAGAGACTTACAAAATGGAACAACTAACCCGACTGTACGTCAAAGAAATAGTCTCAAGACATGATGCACCGATATCCATCATATCCGACAGAGATGGTAGATTTACTTCCAATTTCTGGCAGTCACTCCAAGACGCCTTTGGAACAAATCTAGACATGAGTACCGCGTATCATCCTCAGACCGATGGTCAGAGTGAACGAACCATCCAAACACTTGAAGACATGCTTCGAGCATGTATAATAGATTTTGGAAAAGGATGGGATACTCATTTACCATTAGTCGAATTTTCCTACAACAACAGCTATCATACAAGTATTAAAGCAGCTCCATTCGAAGCACTTTACGGTCGAAAGTGTCGTTCACCTGCTTGTTGGGCTGAAGTGGGAGAAGTTCAACTCACTGGACCAGAACTCATCCGTGAAACAACGGATAAGATTGTACAAATCAGAAGTCGATTACAAGCCGCAAGAGATCGACAGAAAAATTATGCCGACACATGACGCAGACCCCTAGAATTCCAAGTCGGAGATAGGGTTATGCTAAAGGTATCGCCTTGGAAGGGCTTGATACGATTCGGTAAACGAGGAAAACTAAACCCAAGATACATCGGACCATTCAAAATCCTAGCCAGGGTTGGCCCTGTGGCGTACAGACTTGAGCTTCCATCAGAACTCAGTAGTGTACACCCCACTTTCCATGTATCTAACTTAAAGAAATGCTTGTCGGATGAATCACTCGTGATTCCACTCGATGAAATTCAACTCAATGACGATCTTCAATTTATTGAGGAACCCGTAGAAATCATGGACCGAGAGGTCAAACAACTCAAACAAAGCCGTATACCAATTGTTAAAGTTCGTTGGAACTCACGACGTGGTCCTGAATACACATGGGAACGAGAGGACCAGATACGTAAGAAATACCCACATCTTTTTACCAACGAAGCTTCTACCTCCAACGTAAATTGATCTCCGGGACGGAGCTCTCATATGGGGTGGAGACTGTAACAATTCGCAATTTCAGGTTAATTTCTATTTTCGGAAAATTTTACTATTCATGTTACTATTCATTTCTTTCTGAAATTTTCCCGAAAGTTGATTTTTATTTCATATTCTCGAGTGATAAATCATTTCCATGGCAAATTAAATGTTTGACACTCGTCAGATCATTTTAGTGAAAGTTATTAAGGAATGACACGACATTACACGTTTTAGGGTAAAACGGCAATCAGAAATTCTACGCACAACGAAATTTGACCCCGTCAGGTGACCCCACATCAGAAAAATGTTTAACACACTTATGATTTATTTGAGAATAAATCATGACTGAGAAAAATCATGGCCCAAATAAACTTCGGCCGTAAAAAACTGGAATTTTCAGTTTTAAGCGTTTTTACTCAGCCGTAACCCTAGCCTTTACCGGCACAGCATTTCTAAGATGATTTGAGCTTTCAACTTATTTAAATAAGTCAACATATTTTTCCCTCCTCCATTGACTAAAAATCATTCTTTGATTTTATAAGTCATTTCGTGATTTTTAGGCTTCCGGTTTAATATCTAAAAGACATTTAAGACCAACCAACACCAGACTGAGCCCAGTCTAGACATTATAAATCATTTTAAATCATTTTTAGCATATTAGAAAAGTAACATTATACTTTTCTCAGTTTTACGCAATATTCGTACATTTTATGTATTACGCGTTTAGACCCGTGTTTTCAGCTTTTAGCAGGGTTTTACCACCCGAATGACACCTACCACTCATTTTATATTTTATTATGGGACATATGGACATTTTTAACAATACTTTAAAGTTTCATAATTTTACGACACCCGATTTTACGTTTTGAGGCCTAATCATTTACGGTTGGCATTTCCTGGAGTCAAGTTTCATCTAATATCTAGATATTTTCCCAAGCCAAGCCAACTCACCCCCCTTATCCCATTTGAACCGCCAAAGGGGGGGGGGAGTCACACCCTTGTGTGGCTTGATCTTGAGTCTTGTTGGTCTAGGATGAGTACATGTGTATTTTGGCCAAAAATATCCCAAGTTTGTAACCTCCTCATGAGGGTATAAATACCCCCTCCCCTCCCTTCCTTGGCCGGCCATCACAACCCACCAACACCTCTCACACTTAGTTTTATTTCCTCTAAATTGTTGCAAGGTTCAAGTGATTATTCAAGTAGAAACCCTAGCTTGATTATAAGTTACCAAAAATCTTCCAAACCCTAACATACTTGGTATTTTCTCTTGAGTTTAAATCTACTCAATACACCTCAACCTTTATCATCCATCTTTCAAGAATACCAAGGGTAGAAAGGTTGCTTGAAGTGAAAAGGGTTGAAGCAAGTCTATCAAAGTCCATTTCCTTACTTGTTACTCCTTTCTTTGATTAGAAAGCCAAAAGTTGTAAGCCTAAACCTAACATGCTTCTTGTTAATTTCTCATGTTCATATCATTTACATGCTATTCTTGCTATATTATGTCTTGTATAATGTCCATGATGTATACAAATGAGTAAAAGATGTTGTTGTAATGAATTATTGAAACAAGTTACTAAAACAAGCAAACCAATGAATTTCTTTGTAAGACCTGATCAAAATGGTAAAAATATGATATTTGATTATTACATATTGTGGTAGAGGACCTAACAAGGAAACCGTAGCAATTTGAACCACCTAAAAAGAGTAAACGAGTCAAAAGTTATGGCGATTTGAAGTTACCAAAACTTTCCGGCAAAACTGCCTAAAAAGCTTCTGCGACAGAACCTAAAACACGCAAAAAGAGGCCTTTCTGGTCCGATTCATGAAAAAGTTAAAACACGAAAGTTGTCCGGAATCACGTTTTTCTTCAGGAACAAAGAGGCTCGAGCCTTGAAAACACTTTCTGAGTAAGATATTTCACAATTTCTTAACAGCTATTTACATATATATAAGTCACTAAGTTATGGTTATACTTTAAAAGGAACAAGAGTTATTATGACCTATAAACAAGACCACCACCATGGCTAGAGCCAAGGTTGGGTCTCATGACCTTGGAACAAGGACCAAAGGTCATGGCTAGACCATGACGAAATGACCATAACAACTCACATAGGCGTAAACATGAAACAATGAGTTAGGCGAAACTTGAACAAGCAATTTGGATCTACTTCACTAAAAAAAGGAAACCATGAGATTTTACCAAGAGAACATGGTCATTTAAGGCTTATGAAGATACCTCTAATAACAATCTTCATGTACAAATAAACTTTCCTAAGTTTATACAAATATGGGACATGTAACTTTTCGGATCAAAACCTATATCTATATACTTTATCAACTACTACAATAGTAGGGAGCTTCATGTGAGGAGTTCATTATGTAAGCCGTCGAGATGAGTTGTGGATTTACGAGTTAAAGTGTCCTGGCTCCTCGAACGCTTACTAACATGACTTCTGAAATATGTTAGCCCGAACGGTAGTAAACGATATACAAAACATACATGTTCATAAATATTTTCTTTCAAAGACTTACAAATATACATCATACCTCATCATGGACTATAATGCAAGATATATATATATATATATATATATATAGGCACTCCGTTATATTCTTTACACAAATCCTAAGTCGCAACATTCTATTATAGGTTGCTCGTAGAAACCTACACGATCCAACCATCACCTTCGTTACTTGCTATTGTACTTAAGGTGAGTTCATAGCCCCACTTTACATTACTTCAATGTTTTACAAACCCTTGGGGGGAATACATGCTACTTTTAAACCGAACACAATGCTTTGAAACTGTATGCTGCCTGATTGTTTTATTATTACTAAGTACCTACCTTGCCAATCCTAGGCCCCTATCATGAACCATTTAATCACTTGTATTAGTGAGCGCGAGTATTGTGAATAGGCCTATTGGGATTGACGAATCCCATTTGTTTGAGCAGATTAGTTCAACAAATGCACTATATTTGAACATTAAGTATGACGGCAAAGTACTTACCGGGGCAACATAACCGCCGATTGATATTGGTACCCGTTAACGTATTGGTTGCATGAGCTTAGTACATAATAATAACTGTTTTGTTTTCTAACATGAGTATGAGTCTAATTAACTCTTACTACCAACATATTGTGTTCAACCTTAAACAAACTCTATGAATATCACTCAACCTTTGTGTTGACCTCTTAAGCATGTATTTCAGGTCCATGATAATCAAGAATGGAGCGGGAAGGGCACGTACCGAAGGAAGAAGGCTATAAACTATATTGTCATTCGATAAAAACATCATAGACTTTATATTGATGTGTTTTGAAACAATGGATCATTTTGGGACCTTACTATGTAAACTTTGATATATTTGAATAATATGAATGACAACTCTATTTATTACGATTCGTTTAGAGATCGTTTTCTATTATTATGACTGTTGTGCCGTCGAGTAACACCCAAGTTGAATTCCGCTGCATCATGAATTGGGGGTGTTACAACAAGGTCGTCAACGTAGACTTCCAAGTTGCGGCCTACTTGTTTTTCGAAAGCCGTGTCCACCAATCGTTGGTATGTCGCGACTGCGTTCTTCAGGCCAAAAGGCATTTTTGTGTAGCAGTACACTCCTTGACTGGTGTGGAAAGCTGTTTTTTCTTTATCTTCAACTGCCATCTGGATTTGATGATACCCTTTATATGCATCTAGGAAGCATTTGAAAGGGTATCCGCACAGGGATTCTACCTTCCAGTCTATCTCTGGCAGTGGATAGCAGTCCTGTGGACATGCTTTGTTGAGGTCCGTGAAGTCCACTGATGAGGCGAAAAATGATCCGTTTTTAGGGGGTCATTTAAGCCCGAATTCGAATTTATTTGATCAAATATTACCCTAAATCGTTCCTTTTGTGATTTTAGGTACTTTGTGAGTGAATTCTAGAAAAGGAAGCATTTTGGACGTTTTTGGAGCATAAAAGTGAAGAAAACGACAAAGTCTTAATTTTCCTTGCTGGAAACAGTACCTGACGGCGTCAAGGGCATTTTGGTGACGGCGTCAAGAGTAAAAGTGGTGACGGCCCAGAGAGAATGTGAAGGCGTCACCCAAGGCCGTCACGTGTTAATTTGTCAAAACTTGCGCGCGGAGTAGCTGATATTGTTTTGGTCATAACATTTGCATACGAACTCGGATTTAGGTGATTCAAAAGCCCACGCGAAGAGGACAAAGAGATCTACAATTTGGTGAAAAAATGGTCGTGACGGCGTCAAGAGAACGAGCTGACACCGTCAAGAGAACGAGCTGACGCCGTCAAGCCTTGCCGACAGAATACATGCCTATAAATATAACTTCATAACTTCACTTTTTGTAAGCCCTAAACCCTAAGGTCGATTCCTGGGTTTAGGTGGGTGTTTTTCCAGCAACTTAGAGGGTTTTCAATCACTCCATAAACATCATGTATTGGTTTGATGATTCTATCTTAATTATATTTTCCATTATCATTGTTGTTTGCTCTTCTTTGATGATGATTTGCTAATTCACCTTGTGTCTACTTATGATTATGTGAAACTTGTATATAATTGATTAGATCTCATTGATTTCTTGTTGATGTTGTGTCTATCTCCATTAACGAGGGGCTTGTTGATGTGTGTGTCTATCTCCATCAATTAAGGCGTGACAACTTCAATAGATCTAGTTGGTTTAGTTTATAATTCTTGTTTCCTATTGATTCTTGTTTTGATTGAATGATTTATATGTTAGGCTTAAGAAAACTGGCAGATCTCCAATTGGTAACATGCTTGAACGTATTAGGAAACATGAACTGATGTGCACTAGGTCTTTATTGGTTGTATTTAATGCATGGGCCACTGTTTATAATCCCTATGGTTGTGCTGGGCATGGTATAGGAGGAGATAAGAGCTCATAGAATTGGGGAGTTAAGTGCGCCACCCCATGAATGGTATTAAGGAATACAACCCGTCAATTAAAACAAGGTTACAATTCAATAGGTAGGATTGGATAGCTAGCAAGGAGTAACATATCATGGGTAGACATGCTTCGCTTATCTTGTAGAACCCTAGTTTACTTTTCTTGTTAATTAGTTTAATTAGTAGCTTTTGGGTTAGTTGATTAGCAACTAATTCCGCCCCTTCTTCCAAAACCCGAGATTTTTACTTGCTTTTCTTAAAATATAAAAACATAAAAAGAATCATCCTTCACCTTTAGACCTAGTTAGATTAATTTCAATCCTAACGACACTATTCCTAGCTGAACGATCAATCCCCCGGTACTTGTCACTGTACTATACTACAACGATCAGGTACACTGCCTGGTGGGGGTTGTAAGCTTCTCGAGATCCCTCGAGAGGTAAAGCCTGGTGCGATTCCCACGTATCAAGTTTTTGGCGCCGTTGCTGGGGAATAGTTATTGCTTAGGTTGAAATTTTAATTTTATTAGGTCTACTCATTAGGTTCCTTTCTAGTGAGATTTTTTGTTTAATTTTTCTAGGTTTTCTTTAGTCTATCTTATTTCTTCGTTTCTTTGTTCGTAACCATTACCATCCGCCATCATGGAAGGTGGTAATATCTTAGATCCCATCATCCCATCACAACCAAACCCACAACAACTAAACCAACCTCCTAGAGCCCGCACCTTAGGAGAATACTCCCAACCAAGCCACAAAGGTTACCGAAATGCCATTGAGCTTCCCAAAGAAGCCATTGTAGCCCACCTGCAACCCGACACCATCCGCTTGGTGCAAAATGGATGTGCATTCCACGGACATGTGTCCGAAGACCCAATTCAACACCTTAAGGACTTTCTTAAAATCGTAGATGCCATTGACCTTAACGGTGCTACTAGAGATACTACCCGATTGCGTCTCTTCCATTTCTCTCTCCGTGACCAAGCTATCCATTGGCTTGATCGTCTACCCGCGGGATGTATCTCGACTTGGGATAATCTCACCACTCTTTTCCTTGCTAAATTTTTCCCACCGGGGAGAACTACCAAGCTAAGGAATGACATCTTGATGTTCCAACAAGGTCAAGGTGAAACTCTTTATGAAGCATGGAATCATTTCAAGGAACTACTCCACAAAGTCCCCCATAATGGCCTCGATCTTTGGTTTCAAATCCAAATCTTTTATAATGGAGTTAATCACCAAACTAGAAAAGCTATAGATCACACTGCCAATGGTAGATTGAGCAAGCTCAGTGTTGATAAGCGTTGGGAGGTCATTGAGGACTTAGCACAATACGAAGAAGAAGAATGGGAGGATCCAATGTTCTTGGAGGAAGGAAGTTTAGATTACATGAATGCAACCCAAGAACCGTTATTTTTAGATTACATCGAAAGGCAGGTTAAGGAATTGATAAGAGCCGAGATGCCCATGGCTAATCCCTCTGGTTATGTGAATACAGACAGTAAATATACGTTTCCTGAATATTCACGACAAAAGGAATTCGAAAGGATAATGCTGACTTTTGTAAACAACCAAGAGAGGCAAATCCAACAATTAGAAGTCCGCATGGAAAGCACCCGAAGTCTTTTCATGGACTTGGCTGATAAGTTTATATCAAGGATTAAGGAGAAAATTAGGGAAGAAGCTATGCCCAAGAAGATCGAAAAGATTTTTGAATTCCCAATCCCTAATGAAACAGGCAGTGATGGGCACAATGAAACACCTCTCTCTGTGAGTTCAACCCAGAATAACTTCTATTTTCATAAGCTTCCTTTTGAGAAAGGGAACTCTCACGCCTACACCATAACCTCTAAATCACTCAAACCAACCTTGATGCATAAGGTCTCGATGATTTCTCAAACCAAACCCATTATCCATAAAACCTCTTTCCAACATTCCAACTTTAAAACGCCAACACTCCACTTCTTTGATGAAAGCAAGTTTGAGTACGAAGATGAAGATGAAGTTGAAATAAAAAAGATGGGAACCGGAGTGAGAGCATACTATTCATGAAAATGGCAAGAGCTCAAATCTTTGTCATAAAACTCTTCTAACTTCAAATCCACCCATCAAACCAAAGGATTCGGGTAACCTAACAATGAAGGTGGTAGACTCTTTCCCCATTCACTCGCCCCCTTCACCTTGTGTGGCATATTTTCACCCTAAGGGCGTGTATCGCTACTTTCACCCGCACTTAATCCTAAGTGTAGGGAAAACCTCCCCTATTTCTGTTAAATAAGGGTAGAGTCAGGCTCGTGACTCGGACAAAAACAAGGGCTTCTTAAGAGGCAACCCATGTTTTGTGTGTTTTTATTTGTTTGTTTGTTTGTTTGATTTTATTTGTTTCCGTATGCATGTTTTATTTTTATTGTTTGTGGCTCATGTTTCAAAGTAAATTGTGAAAATGCTTTATTTTGCTTTTAACTTCGTCTTAATTACATATAAAGGTATTTTGCAAAAGATAAGTGTAAGGGAGATCCAAATTTGTTTATAAGAACGAAATTGAGCATGAACCACAACAATAATAAATGGACATGTGTATTAGTACTTGTTAGAGTCAAATGCTTGTATCGAGTCATAATGATGTTTTGCAGGATTTTCCAGGAAGTAGGACGAAGTTTTTCCAGAAATTTTCCGGAAACTTAACATAAGAATTTCTGCAGGTCACTTCTGACGGCGTCAAGAGTTTACTCTTGACGGCGTCACGTATAAAATTATGGAAATTTTGCTAGTTTTGTTTATACCGGACTCTTAAAATTTTTGTTGATTCTTTAGTTTTATAAACTCCAGGAAATCTGCAAACATTCATTCCACAAGCATTATATCTTTAATTGTTTTGTTTTTATTCCTAAGTCTGGAATTACATCTAGTTATGAGTTATCTTTGTTCGGGTTGATGCTTTGGGTTTTTGTTTATTTTCTCAGGATTTACAGGTTATGTTTGACAAGGAGATGATTTATATTCTAGAAGGGAAGCTTTGATTGTTCATTTTCTTGGAGGAAGATTTAACATGGCCACCTCATTATCCATACCGAGCGAATCAGGGGAGTATTTGATTTCATTCTCTTTACTTTTTAACTTTTACATTCTTTACTTGAACATTGGGGACAATGTTCATCTTAAGTGTAAGGGGAGGGTAAAAAGATGATACCTTACATATGCACTTTCGCTTAATGGTAGATGTGTAATAAAACTATGAGAAATACTTGTTAGTGCAATTTTAGCGCCAAATTTAAAATTTTTTACAACATTTAGGAGTGAAACTTTAGCCATAGCAAGCGTCTCATGGATAGGAGATTGTATGACTAGCACATAACCGTATATTCAGAAAAATTTTCCACCAAAAAATGTGAGGTTCGCCTTTAGATTTGATAGGAAAAGCATTCACTATTAGTGCTTATGAGTGTACCGGTAGTATTTAGATTCTAGAACTTGTGATAGTGATGCATCCCGAGACCGCTAGTGAGATTACATTCGTGTAGTTAGGATTTACTACATGATAAGAGGCATTAGGATAACCCTTGTTCTACACCTGTAATATAATTACATTGACTTCATATGTCAAGTAATTCTCCCACACCTTTGCGTTGTACTCATTTTTAGTGCACGATACCCCTAGTACACCCCTCCGAGCCAATCTTTTCATTTCTAACTTTAAGCATTTTACTTAAAGGAAGAATTTATTTACAATCCACCCCAAATGTGCAACCAAATCGCCTTAGCCTTCCTTGTATGCGCTCATCTTTAGTGCATTATTGTTAATTGTTTAAACCCTTTGTTAGTTGTCTAATTGATTACATGGTTGCTAAGTCGAGTCATATCTTGTACATATTGTTTTGGGACAATTGGGACTCATGGGTAAAGTACTTGTGTTATAGAGTAATGGGGAAGAACATCATATATTACCCCCATATGTGCGTTAATATTTAAAAGTACTCAAAGTGTTTTGATTATCTTGATTCGAGTCATTAGAATAGTTGATTGTAAAGTATGTAAAAGCTCAAGTGTAGGGAGGAAACGAGCTCCCTTTGATGTATTGTTTTGGATGGTAGAGTGAGAGTGTATGTAAAAAAAATTAAAATATATATATATATATATATATATATATATATATATATATATATATATATATATATATATATATAGAAAAAGAAAAGAGGAAAACATACGGGCTACCATCCGTTTCTTTTATTTATGTTTAAGTCAAATAGTGTCTTGAAAATCCAAAAAGAGTTGTGGTTAGTTTAAGTTGAGTCGAGTCTTGGCTTAGCAACGCCTCATTGTACATGTAGTTAACTAAGACAATTGACTTGCCACCAGTAAAATATCCGTTTATCCAACAAAACCGTGTTTTTCATATCCCCTACACCTAACGTTATAACCCTTTAAAAGACCTCTTTGATAGTCTATCCTATGTGCTTATGCCAAGTGGTGGAAGTTTGATCCTTTCTCAAGCCTATGGTAATCTATTTGCTATGACAGGTAGAGAGTGATATTTCTCCATTTCCAATTATGACATATAAATTTTCAACACCCGAGAGATGAGAGTATCCAAATACTTAATGTGAGGTGCTAGTGTATAATTTCCATGCTTGATTTGACTAAGGTGGAACGATCATTTGTTGTAATTACTTTTATATTAGTGTTAAATGACCCCTAACTTGTATTTTGATTGGTGGAAAAGCTCATTTGCTTGAGGACAAGCAAATCCCAAGTGTAGGGATATATGATGAGGCGAAAAATGATCCGTTTTTAGGGGGTCATTTAAGCCCGAATTCGAATTTATTTGATCAAATATTACCCTAAATCGTTCCTTTTGTGATTTTAGGTACTTTATGAGTGAATTCTGGAAAAGGAAGCATTTTGGACGTTTTTTGAGCATAAAAGTGAAGAAAACGACAAAGTCTTAATTTTCCTTGCTGGAAACAGTACCTGACGGCGTCAAGGGCATTTTGGTGACGACGTCAAGAGTAAAAGTGGTGACGGCCCAGAGAGAATGTGAAGGCGTCACCCAAGGCCGTCACGTGTTAACTTGTCAAAACTTGCGCACGGAGTAGCTGATATTGTTTTGGTCATAACTTTTGCATACGAACTCGGATTTAGGTGATTCAAAAGCCCACGCGAAGAGGACGAAGAGATCTACAATTTGGTGAAAAAATGGTCGTAAAGGCGTCAAGAGAACGAGCTGACGCCGTCAAGCCTTGCCGACAGAATACATGCCTATAAATATAACTTCATAACTTCACTTTTTGTAAGCCCTAAACCCTAAGGTCGATTCCTGGGTTTAGGTGGGTGTTTTTCCAGCAACTTAGAGGGTTTCAATCACTCCATAAACATCATGTATTGGTTTGATGATTCTATCTTAATTATATTTTCCATTATCATTGTTGTTTGCTCTTCTTTGATGATGATTTGCTAATTCACCTTGTGTCTACTTATGATTATGTGAAACTTGTATATAATTGATTAGATCTCATTGATTTCTTGTTGATGTTGTGTCTATCTCCATTAACGAGGGGCTTGTTGATGTGTATGTCTATCTCCATCAATTAATGCGTGACAACTTCAATAGATCTAGTTGGTTTAGTTTATAATTCTTGTTTCCTATTGATTCTTGTTTTGATTGAATGATTTATATGTTAGGCTTAAGAAAACTGGCAGATCTCCAATTGGTAACATGCTTGAACGTATTAGGAAACATGAACTGATGTGCACTAGGTCTTTATTGGTTGTATTTAATGCATGGGCCACTGTTTATAATCCCTATGGTTGTGATGGGCATGGTATAGGAGGAGATAAGAGCTAATAGAATTGGGGAGTTAAGTGCGCCACCCCATGAATGGTATTAAGGAATACAACCCGTCAATTAAAACAAGGTTACAATTCAATAGGTAGGATTGGATAGCTAGCAAGGAGTAACATATCATGGGTAGACATGCTTCACTTATCTTGTAGAACCCTAGTTTACTTTTCTTGTTAATTAGTTTAATTAGTAGCTTTTGGGTTAGTTGATTAGCAACTAATTCCGCCCCTTCTTCCAAAACCCGAGACTTTTACTTGCTTTTCTTAAAATATAAAAACATAAAAAGAATCATCCTTCACCTTTAGACCTAGTTAGATTAATTTCAATCCTAACGACACTATTCCTAGCTGAACGATCAGTCCCCCGGTACTTGTCACTATACTATACTACAACGATCAGGTACACTGCCTGGTGGGGGTTGTAAGCTTCTCGAGATCCCTCGAGAGGTAAAGCCTGGTGCGATTCCCACGTATCATCCACACACATTCTCCAGCTGCCATCGCTCTTCTTTACCATAACTGGGTTAGAAAGCCAGTCATGGTAGTATACTTCGCGCATGATGCCTGCGTCTACGAGCTTATGTACTTCTTCCAGAATAGCCTTTGCGCGATCTGGGGCCTGGCCGCGCTTCTTTTGTCGTATTGGAGGATATCCTTGTCGGATTTGTAGCTTATGCTCTGTAATAGAGCGCGGTACTCCAGTCATATGTTTTGGTTCCCATGCAAAGATGTCTAGGTTCTTTTGCAAGAGTGCGCATACGGCTGCTTTACCTTTGTCAGATAAAGATCCCCCAATCGAAACTTGTTGTTCCGGGTAATCGGGATGAATAGCGACTTTTAGATTTGGCGTTTTCTCTGTGCGCTGTTCTGGAATAGTCTCTGCTTCGGTTGTTACCGCATTGCATTCTCTTGGTGGTACTATTGTGTTATAGAGAGTGACAACTCCTCCTTCCACTGGAAATTTAAGCATTCCGTGCGCTGTGGATGGTACAGCGCGCATGGATGATATTCCCGGTCTCCCAATGATACCATTGTATGGTGAAGGGGATTTTATTACCATAAAGTTTATCCATGTTGCGGTTGAGTGTTGTTCATCTCCTACGACCACCAACAAGCGTAACTGCCCCATGGGCCAGATCTTTTCTCCTGTGAATCCTGTTAATGACGTTGTTGCTGGTATCAATTGACTTTGGATTTTAGGTCGCAGTCTTTTGAAATAGTGCTCGTACAGGATATCCGCGGATGCTCCTCCGTCAATGTACATGCGGTGGATATCATGTCCTCCCGTATGTATTTCAATAGTTAGAGGTTCCACCACTGCGTTGTCCGCAGCTAAAGTAGGGAAAGATATCTCTTTTTCGGGAGAAAATTTCTGGCTGACCTTTTGCTTTATCTTGCGCTGCCATGATTGTATCATGTATATGGTATCCGCTTTTTCTTTGGAGGGCTCTTTCTTACCTCCGCCCCTTTGTTTCTCTTTCCCTTCTTTGATGTTTTTTACAAGGTAGTCCATTCTGCCTTCTCTTACTAACTTTTCAATTAGTTGCTTTAGCTGGACGCACTCATTAGTTGTATGGCCTTTTTGACCATGGTACTCACAGTATCCGTTTCCTATGCGCTTTTCTTCTGTAGTGCGCATTGGTGGCGGTTTTGGGAAGTTTGCGCCCTCTGTTACAAATATTTCCCTTGGGGTTTTTGTAAGAGGGGTATATTTGTCATTGTCCCTTCCATTGCGGTAATTCCTGCTGCGGTTGTTATTCTGATCATTGGATTGTCTCCGAGGCTGCTCTTGCTGCCTATAGTTCGAATAATCCTTTTTACTGTCCGCAGCGGCTGCCTCTCCTTGTATAAAGGATCTAGTGCGCTTTGTTAGCTCATCAAAAGTTTGTGGAACTTTGTCGTTTAGCTTTCGGATGAGTTCTGGGTTATTAATCCCATTCATAAACCCTGAAATTTTTAGGATTTCAGGACACGCTTTTACTTGTATGCACTCATCCTTGAAGCGTTCCATGAAAGCGCTGGTTGATTCTCCTTGGCGCTGTTTCACTCTTGCTAGCTCAACAGGGTTTTTAGCGCACTTCTTTCGCTGGGTAAAGTTGAGACGGAATGCCTTTCGTAATTCCTCGAACCCACCGATGCTCCTACGTGGGAGTTTGCTAAACCATGTGCGCGCGTTCCCTACTAACGTGGAATTGAACATGTGGCACCACACTGGCTGTGGCCAGTTTTCGATGGTGGCGGCTGATTCGAAAATTTTTAGGTGATCATCCGGATCACCTGTTCCATCATATGTTTTTACGTTAGCAGGCATGCGCCTACGTTTGCGATCTGAGTAATCGCTGATGCGCCGTGTAAACGCGTCAACTTTCTGGCGGCGCCATGGGAGAGACATATCTTCGTTCTCTTCGTCGCGACGCCTCCCTCTTGACTTCCAGTGTCCTGTCTCTCTATCCTCGTTGTCGGAGGAGTCACTGGAAGAAGGGTAGTCTCTTCTTCGGCGCTTGCGCCGACTTCTTTCAGAGGAAGAGCTTGAGGGATCTCTGCTTGGGGATCTTTTTCTTCCCAATCTGTCTTGGATCCTCTTACTTCCAGGTTTAGAGGATCCTTGGCTTGGCGAATGTTGAGGTCCCAATCGGTCTTGTACCCCGCGACTGCCAAGTCTGGAGTGAACATTAGGGCGCCTCTCACTATCTTCCGAGTACTGTGACTCAGATGTCGTACCTAGCCTATCATGGATAGTGGTACATTCGCCGCGTCTTCTTCGTGGGTAGCGCAGTGGTGATGGTTCGCGTTCAGGACCAAAATTCAATCAAGCCTGTAGACTCGTACTTGCCCTTTTCCTAGCTTCTTCCTGCATGAGGGCGGTCAAGGTTTCATAATTTTGGGATACGAAGTTTCCCAAAGTGAGATTGGGTGCGTCCTCGGTTGTTGCAAGAGTGCCTGTCTCAGTATTCGGCACCCTATCTCGGTTAGGCGCATCTGGTGGCACAGTGTTGTTCACTGCGGGAATGGTTTGGTGAGGAGTGGTGAAAAGAGGGCGCTGAAGTTCATCAGCGCTTGGGACCACTGGGATGATTTGGGTAGTCCTTACTGGTAGTTCTACCTCTGGAAGAGGTTGGGTTATTCCCGCCTCTTGGTGGCCAAGTGCGCTGGTTGTTCCAGCAACCTGTCTAGAGGTCGGATCTTGTTGATTCCTCCTCTGATGGTCACGTTTTTTCGATTGCGGAGTCCGCTGGCTTGAATTCTTATTCTTTGTCATCCTAGTCTTTAGTTATTAGTAGGGTCCCACGGATGGCGCCACTTGTTGATACAAAAGTTGGGCGTTCCTGATTATGGGATCTTGCTCTCGTACCAATTCGCTTCTTAGTACTTGTTACCTGCGCACTAAGAAAATAAACAACACCGTTAGGCTTATCGAGGGATTGTCTCCCCCGATTAGACTCCGGCGTGAAAGTAAGTAATCGATTTAGGGTTCTCGTTAAGAGTTAGGGTTTGTATGTCGTACCTTTGAATGAGAGATGTCATTCCTTATATAGGGGCTGAAACCGCGTAGGTTTCTTGCTCCTTACTCTTCGCACTCGTGGTGCTTATCGGGGTAAGGATATCTATTCCGTAAATAGAAGATCCTTATCACATGCCCGGTTGGTTTAGTTGGGCTTTGGGCTTCGTGAGCCCAAGCCGTTATTATTATGGCCCGTCATTCGTTATGATAGCCCACTCATAGTGGGTTTGGGCCGAGTAATGTTTATCATTTGGGCTCATGGCCCAAATATAGACTATACGTCATCAGCAGGCATATATGTTTCACGCAAAATAGTGTGATTACATGGAAGCAAGCCAAATTCAAAATCAACGACAGTAGATTGTTGTGTTTAAGAAATTTTATATTTGTAATTTAGTTTCACAAATTATATGTATACAAAATATTAATAGTCATAAATAGAAAGTGAATACAAATGATGGGATGTGATACATATAAAAACTATGTTCAATTCCTTTTTCTTTGTGCACAAATACAGTTTCAACCTATGCATGACCGTATTCAAAGAACTTTGTACCACGCTTCTTCGAGTATGTTTGGCATGGTGAGGTGTGGAGCCTTTTGGAAACGTGAGCAATGAGCATTTTGGTTTTTAATAGTCGTTTGGTAAAAGAACGGTGATCTTTGCTATTTTTTAAAGATGCTCATTTTTTCAATGCTTCTTTAATAAGCAGTGAGCGATGAGCTGTAGCTACCGATCACTACTATTTTTAACAAACACACCCTTCATTTTACCATGTCATGATCTTTATCTTTTATTCCGTAAATAGTTATATCTATCATGTTATTCTTTCATTTCTTCGATCATTTTCTCATTTTGTAACCTTTAGAATCCAATAGTCGTTTTGATCAAAATCAAGTACTAGTATCAACGTAACCGCTAACTAGCTTCTTACTAGTTTTATTTATTCATATAATTTTCACTTAAACAAAAAGTCCAATCCGGTTGATACCATTGCCAAATTGTCGCGTCGCTATAAAACGAAAGCAAAGACAGTGACCTAAAATGGAAATATTAATTTTTCCAAGTCAAGTTTTATTGATTAATGTAGACTTATCAAGTCTAGTGGTGAAGAAATGTTGATGACAGGATGAGCCAACATTGATGAAAATGACATGGAAATAAATTCAAGACACAAAACTAAACAACGTCCTCCAATGCCAGAAGAGCACGAAAACAACGTTTAACCAATAAAATCATCATCTCTGGACCTACATCAATTTATCTATCTCGACACTTCCCCATTAATTATGTACCACCTTGCATAGTTGCATCCTATGTTTTTGTTGAGCATTTTTCTTTTTAAAGTATATTATCTTTTTATCCTTTTATGATTGGTAACATTTTACGTATTTATATTAACTATCTATCTCACAATATAACCTATAGATGTTTTAATAAAATTGTGTTCTTATAACCTGTTTTTTGTTTTTCGATTATCTGTTTGTTGATGAACATACTCACATACCTCTAACCAAATACGTAGTAACTAATTAGGCATATGCTATATATATATGAAAACATTTGCCATAAAGATACATGATCACTCATACATGTAATTATGTAAACATATGCATGCGTAACACAACAATACAGCACGTTTTATTTGACTTTTGAGTGAACTATCTTAAGCACGTTTTATTGTAATTAAAATTTCAAATTATTATGGAGCTATTATGTTTTCATACAAATTATTCCTATCACTTTTTTTTCTTTTTTTTCCCCTTAGAGCTACATAAAACATTGCCCTATTTTTACTGTCTTAACAGTTTCACCATGATTTATGTGCTTCCTAATACGTATATTTTGGGTAATTTCCACTTACATGACCTAAGTTAATTATACAAATAAAAGTGATCAAACATTTCATTTCATGTACAGAGTATCAGTTGGTAACAAAATAAAAATGATCAACTTTGTATCATTTCATATCACATCATATCATAGAGTAAATTGGATAGAAAAGGCAAGAATCAAAATAAAACAAATGAGACGAAGAGCCACCCACAGAAAGATGCATGCACGTACGTATAATAAACTCAATGAAAATCATCCAATCAATCAATAATGTTCATATACCACTCCAATAACAAAAAGCAGGAAACATATCATATCTATCCAATGCTAGTGATACTAACGAGAATAACACATTTATAAATTCACATACAACGGTGTTACGCACACGGTTTGGAACACAATTTGTACCATATCATATAATTTATATTTTTCATGTTGCCGTTTCTTTAATTTAAAAAACATTATTTTTTATTTTTTTGAAAGGCGCATATATTTTTTCTTACAACAAAAACAAACCAGAATTGATTACTGATCATTAGAAATTGTTGCCTTGCCTGTGTCAAACAATTGTACTACGTTTGGACTTGTTGTAAAAACAAAATAGGTTGTCCTACATTTTAATCTGCCATGTAGCAATAAGATGTTTTGTATGTTCAGTAATCCCAATTTCCCAATTTCATTTGATATATGTGGAAAACACTTCAATAATTACTCTTACCCTAAACAAGTGTACACACTATGAATTGACATGAAACTTAAGTTCAAACATGTGTCTTGTTTCGTTCATCATTTCTCTATACAAGTTTAGTTAAACGTAATTCTGTTACATCTAGCAGATAAACTATTAATTAGTCGGATTTGTTAAGGAGTCATTTGGTCAAATTCGCAAAAAACGAAAAGCAAAAACTCGCTCACATTACATATTGATATCTACATATATCTCTTAGCTGCATATTTAATAAAGCCGCAATACTATATAATGAAACTGGCCTTTTGATTCTGCTTGAATATACAAACAGACAAGAGGTTTACTTGAAGGTAAGAATCCAGCCGAATACAACTTGACGAAATGTTAATAATCAACAATGTTGCTCAACTTGCACAAAATAATGTATGGAAGTTAATATTCTGATTGACTTAGCGATCCACTCATAACGTAAATGTCTTAAAGAGTTTCGAGCATAACTAATCACATCAGCGAACCACGATCAAAAGTATCAAGTTTATTTTATGAAAAGTACTTAAAATGATAACCCAAAAGTTGACCAGTCAGTTTATAAAAAAATCAATATATTTGACATAATTTTACACTAAACAAGAAAATTCTTAGAATTTCAGTGCATCCAGAAACCCGCCTCAATCCACCCCTAAGTAATCACCCCAAAGTTTGAACGTGAGGTTTGTTGGAATAACCTCAATTCAACATAAGAAAGTTCATCAGATAAATGTATTTTAATTTTTCACTAACAAAAATGTAAATGAAAACATGGAATAAAAATAAGTCAATAATTAACCTTTTTTTTTTAAAAGCCAATGCATTTTCTCATCAACCCCACCAACAATTCCTTCCTTACAAAATGCTTCGCTGTTCACCTTTACGCGCCTCAATAATTCAAACCCCAAAAACAAAAAACTAAAAAAGAAAAAGAAAAAGCAAACAATAAAAATTCATAAAACAAAAATTTCTCATTTCATCTCAAAAATCCAACAATTACAACACCACAATAAAAAAGTGGAAAATTAAACTAAACTCTTTAATTAATTAGTCCCTCATACTTGTAAATTCCGCAATAATAATAATAATATTAATATTAATAATAATAATAACTAATCTAACATTAATCCCGAAAAAGCTTTACTCAGTTTGAGTCTGTATTTCAAACAGTCTCATTTCTCATATATTAGTCCGCCAAAAGATCAGAAAAACACTGACAACTAATTAATCCTCAGACAGCTTTACTCAGTTTGAGTGTGTCTCATATATTAGTCGACCAAAAGATCAGAAAACCGACGCAGTATTAATTAATCCTGAAAGCCAGTTTTCTCCCAAATAGCATTCCTAACCCTACTCAAATCCCGCCCTTTCAACGTCCTTCCAATTCCTTCATGCACCGAAAACGACGCCGCCATTTGCTTCGCTAGAAACTCATGCGGCGGTATCCTACACGCGCCACCGTCAAACTCCTCAAACTCACCGTCATCGTAGGTGTAATCTCTCCGGTTGTCACGGTAGTCTTGTTTCATTATCTTAGACCAGTCAGGCACGTTCACTGGCAAGGATGAGGGTGTTCTGATAGCATCTAATCGTTTCGCCGGAGATGATGATGATTTGGTTGAGATCATGCGTTTAGATGAGTGCATGGTGTGTTGTTGTGGTGACGTGTTGTTCCAGACGTCGGATTCGTCGAGTTCGAAGTCGGAGATGGTGATCGGAGTGGTGGTGGTGGTGAGGTAGCGGTGGTGGGATCTAGTGAAGGTTTTTGATGCCGCCATTGAAATGGAGGAGGTTATGTGTGTTTAGTGTGTGTTTTTGGAGGTGTTTTTAGTGTGTGTTTGTGTTTGTGAGGAGTTTAGTTTGCTTTTATAAATGGTTTTAATGGATAAGGTTCTTTCTTTTTTTTCATTTTGTTAAAAAAATATGGTATCTAGGTTTGGCAAAAAAAAATTTGGTAAGGCTTGGTGTATGTCACTTCAGCGTCAGATCATGTTTTTATTACGAATAATATTACTGTAAACATAGGACAATAAGATGACAAATATCAAACTAGGGGTGAGCATCAGTTTAAGACCGGATCAGACCGACCAAAACCGAGACTGAAATAGCTTAAAAAACCTAGACTGAAGACCGGACGGAATGTGTTCAGCACAATCCGGTCCGGTTCAAGAAGGCAAAATGGTCGGTTTGTACGCCGATCAGAACGCTGGTCCTTCGATTATGTCGATCCGGTCGGTCCTCTCGGTCTCGGTCAGTTTTGAGTCTCCAATGCTCAGCCCTATATCAAACATACGTCAATTATACACAAATATACATCACAATATACTCACAAATACCTACAACCTTCTCACAATTCGGCTGGTCGATAGACCAACTTCTTACATAAAGCGCATTCAAAATGCGTGAAAAAAGATAGTTTTTTAACGAAGACGCGTTGGTTTAGTGTATAGACGCATTGTACGCATAGGCTAAGAGTGTATTTGACACATAAAATTATTGAAAAATTATTTTTGTTTTTCTTGAAAAATATGTTTCTTTTAGTTGACAAAACATATAAAGATATTTAAAAATAATAATCTTATAATATTTGAAGATCAGGTGCTACTATATATATATAACTTATAAAAATAATCGTTATTTTTTTTAACTCTCACTTCATATAAGCCTGCTATCTCGTCTTCGGTTCTAGTAACAATTATTTTTCTGCCAAACTATGCCTTAAACAAAAACATGCCAATATTAGTGCGCTATATGAAAATGTTTGTGCAGATAGCTAATAAGGGTGTTCTCTTCTTTTTTCCTTGGAGTGCTGGGAGTACATGAATGAGGGTGCGGTGCGGTGGGCTACCCCTCACGGTAACACCGCCGCCGCTACTTATACACCGCACGGTTTGAGGATTTGGGTGAGTGAACCACGCACGGGAAAGAAAGAAAAGAGCCGTTGGAGGAGCGTTGGAGGAGTTTATATATATATATATATATAAAGAGGTGTTTGTTGTAGGTTGAAATCACAAAACAAAAAACACACACCGAGTAAAAAAAAAAACATACGCGGTTTAAAAAAAAAAAATCAAGAATATGGAGCCTAGAAGAATAGGTTCGACTTTATTGTTAGACGGCCCGTTTGAGTGGTCTAACGATAGTAGTCTTGAGTTTTTTGCTAACGCGATTGACGCAGATGAGAAGGAAGATACGGCAGGGTCGTCACGAACATCAGTAAAACGCGATCGGATCTCAGCTGCACAAACATTGCATCGTGATTATTTTTGTGAAGAACCAAGATACAACAATCAAACTTTTGAAGATAGGTATCGTATGCGTAAAAGTTTATTTTTGAAAATCACACATGATATTGAGTCTAGATTTGAGTATTTTCAAGAAGGTTACGATGCTAGAGCAAGAAAAAGTTTCACAGCCATACAAAAATGTTCGTCTGCCATTAAACAACTTGCAACCGGTAATCTACCGGATGAGTTTGACGAATATTTACAAATGGCTCAAAGAACGTCACGTGAATGCCTTCAATTTTTTCGTGACGCTATTATTCAGATATACTGTCGAGTTTACCTACGTAGGCCAACAAGCCATGATATTGCATGTTTGTACGAAGCACACGAAGCTCGACATCACATTCCGGGTATGATCGGTAACCTAGATTGCATACATTTCGATTGGAGGAATTGTCCAGTCGAATTGAGGGGTCAATATAAAAGGGGTGATCATCAATACCCCACGATTATGATGGAGGCAGTGGCGTCTCAAGATTTGTGGATATGGCACGCGTACTTTGGACCGCCGGGTTCAAACAACGATGTGAATGTTGTGATGCAATCGCCGCTATTCCTCACCGAGCGTAATGGTACGGCACCTAAGTGCCCATTTGTTGTGAATGGCCATACGTACAAGCGTGGATACTATCTAACCGATGGCATATATCCTACATGGTCTACTTTTGTAAAAGCCTTCAAATTTCCAACCGACCCGAAAGAGAAAAAATTCAAGAAAGTACAAGAGTCGGCTCGAAAAGATGTTGAACGGGTATTTGGTGCTCTCAAGGCTAGATGGGGTATACTGAGACGACCTTTACGGCCGTATACAGTAGACAGAATTAGCAAACTAGTTTATGCGTGTGTGATATTGCACAACATGATTCTACATGACTCCGGTAACGCAATCTGCCCAGTTCATATTAGAGATCCTCCGATCGAACCGGTGTTTGACGAAGCAGCCTTGGACGAGATACGAAATGGGAACACACATTTTCATCTCCGATTTGATCTTATGGAGCATATTGACGCTCAACAATTATCATACCTCCAGGTGGACGATGAAGATTAGTTTTTTAGTATTATTAAATTTAGCATTTTCGTATTATGTAATGTTATTTAAAAATGTTATGTAATGTTTATTTAATTTTAATGAAATTTTAGTTTTTAATAAAATAGAATTTTTTAAAAAAAAGGAAAAAAAAAAAAAAAAAAAAAAAAAATGAGTGAAGGGTGAGTGAAGTAGCGCCTCCAAAAAAGAAGTGAGTGAAGGGTGAGTGATGAAAAAAGTGAAGAATAATGTGGCGCAAGAGGATTGGTTGGTAGTGAGTGAAGGAAATGGGAGTAAGTGGTGTACTCCCACCTCCCTTATATGTTTAAATGTGTGCTAAAACTGATAAGTTTCTTGTGATTTGTTTTTATTTTTATAAAAAAGTCAAACAAAAGCTACAATGTTGGCTTTTATCAATATGTGTATTTTACGCTAGTTATTCGATATTCTAATAGTTTGATTTACTACTTTAATAAGATAATGGCCTTTATAAATACGGGACACCTCATCGAAGTGAAATATTCGCTGGCGAATTTGATTGTTGGGTTCGAGGTATCTCCACCGTCATTTATGAAAACTATATCTTGTTCAGATCACTACACGTGGTGTTAAAGTACTCGTGAGCCTAAAATTGGAATTATTATTTAGCGGCTTTATCTAAAATTAACTTCATGTAAACTCTAGAGTTTATTATTTCAGTGTTGATATATAGACCTACAACATAGACCTACTAATGGAGCTAATCAATTCATTTCATGACAAGTGTTAAACACTAATTCTCTCTCATCATTTTTCACCAATCAATTTTTCAAATGAGCCAATCAAATCTTTAGGTCTAATTTTAAGTCTTAGTTTTAGGCATACAATTCATTTTCCTTATTATTTTGTGTGGGGACTCGGGACCGTAAAATAAGAAGACCTGACCGAACTCAATTACGGAGTACTAAATTAACCCACTAGTATTATCCTCGTGTATTTAAACTAGACGTAGCAAATTAAATGTGGTTCGGTCCGTCGACATATTAGTTTACTAATCTACTATATTAAACTTGTAGATACGGGTGGAAACGAGCCGAATCGCTTGTGAAAAACTTAAGATCGGACCGATAAAAAGCTCGAACAAGCCGAGCTTAAACGAGCTCGAGCCTAAGTTTGGGCTCATTTAATAATCGAGCTCGAGCTCTATACAAAAAGCTCATGTAGGCTCGCGAGCCTAAACGAGCCCGAGAAATATATACGTATATATATATTTTTTATACGTATAAACGAGCTTAAAAGTAGTAAACGAGCTCGATCCTTATGTAATTAACGAGTCGAGCTCTATTTTAACTTTGTTTTCTTTAAAACACCATACAAATTAGTCGAGCCCTAACTCGAGCTCGGCTTGTGAAAATTTTCACGAGCCAAGCTCGACCTCAAAATATTAGGCTCGAAACGAGATCGAGCTCGAGCTTTATATATATAAACGAGTCGAGCTCAAGCTCTGGCAGACTCGGGCTCGGCTCGGCTCGTTTTCACCCCTACTTGGAGGTACTAGGTGATAATTTGAGATTCATTGTTTAAAAATAAGTCTGGTTGGGTAAATAGTAGAGGATGATCTTATTGGGGCTTCTTAATTATTATAGAGGGGTCTAATTAGTTTTTTGATAGAAAATGCAATTCTATAATATTTAACTAACATGTCTAAATAGGTCCAACATTTTTTTTAATAGGGTAAATTGCAAAAATGGTCCTTAACGTTTCACAAAATTGTAAAAACAGGACCGAGACAAAAAGTAGCGCAAAAAAGCCACCAACGTTTCACATTTTCGCAAAATCGTCACTGAGAGCCATTTTCCGTTAATTTCATCGTTAAATGCCACGTATTTGAGGGTAGTATCATCATTTCACTGTTCATACTTATTAAATTTGCCGCCATAATCACCTCTGTGCTTTGTATCAATGTGATTAGACCTCAATGGCTAAATTTGCAAAGTTATTTTCAAACATCTACCCCCATAAACCCCCCTACAACCCATATCTTCTCCACCACGACTCGCATTGACCATAGCAGAATCACAACAAGAATGCAATCAACTCAAATGTCAGAAAACACAACCATGATAACTACCACCATAACGACAACGACCACCACCAGCACCAACACACACCAACAAACTTCAACGTTTGTGACCACAACAACTGTGACACATCCCCCACAACAACTCCAATGTCCACGTTGTCATTCAGAAGACACAAAGTTCTGCTACTACAACAACTACAACACATCGCAGCCGCGTCACTTTTGCCGTAGCTGCCGCAGACACTGGACCCATGGCGGCGTGCTCCGGGACATCCCTGTTGGAGGTGGAAGCCGGAAAAACAGAAAAAAGAAAAACCCCATGAACCCCACCATCACCTCGGCTTATCTTACCACGTTTTATCAGCCGGAGTACCAGGACTACCAGAGTGTGATGCCACCTACCCAGAGCCTACTGCCGCCTACCCAGGGCCTGCCGCCGCCTGTGGATGATGCCGGTGATGAGAATGGGTTTGTGTCGTCGTTGTTGGAGGATGTTTCTTTTGATGAAGGTGTCTGGCCATTTTTTGGCAATTAGTGTAGTTTGTTTGTTGGTTTGTTAGTTTTAGTTGTGTATGTACCCCGATCTTTTGATGGTAAATGGTATGCTTGTGAACGGTAAATGAATGGTAATTCGTAGTAGTTATATTTACACCCAGACTTGCCCATTTTGACAATCATGTTTGACTTTTGCACATGATTGTACATGCACCAAAAGACCTAGAATTGCCCAAAATGGATCTAATTGACTATCCGTGTAACCATTGACTATTCGTGTAACCACATTCAAGGTAATACGCAGGCACAAAAATTACCCAAAATTACCCAAATTGGCAATCAAGTTTGACTTTTGCAAATAACATTATAGTTGACTTTTGCAAAAATGCCCAATGGTTGACAAGCAAAACATAATAAATCAACACAACAAACACATAACATGACATTAACATTCATTCAAATTGATAACAGAAACATAACAAAACATAATATATCATTAAAATTCATTAAAGTTCAAACATAACATTGATAAAAAGGAGGGAAACATTAAAAGAACATTCAAAACATAGATGACCATGAAAGAAAATCTAAAGTCCCTTGACAAATGCGTGCTTGTTGAAGAGCTTGAGCTTCGCTTCTGCCATCTTCTTCTTCAACTCCAAAAGCTCGATAACATCTGACTTTTGAAGCTTCTTCATGTAACAATATTCGCAATTTCAGGTTAATTACTATTCCCGGAAAATTTACTATTCATTTTTACTATTCATTTTCCCGAAATTTTCCCGAAATTTGATTTTTATTTCATATTCTCGTGTGATAAATCATTTCCATGGAAAATTAAATGTTTGACACTCGTCAGGTTATTTTCGTGAAAGTTATTAAGGAATTACACATTTTAGGGTAAAACGTCATTCAGAAATTCTACGCACAACGAAACTCGACCCCGTTAAGTGACCCCGCATCAGAAAAATGTTTGAAACACTCATGATTTATTTGAGAATAAATCATGACTGAGAAAAACATGACCAAAATAAACCTCGGCCGTGAAAAACTGGAATTTTCAGTTTTAAGCATTTTTACTCAGCCGTAACCTTAGCCTATACCTGCACCGCGTTTCTAAGATGATTTGAGTTTTTAACTTATTAGAATAAGTCAACATATTTTCCCTCCTCCTTTGACCAAAAATCATTCCTTGATTTTATAAGTCATTCCTTGATTTTTAGGCTTATGGTTTGATGTCTAAAAGACATTTAATACCAACCGACACTAGACTGAGCCCAGTCTAGACATTATAAGTCATTTTAAATCATTTATAACCTATTAGAAAAGTAACATTTTACTTTTCTCAAATTTACGCAATATTCGTACATTTTACGTATTACGCGTTTTAGACCCGTGTTTCCAGTTTTAGCAGGGTTTTACCATCCAAATGGAACCTACCACTCATTTTATATTTTATTATGGAACATATGGACATGTTTAACAATACTTTCAAGTTTCATAATTTTACGACATCCGATTTTACGTTTTGAGGCCTAATCATTTAAGGTTGGCATTTTCCGGAGTCAAATCTCATCCTAATACTTAGGATATTATCAAGCCAAGCACACCTCACCCCTAGCCCTTGTGAACCACCAATTAGGGGGGGGAGTCACACCTTAAGGTGGCTTGATCTTGTATCAAGTGATCTAGGATGTATACATGTGTTGTTTTGCTAAAATATCCTACGTAAAGTAACCTCCTCATGGACCTATAAAAGCCCCCCTCCCCCCTTTGTTGCTGTCCATATCACACCCCAAAACCATTCCATACTTAGCTTATTTCCTTCTAATTTCTAGCAAGATTCAAGAGCAAGTTCAAGGTAGAAACCCTAGTTTGGTCTTAGGTTATCAAAACACTTCCAAACCTCATATACTTTGGTGATTTCTCTTGAGTTTGAATCCACTCAAGTCACCTCAACTTTCATCATCTCTCTTTCAAGATTACAAGAGTAGAAAGATTGCATGAAGTGAAGTGGGTTGAAGCAAGTCTATCAAAGTCCTTACCTTACTAGTTACTTCCTTTCTTATTTTGAAAGCCAAAAGTTGTAAGCCAAACCCTAACATGCTTCTTGTTAAATAATCATGTTCATGTTATTTACATATTATTCATGCTATATTATGTCTTGTATGCATGTCCATGATGTATGAAAATGAGTAAAACAAGTTGTTGTAATTGATTAATAAGATAAGTTATTAAAACAAGTAAGCTAGTGACTTTCTTGGAAAGACCTGATCAAAATGGTAAAAATATGATATTGGATCATTACATATTGTAGTAGAGGACCTAACAAGGAAACCGTAACAATTTGAACCACCTAAAACGAGTATACGAGTCAAAAGTTATAACCATTTGAAGTTACCAAAACCTTGCGGCAAAGCTGCCAAAAATATTCTGTTACAGAAACTTAAAACACGCAAAAAGAGGTATTTCTGGTCCGTTTCATGAAAAAGTTAAAACACGAAAGTTGTCCGGAATCACGTTTTCTTCAAAAACTCAGGTGCACGTCTCCAGAAAATCAATAACGAATGAGATATTTCTCAGTTTCTTAACAGCTATTTACATATATATAAGTCACTATATTATGGTTATACTTTAAAAGGAACAAGAGGTCTTATGACCTATAATCAAGACCACAACCATGGCTAGAGCCAAGGTTGAGTCTCATGACCATGGAACAAGGACCAAAGGACATGACAAGGCCATGACGAAATGACCATGTAAGCTTACTTAGGCGTAAACATGAAACAAGGAATTGGCGATAATTTGAACAAGCAATTTGGATCTACTTCACTTAAAAGAACAATGAGATATTACAAAGAAAAATGGTCATACAAGTTATAAGAAACTTCCCCTAATAACAATCTTCATGTAATAATAAACTTTCCTAAGTTTATTCAAATATCGGACATGTAACTTTTCGGATCAAAACTTATATCTATATATTTTATCAACTACTACAATAGTAGGGAGCCTCATGTGAGGAGTTCATTATGTAAGCCGTCGAGATAAGTTGTGGATTTACGAATTAAAGTGTCCTGGCTCTCCGAACGCTTACTAACATGACTTCTGAATTATGTCGGCCCGAACGGTAGTAAACGATATATAAAACATACATGTTTCATGAATCTTTTCTTTCTAATACTTACACTATACATCATACCACATCATGGACTAAATGCAAGATATATATATATATAGGCACTCCTTTATATTCTTTACTCAAATCCTAAGTCGCAACATTCTATTATAGGTTGCTCGTAGAAACCTACACGATCCAACCATTACCTTCATTACTTGCTATCTTACTTAAGGTGAGTTCATAGCCCCACTTTATATTACTTCAATGTTTTACAAACCCTTGGGGGGAATACATGCTAATTCTAAACCGAACACAATGCTTTGAAACTGTATGCTGCCTGATTGTTTTATTATTACTAAGTACCTACCTTGCCAATCCTAGGCCCCATATCATGAACCATTTAATCACTAGTATTAGTGAGCGCGAGTATTGTGAATAGGCCTATTGGGATTGATGAATCCCATTCATTTAAGCAGATTAGTTCAAACGAATGCACTATATTTGAACATTAAGTATGACGGCAAAGTACTTACCGGGGCAACAAAACCGCCGATAGATATTGGTACCCGTTAACGTATTGGTTGCATGAGCTTAGTATATAATAATAACTGTTTTGTTTTCCAACATAAGTATGAGTCTAATTAACTCTTACTACCAACATATTGTGTTCAACCGTTAAACAAACTCTATGAATATCACTCAACCTTTGTGTTGATCTTTTAAGCATGTATTTCAGGTCCATGATAATCAAGAATGGAGCGGAAGGGCACGTACTAAAGGAAGAAGGCTATAAACTACTATGTCATTCGATAAAAACATCAAGGACTTTATATTGATGTATTTTGAAACATGGAACCTTTTTGGGACCTTACTATGTAAACTCTGATATATTTGAATAAATATGAATGACAACTCTTTTTAATACGACTCGGTTAGAGATCGTTTTCTATTATTATGACTGTTGTGCCGTCGAGTAACACCCAAGTTGAATTCCGCTGCATCATGAATTGGGGGTGTTACAGATTGGTATCAGAGCCAGGTTATAGAGAAACGGGTCTAAGTGAGACCTAAACTATAACTACAATCACAAGCAAAAACATTTTTATAGCCTTCCGCTCTTTGTGCCTTCCACCCTCCAGAAGATTATGGACTTATTACACATGTTATGCTACATGAACATATTTGTATATTGTTATATACACATTGCCACATTTTGAGCGCTTTCCATAAACATTTGATTTATTTTTGACGTCATAATACTAATTGTAGACATCATGTCCGCACCTCCATCTCCCGAGCACCTTCCTGCTATGCCTGAGTATTTACCAATTCTTCCCAGACCCGATGATCCTTACTTTGAAGCAATTGACTACGACGATGAGGAAGAACCTTACGAGGATCTAGACAATGAAGTAGATTCGGACGAAGATCCTGAAATGGATATGGACATAAACATCGATGATTACGAAGAAGATCCTGAAATGGATATTGACATCGATGACATTGAGGAAGCAGAGGAACAAATAGTGGTGCCACATCTATCACCATTAACATCCCCACCTCCTGTTTCACCAAATTCATCCGAATCTAACCGTACCACTCCAGCTCAAGTTCCGAAGTCTACTTACCAAGTCGGCGGAACATCTACATCTACACATATGTTCGTGAACTCTGCTCAATACGAAATCTACTCTTTGAAACAAGCCCTCAACCTAACCCAACTCAAAGTTCAAAGTATGGCAAGTCAAATGAACGACTATATATCCAAGGTAAATTCTGCCAAAATGGATGCCATGAATGCTCGAGATGACCTCTATTTGTTTAAGCTTGACATGAACTACGTGAAGAGTGACTTGACTCATGTTGGGGAAATAGTCTTGAATCCCTTGACTGGCTTGGATGAAGTCAAGGATAGACTCACATTGGTTGAGAGGGCCCAAGAACAAGATGCGGTACAAATTCACAAACTACTTAACCGCCTAAATACCGCAGAAATCCGGTTAGATGTTGCAAACTTTGACAGGTATTAACTCAGGAATGAGATGTATGAAATACAATCTCAAATGTATGCCATACAACAAAGACTATACCAAAAGGATGTCAAAGAATACCGTCCCAATGATAGTGTGGACGTGTTAGCAACATACGGAAATAATAATCCGTCCGGACTACAACAACCTCCCAACCGATGTTAGACTAGTGTTATAGTACTAGTTATCTTTTGTACAACATTGTAATTACTAACTGAAAGTATCAGTTAGTAAATTTTGAAGAAGCTTGTAATAGGTTTCGATTTTGTAAATCAACCAACGTTATATGAATAGAATCCTTGTTTTATATACTATCATGTGTTATGCTTTTAAGTTTCAACATTATTATCCTATCATTCTTATCACAAATTGTGCTCATTTCACAACTCTCTAATTACAACGTATCTTTTGAACAATAGAATCATGGTGCCAAAGAAGAAGACACCACCAGCAATGACTCAAGCTGCTATTCGCAAACTAGTTAAGGACAGTGTCAATGCAGCACTCACAATGGAACGAGCAGCCGTAGCTGCAGCAGCTGCCGAAGCCGCCACAGCTGCTGGTGCTACAGATGCTACAACTGCTGATGCTGCAGCAGCTACTGATATTGCAGCAGCTGCTGATGCTGCAGCAGCCACTGAAGCCGCCACTGCTGCAGAAGCTGCCCGAATTGCCAGCCTTAACATTGGAGGACCAAACCCAACTATCCCTCCGGTGACAAATGTTGTTGCAGTACCAAAGGGTTGCTCATTCATTTCCTACTTGAAATGCGAACCCATAAAATTTAAGGGTACTGAAGGAGCTGTAGGTTTGACCCGCTGGTTTGAAAAAGCGGAGTCGGTATTTTTGGTCAGCAAATGTACTGAGAGTGATAAAGTTCAGTATGCCACGAGTACTCTGTTGAATGAGGCATTATCATGGTGGAATTCAATAGCTCAACCAATGGGCATTGAAAATGCTTATAAGATTACTTGGGCTTATCTGAAGAAAATGATGATCAAAGAGTACTGCCCCCGCAGTGAAATGCAGAAGTTAGAGGTAGAATTCTGGGATCATTCTGTTAAGGGAAACGACATCATAACCTACAACCGTCGATTCCAAGAATTGAGGATACTGTGTCCAACAATGGTTTCTACCAAAGAGAAATTGTTGGAACGGTATATCTGGGGACTTCCATCAAGTATACAAGGGAATGTGACTTCAGCAAACCCCAAGGAACTTGATGAAGCTATGCGGATGTCTCGCAGCCTCATGGATCAAGTGGTACGTATGACAGAAACCCGAAAGCAAAACAACACCAACAACACCAACAACGCCAACAGTACCAATAACACCAACAACTCCAACTACCGTAACAACAACAACAAGCGACCATGGGATGGTAACCGTGGAAGTAACAATAACAATAACAACCAAACCCGAAACAACAACCATCACAATCAACAGAACAAAAGACAAGAAGCCGCGACGGCTTATGTTGCTGCACCAGCCGGTGGTAAATATGTTGGTACTCTACCACAATGTACCAAGTGCAACTACCATCATGCAGGTCCCTGCCCGGCCAAGTGCAACAAGTGTCAGAAGCCCGGACATCTTGCCAAGGATTGTAGAGGCAAGGGTGTAGCTACTGGGGCTAACACTCAGCCAATAGTCACATGTTTTGGGTGTGGTGAAAAGGGACACTTCAAGAACAACTGTCCACAAAATCAAGGACCCCAAGGCGGAGGTGCTCGCGGTAGAGCCTATGTCATGGGAAATGGAGAACCACACCAAGACCCGAACGTGGTTACCGGTACGTTCTTACTCAATAACATTCCTGTTAAAGTCTTATTCGATTCTGGTGCTGATATGAGCTTTATATCTACTAGAATTGCGCCTTTACTTGATATTCCATCAATCACTTTAACCACTAGTTATAGTATTGAACTAGCTACCGGTGACTTAGTAAATACCAATACTGTAATCCCAAACTGTACCCTTAATCTCTTAGACCACCCCTTTAACATCAATCTTATGCCAATCGAACTCAGAAGTTTTGATGTTGTTATTGGCATGGATTGGTTGTCTAAACATCAAGCTAACATCATTTGTGGTGAAAGAGTTGTGCACATTCCATGTGACAATGAAACTTTGATCATTCGTGGTGATCAAAGTGGAACTCGAATTAACATCATCTCATGTATCAAAACCATGAAGTACATTGAGAAAGGATGTTATGCTTTCCTAGCCCACGTAACCGAAAAGAAATCCGATGAAAAACGTCTCGAAGATGTTCCTATTGCCCGTGAGTTTCCTGAAGTCTTTCCGGAAGATTTACCCGGACTACCACCAAATCGTCAAATAGAATTCAGAATTGATTTAATACCAGGAGCGGCGCCAGTTGCCCGCGCACCATACCGGCTAGCACCTTCAGAGATGCAAGAGCTATCAAATCAATTACAAGAACTTTCGGACAAGGGATTTATTCGAACCAGTTCCTCACCTTGGGGAGCTCCAGTTTTGTTCGTTAAAAAGAAAGATGGGTCATTACGAATGTGTATTGACTATCGTGAGCTAAACAAATTAACCATAAAGAACCGATACCCACTACCAAGAATTGATGATTTATTCCATCAATTACAAGGTTCAACCTATTACTCAAAAATTGACCTACGATCAGGTTACCATCAAGTTAGAGTTCGTGATGAAGACATTCCAAAAATAGCCTTTAGGACACGATATGGTCACCATGAATTCCAAGTGATGCCATTTGGGTTAACTAACGCACCGGCAGTATTCATGGATCTCATGAATCGAGTGTGTAAACCATATTTGGACAAATTCGTGATCGTATTCATAGACGACATTTTCATATATTCTAAAAACGAAGAGGAACACAAAGAACACCTGAGAACAATTTTAGGACTACTCAAGGAAGAGAAACTGTATGCAAAGTTTTCCAAATGCGAATTTTGGATTCAATCCGTACAATTCCTTGGGCATGTGATTGACAAGACCGGTTTACATGTCGATCCAGCTAAAATTGAAGCTATCAAAAATTGGCCAACACCTACCACACCTACAGAAATTCGTCAATTTCTGGGTCTAGCCGGGTATTACCGAAGGTTTATTGAAGGATTATCTTCAATAGCAAAATCTTTGACTAAGCTAACTCAGAAAAACAAGAAATACGTGTGGGATGAAGATGAAGAAAAAGCTTTCCAAACCCTCAAACAGAAACTTTGTAGTGCTCCTATCCTAGCATTGCCAGATGGGATCGAAGATTTTGTGGTCTATTGTGATGCATCACACCAAGGTTTAGGTGCCGTGTTGATGCAACGTGATAAGGTCATGGCTTATGCTTCAAGACAACTCAAGGTTCATGAAGAAAATTACACCACTCATGACTTAGAGTTAGGAGCTGTAGTCTTTGCACTAAAAATCTGGAGGCACTATCTATATGGTACTAGATGTACTGTGTACACCGATCATAAAAGTCTACAACACATTTTGAACCAAAAAGAACTAAACATGAGACAACGTCGTTGGTTGGAATTACTGAGTGATTATGACTGCGACATTCGTTACCACCCAGGAAAGGCAAACGTAGTAGCCGACGCTCTGAGCCGAAAGGAACGGGTTAAACCACTACGAGTCCGAGCCTTAGTTTTAACCATAAATTCAAACTTTCCTGCTCAAATCCTTCACGCTCAAGCAGAGGCGGTGAAACAAGAAGATATCCAAAAGGAAAAGTTGGATGGCATGATACAGAAGAAATTCGAAACCCGTTCAGATGGAACTCTATGCTTCCAAGGTCGAAGTTGGTTACCACTTTATGGTGGCTTACGAGACTTGATCATGCATGAATCACACAAGTCTAAATACTCCATACATCCAGGATCTGATAAGATGTATCATGATCTTAAGTTACTCTATTGGTGGCCGAACATGAAGGTCGACATTGCAACATACGTTAGCAAATGTCTTACCTGCTCCAAAGTAAAACAGAACATCAAAAACCATCCGGTCCATTGCAACAACCAGAGATTCCTATGTGGAAATGGGAAAGAATTACTATGGACTTCATTACCAAGCTCCCAAAGACATCAAGCGGTTATGACTCCATCTGGGTCATAGTTGACCGTCTCACAAAATCCGCACACTTTATACCAATCAAAGAGACTTACAAAATGGAACAACTAACCCGACTGTACGTCAAAGAAATAGTCTCAAGACATGGTGCACCAATATCCATCATATCCGACAGAGATGGTAGATTTACTTCAAATTTCTGGCAGTCACTCCAAGACGCCTTTGGAACAAATCTAGACATGAGTACAGCGTACCATCCTCAGACCGATGGTCAGAGTGAACGAACCATTCAAACACTTGAAGACATGCTTCAAGCTTGTATAATAGATTTTGGAAAAGGATGGGATACTCATATACCATTAGTCGAATTTTCCTACAACAACAGCTATCATACAAGTATTAAAGCAGCTCCATTTGAAGCACTTTACGGTCGAAAGTGTCGTTCACCAGCTTGTTGGGCTGAAGTGGGAGAAGTTCAACTCACTGGACCAGAACTCATACGAGAAACAACAGATACGATTTTACAAATCAGAAGTCGACTACAAACCGCAAGAGATCGACAGAAAAGTTATGCCGACACACGACGCAGACCCCTAGAATTCCAAGTCGGAGATAGGGTTATGCTAAAGGTATCGCCTTGGAAAGGCCTGATACGATTCGGTAAATGAGGAAAACTAAACCCAAGATACATCGGACCATTCAAAATCCTAGCCAGGGTTGGCCCTGTGGCGTACAGACTTGAGCTTCCATCAGAACTCAGTAGTGTACACCCCACTTTCAATGTATCGAACCTAAAGAAATGCTTGTCAGATGAATCACTTGTGATTCCACTCGATGAAATTCAAGTCAATGACGATCTTCAATTTATTGAGGAACCCGTAGAAATCATGAACCGAAAGGTCAAACAACTCAAGCAAAGCCGTATTCCAATTGTCAAAGTTCGTTGGAACTCACGACGTGGTCCTGAATATACATGGGAACGAGAGGACCAAATACGTAAGAAATACCCACATCTTTTTACCAACAAAGCTTCTACTCCCAACGCAAATTGATCTCCGGGACGGAGCTCTCATATGGGGTGGAGACTGTAACAATTCGCAATTTCAGGTTAATTACTATTCCCAGAAAAATTACTATTCACTTTTACTATTCATTTTTACTATTCATTTTTCCCGAAATTTGATTTTTATTTCATATTCTCGAGTGATAAATCATTTCTATGGCAAATTAAATGTTTGACACTCGTCAGGTTATTTTCATGAAAGTTATTAAGGAATTACACGTTTTAGGGTAAAACGTCATTCAGAAATTCTACGCACAACGAAAATCGACCCCGTTAAGTGACCCCGCATCAGAAAAATGTTTGACACACTCATGATTTATTTGAGAATAAATCATGACTGAGAAAAACATGACCAAAATAAACCTCGGCCGTGAAAAACTGGAATTTTCAGTTTTAAGCATTTTTACTCAGCCGTAACCTTAGCTTATACCTGCACCGCGTTTCTAAGATGATTTGAGTTTTCAACTTATTAGAATAAGTCAACATATTTTTCCCTCCTCCTTTGACCAAAAATCATTCCTTGATTTTATAAGTCATTCCTTGATTTTTAGGCTTACGGTTTGATGTCTAAAAGACATTTAATACCAATCGACACTAGACTGAGCCCAGTCTAGACATTATAAGTTATTTTAAATCATTTATAACCTATTAGAAAAGTAACATTTTACTTTTCTCAAATTTACGCAATATTCGTACATTTTACGTATTACGCGTTTTAGACCCGTGTTTCCAGTTTTAGCAGGGTTTTACCACCCAAATGGAACCTACCACTCATTTTATATTTTATTATGGAACATATGGACATGTTTAACAATACTTTCAAGTTCCATAATTTTACGACATCCGGTTTTACATTTTGAGGCCTAATCATTTACGGTTGGCATTTCCCGGAGTCAAATCTCATCCTAATACTTAGGATATTATCAAGCCAAGCACACCTCACCCCCTAGCCCTTGTGAACCGCCAATAGGGGGGGAGTCACACCTTAAGGTGGCTTGATCTTGTATCAAGTGATCTAGGATGTATACATGTGTTGTTTTGCTAAAATATCCTAAGTAAAGTAACCTCCTCATGGACCTATAAAACCCCCCTCCCCCCTTTGTTGCCGTCCATATCACACCCCAAAACCATTCCATACTTAGCTTATTTCCTTCTAATTTCTAGCAAGATTCAAGAGCAAGTTCAAGGTAGAAACCCTAGTTTGGTCTTAGGTTATCAAAACACTTACAAACCTCATATACTTTGGTGATTTCTCTTGAGTTTGAATCCACTCAAGTCACCTCAACTTTCATCATCTCTCTTTCAAGATTACAAGAGTAGAAAGATTGCATGAAGTGAAGTGGGTTGAAGCAAGTCTATCAAAGTCCTTACCTTACTAGTTACTTCCTTTCTTATTTTGAAAGCCAAAAGTTGTAAGCCAAACCCTAACATGCTTCTTGTTAAATAATCATGTTCATGTTATTTACATATTATTCATGCTATATTATGTCTTGTATGCATGTCCATGATGTATAAAAATGAGTAAAACAAGTTGTTGTAATTGATTGATAAGATAAGTTATTAAAACAAGTAAACTAGTGACTTTCTTGGAAAGACCTGATCAGAATGGTAAAAATATGATATTGGATCATTAAATATTGTAGTAGAGGACCTAACAAGGAAACCGTAGCAATTTGAACCACCTAAAACGAGTATACGAGTCAAAAGTTATGACCATTTGTAGTTACCAAAACCTTGCGGCAAACCTGCCAAAAACATTCTGTTACAGAAACTTAAAATACGCAAAAAGAGGCATTTCTGGTCCGTTTCATGAAAAAGTTAAAGCACGAAAGTTGTCCGGAATCACGTTTTCTTCAAAAACTCAGAAGCACGTCTCCAGAAAATCAATCACGAATGAGATATTTCTCAGTTTCTTAACAGCTATTTACATATATATAAGTCACTATATTATGGTTATACTTTAAAAGGAACAAGAGGTCTTATGACCTATAATCAAGACCACAACCATGGCTAGAGCCAAGGTTGAGTCTCATGACCATGGAACAAGGACCAAAGGACATGGCAAGGCCATGACGAAATGACCATGTAAGCTTACTTAGGCGTAAACATGAAACAAGGAATTGGCGATAATTTGAACAAGCAATTTGGATCTACTTCACTTAAAAGAACCATGAGATATTACAAAGAAAAATGGTCATACAAGTTATAAGAAACTTCCCCTAATAACAATCTTCATGTAATAATAAACTTTCCTAAGTTTATTCAAATATCGGACATGTAACTTTTCGGATCAAAACTTATATCTATATATTTTATCAACTACTACAATAGTAGGGAGCCTCATGTGAGGAGTTCATTATGTAAGCCGTCGAGATAAGTTGTGGATTTACGAATTAAAGTGTCCTGGCTCCCCGAACGCTTACTAACATGACTTCTGAATTATGTCGGCCCGAACGGTAGTAAACGATATATAAAACATACATGTTTCATGAATCTTTTCTTTCAAAGACTTACACTATACATCATACCACATCATGGACTAAATGCAAGATATATATATAGGCACTCCTTTATATTCTTTACTCAAATCCTAAGTCGCAACATTCTATTATAGGTTGCTCGTTACTTGCTATCTTACTTAAGGTGAGTTCATAGCCCCACTTTACATTACTTCAATGCTTTACAAACCCTTGGGGGGAATACATGCCATTTCTAAACCGAACACAATGCTTTGAAACTGTATGCTGCCTGATTGTTTTATTATTACTAAGTACCTACCTTGCCAATCCTAGGCCCCATATCATGAACCATTTAATCACTAGTATTAGTGAGCGCGAGTATTGTGAATAGGCCTATTGGGATTGACGAATCCCATTCGTTTGAGCAGATTAGTTCAAACGAATGCACTATATTTGAACATTAAGTATGACGGCAAAGTACTTACCGGGGCAACAAAACCGCCGATAGATATTGGTACCCGTTAACGTATTGGTTGCATGAGCTTAGTATATAATAATAACTGTTTTGTTTTCCAATATAAGTATGAGTCTAATTAACTCTTACTACCAACATATTGTGTTCAACCGTTAAACAAACTCTATGAATATCACTCAACCTTTGTGTTGATCTTTTAAGCATGTATTTCAGGTCCATGATAATCAAGAATGGAGCGGAAGGGCACGTACTAAAGGAAGAAGGCTATAAACTACTATGTCATTCGATAAAAACATCAAGGACTTTATATTGATGTATTTTGAAACATGGAACCTTTTTGGGACCTTACTATGTAAACTCTGATATATTTGAATAAATATGAATGACAACTCTTTTTAATACGACTCGGTTAGAGATCGTTTTCTATTATTATGACTGTTGTGCCGTCGAGTAACACCCAAGTTGAATTCCGCTGCATCATGAATTGGGGGTGTTACACTTCAAGAACTCCAAGCATTTGAACATCTGCACCGAGGGACGCACAAGTTCCATTTCAGCCATCATCTTGTTCCTTTGAACGACAATATCAAGCAACTCTTGATATGCCACAAAGAGATCTTTGGCATACTTGATATCACGCTCCGTCTCCCTAGCAAAAAAGACCGTCATCTGGTATGGTAACTCGGTTGAGTTAGCAGCCCTAGCAAGTTCCTCAAGAAGGACAAATTGAGACATTCTTTTGCAAATTTGATTCAAAAAAGTTTTACTGTGTTTGTTTACTGGATGAATGAGGAAGTTACTCGGGGT
Source organism: Artemisia argyi (assembly GCA_030686995.1). Classification (NCBI taxonomy): domain Eukaryota; kingdom Viridiplantae; phylum Streptophyta; class Magnoliopsida; order Asterales; family Asteraceae; genus Artemisia; species Artemisia argyi. The sequence continues at coordinate 29,191,936 of CM060693.1, forward strand.
ATAGGCTATAAATAGGCGTGGTAAGTACATGTGAAAATGTGTTTTAGGCGTGTGTTTGGGTAATAAATGATAAACGTTTGGGTTACCAACATACACATCCCAAAATTGCCTAGTTTTTTTGGCTTCCATTAGATTTGATAACATGTTATGCAACCGTTGAACCTAGTTAAGATTACATAACCGATAAATAAACATTAATAAAGTAAACATTGTTATAAATGATCTACTAAAAGACCATAGCAGAATCACAACAACTTATTGACCTAAACATAAAAGCATATCCATTATTTAGCATCATCCTTGGGATTCTTGTCAGCATCATCCTTGGGTTTATTGTCAGCATCAACCTTGAGTTTTTTGTCAGCCATCAGTCTTCGCCTCTTGATTGATCTTCCTTGGTCTTCAAACTTGTCCTCTGTGATCACTCCATCTTGACCAACTCCATTTTTTCCATCTGGTATCACAGCCACATCAGAAACTCTTTGTTCACCATTTCCAACTACTACAGCACACTGATCATCTGGTATCACAGCCACATCACAAACTCTTTGTTCACCATCTCCAACTACTTCATCACACTGCTCATCTAGAATCACATCCTCATCACGAACTCTTTGTTCACCATCATCACCATCAACACCATCAACATCCACAAGTGGAAGCAAACTGAAACTAATTGGTTCAGCATAAAGAGCATACACCTCTGTTCCTTCTCCAACTGCAACAACGTCATCAACTTCATCCAATGCTTGATCTATTTCAGCAAACATGTCACTAATCTCTTGAGGCTCTTCAATCGCATGCAACTCTTCAGGTTCAGGTACATCAACTAAATGATATGGATCACCATGCCATTCTTGTTCAACCTCTTCATCACTTGCGTCAGCATAATACGCATCATCAAAATCGAGATCATAAAAATCGAGCAAACCTGTAGACTCCTCACTTGAATCCTCCACAGTCAAGTCCTGGTCAATCTCTCCCAATAACCTTCTGAATTGAAACTCATCACTCATCCTTTTTGTATGACCTGCAATCATTTTTTAGGCACAAAATGTTGGTGGGAAGTCACTGTCAGAATCAGTATCAAAAACAGGTCCAGCCTTCTCAGGTTGTCTTGTCTTATGCCACTCTTTATGCCACTCTAATAATAGTAATTTCCCACTATTTCCAATCTCACCATCAACACCATTTCCAGCAGCCTCATTCATATCATCATCCATTATTTCTTCTATCACCACACCCTTACCCTTAGTCATCATTCGATCCATCATCTCACACTCAACAATTGAAACACCGGTTTCAATATACAAATCCAATTGTGTAAATATAGGAACATACTCCAGAAGTGTCTTCACATCTTCGTCAGACTTTAGTGGTAGCAAACCATCATCCAGTGACTCCCCAGGTATCCTAAAGTGAGTAAACATAAGGGTACTATCCGAGTAACCTAAATCCTCTAACATTTCGCCCAATAATTCCATGGAGAAAACGTCAGAGTGAATTCCGTCAAACCAATCTGTATCTCCAAAGAGATATCTTCTTCCTGGTTTTGAGGTGAATTCACCATTGTGATGGATTTGCAAAGAAAACACCTTTTCATTCAAATCTGTGGAACACATAAAACATCAATTACTTCCGACAACAATAACAAGTTTAAATGGAAAACATTAAAATGGAACAGAGTATTCTTACTATAAAGGATTCCTAAATTAGGTATCGGGTACTGCGTGCACGATTTTGCCAAAGCTTAACCATTCTCAAGATCTTTACCTGTGAAATTAATGTTCTCCTTGGAAGAAATTGATACCCGTATATAAAGTATTGCTCTAAAGGACTAAATTTGTAAAAACACTGGCAACTTAAGTTATTGGCGGGAAAGGGTTAAAATGACGATACTACCCTCAAATACGTGGCACTTAACAATGAAATTAATGAAAAATGGCTCTCAGTGGCGATTTTGCGAAAATATGGAACGTGAGTGGCTTTTTTGCGCTACTTTTTGTCTCGGTCCCATTTTTGCAATTTCGTGAAACGTGAAGGACCATTTTTGCAATTTACCCTTTTTAATATATATATATTTTATTTATTTATTTATTTATTTATTTTTCAAAAAAATCCTATCGACCATGTGTCTTATGTGGTCTTTGGTACATGTTTATGTTATGGTTGATGCGTGAATAAAAGTTATGAAATTGAAACAATTGATGGCAATGGTTGTAGCTAACGGTAATGGGCGTTTGGCAATTAGCCATTTCTAGCCATTTTGAATGCCACATGTTACAAACTTGTGTGGACATCTTTTGAATGTTTAGTAATGTCAAGTAATGTTGTTTCATACTTTTGTTAAGTGTGTATGTATGTTTCTTAATTGTCTTATTTTGGTAACGGGTTAAAAAGGAGTGTGTGGCAATTAGCCGCACTTGCTTATTTTGTAGTATTACGGGTCAAATATAGTATTAACTCTTTTGAAATGTTATTGTAATGATATTGTTATGTTTGAGTATGTTTGTGTCATGTTTGAAATGTTTTTGTTATGTTTGAGTCATGTTTGTGTCAAATATACTATTAACGTACGTAGCACATAGAGATTGATATTCACTTCGTTTGGGATTTGATTGTTGCGGGTCAAGTTAGAGTTCTTCATGTTCTCTCACGTTATTAGTACACGGATATTTTCACCAAAGGCTTACCTTCCGCTTTATTTGAGGATTTTCGTTCAAGTTTGAGTGTCCGTTGTCCTCTCGTTCTAACTGCGGGATAGTGTTAGTCGTATGTTTCATAGACCCAAGAGGTTTTTGTATGGGTTAGAGCCAAAGTAGTGTTTGGATAGGGATTATGTATTATACGTACGTAAGGAGAGGATGCGTTTGCATGCAACGATCGACCCTTGGTCGGCCCAACCATTACCACTGGTGTAATGGTTTACATTTTGAATGACGGTTAACCATCTAGATACGAAAGTCGGCATTTCAATTGTCGCGATTCGAAGTGGTTGTTGCTTAGACACTAGGTGCATCGACAAACAATGGTCCCAGTGATCCAATTCGACTTGTTATAAATGACAACACGTGTCGACTTCTAGATGGTGACATGTGTACGCAAGTTGGCTGTGTACATTAAGAAGCCACGTGAATTGGGCCCATTGGATCTAGCATTTTATGCTTCTGACAGCTGGCAATGTCTACCCAAATGGGACATAACACAAACTCGATGGCAAAATATCGTGTGGTGAGATTTTGGATGGTTTGTAAATTGTAAATAGGGAAATTCCTCAATCTACCCCAATAGTACAATGTACTTACCCCTACTACTCCAGAAATTTTTTTTTCTTCAAATACCCCAGAGGCGGAGGTCACTCAAAAATCTTGAGCGGATAGCATGATGTTGTGACAAGTGTCCCCTAGTGGTGTCCCCACCATGTACCTTCATAGTACATCTTACCAAATGTACTTTTTGGGCGACTGAGACCCCATTTCTTGGGCGACTTGATTATTTTGTCTTTTTGTGAAAAAAATTTAATTACATTTTTGGTCCTCATTGTTTGCTTGTTATTTATTTTTGTCATACTCTTTATTTATTTTTTTAAGTATAAAGCATCCTTAGATCAAATGAGTTTAAACAAAAACATATTGCCTCGATGAAATGGGTTATATTCAACAATCAAGTTACATAACTTTACTCATTAATAAACATAACTTTACTCATTTTTTTGCTTTACAAACCAGGGAAACCTCCACCCCAACCACCCACCCACCGCCACCCCGCCGACACCAATAATGCAAATTCCCTTGAACTGATCACCACTCCATCAATATCCTATACTAAACCTTCGGCAAACATCAGCTATCACCACACATACAATAGATCCGAATCCAAACATAAGAATATCATAAGTTACATCAAGAATAATGTCAAGAATATCAACAAATTAAGAACAAAACAAACAAACACCCCTTTACCGTGAGCTCATGCTCATGGCGTGGTTAAAACCCAGACTCAACACACCCAAGTTTGATACCAAACTATTTTATAATCATTTTAATTCGTTTTTAGTTATAAAAAACGTGAAACCCATTAGGGCGTGATCCAATGGATTGTTTAGGTCGCGTGCGGTATAGTAGATTGAATAGGAGATTAAGATGAGTTGAATGGTGGTGGTGGTGTAGCTGCGGAGGTGGCGGTGATGGTGTTTGGGGTGGTGGCAGCCGGCGGCTGCAAGAGAGAAAAGAAAGTGTGTGTTTGTTTACTCCCTCCGTCCCAAATTTATTGTCCAGTATTGACTTTTTTAGTCTTTCTTCTTGAACTTTGACCTTAAATATTTTTGTGGGTGTTATATAATATTTGATACAAAATATATAAATGGATTGAGTTTTAAGTGTACTTTTCAATGGTATAAATTTTCATCAAGTATTATATAACAAAAAATATATATTTATAGTCAAAGTTTAACCAGTTTGACTTTGAATATTCAAAGTGGACAATAAATTTGGGACGGAGGGAGTATTATTTTAGGTTTAGGGTAAAATGAAAGAGATAAAAGGGTTGTGTTTTTATTTATAGAAAATAAAGAAATAGTATGACAAAAATAAAATAACAAGCAAACAATGAGGACCAAAAATGTAATTAACAATTTTTTCACAAAAAGACAAAATAGCCCGGTCGCCCAAAAAATGAGGTCCCAGTCGCCCAAAAAGTACATATGATAAGATGTACCATGAAGGTACATGGTGGGGACACCACTAGGGACAGGTGTCGCATTATTAAGCTGTCCGCCTAAGTTTTTTAGGCAACCTCCGCCTCTGGGGCATTTGAAGAAATTTTTTTTTTTTGGGTAGTAGGGGTAAGTGCACTTATACTTGTGGGGTGTTTCAAGAATTTTCCCTTGTAAATATTGCATAAAGATAGGATATTACCTTGGGAGAAGGGGTACTTTTTTTTTTTTTTTTTTTTTTTTTTTTTTTTTTTTTTTTTTGAGAAGGGGTATTTTTTTTTTCCTTCTTCTTTTGTTTTCTGAATGCATAATGAATTACAAATGCTTTACTTGCTTGGACGGAATCAGGGTGAGTCTCGGGACATTAGTGGAATTTTGCGGTGTGCGTTAATTTTAGTAAAAAAGCTTTGATTTCTTCTAAATGGCTTGGTTTAAAAACTTTTTTTTTTTTTTTTTTTTTTTTTTTTTTTTTTTTTAATTTTGTATAATTTTTTATAAATGCATTTGATCAAACTGTATCATGATTTCGTCTCCGTTTAGTTATGATCATTTTCTATACCATTCATTATTAAATTATAAACTTGTTTTCACATAAAATGGAAATGAATCTGGCTTGAACATGATATTTAGCTCAAGTCTAAGCTTTAGAGTGTTAAAACACGTTTGATTAAAACTTAGATACTTTTTTTTTTGAAAGGCATTAAAACTTAGATACTTAAAAATTAAATAATATGGTTAGACTAAAATTGTGTTACTAAAATATTCATATACATTAACAATATGGTCAGTTTGTGTCACTCTCACTTACTCAATATTCATATATACATTAACAAAACTGCACACACAAACTAACGCTACTTACATATCATCGTCGCTATACGCGATTAATCGTTTAGCAATTCATAAAACTTGTTTATATCTAAAAAGCTCGAACTTGTTTAGAGCCATATATAGTCAACTTAATAATGTGTTTATGTATCCATTGCTAACACTATAACATTATGTCAACATTATGTCGACATTATATCTAGATGCTCATGAATTCAAAATGTAATATTTTCTGCTAGTCGAGAATGGTGTTTTCTTTTTCTTATTGTGGTAAAGTAATGTTTGTCTCATATGGAATTTATACCAATGTTTCTTTTCTTTTATTTTTCCTTTGTGCATGTCTTTTTCTTTTTTCTACTTTAATAAGGGATATACCCATAGGAACGGAATATGTTTATCTCTTACTATCACATTTTACAATTATTGGATAATGACAACAATACTCGTGTACGTATAAGAAAAACATATCGTAATAAATTGCATACTAGTTTCTTATAAAATATGTAAAGTTTTGTATGATATTGCATGCATAAAATAATCGGTGAAGTAGATACTGTGATCTCTTTGCTTACACTTTACACTAAGGGTGAGCATGGTCCAAAAACCGGACCGGACCGAGGACCGAGAACCGGAAAAACCATAGACCGAGACCGGACCGAATGTGGTCGGTCCGGTCTCGGTCCGGTCCGGTCTTCGGTCGGTCCGGTCCAATTAGGCATATTTTGGCATGTTTTTTCGGTTTTTTGGTCGGTCCGGACCGGACCGACCGGACCGAGGACCGAATTTGCCAAAATGCCTAGACCGAGGACCGGACCGAATGTGGTCGGTCCGGTCCGGTATAGGCTTAAAGTACTCATTAGCGAAAGTGACTGTTTTATTAAGACATGCAATTCAATAGTATACACTATTTAAAATAACAATATCATTTTATCCACAAACAAAATTATGTAAAGATAAGCCTACTTGTCTAGTATAAAAATTGTTTCAATAACGTGAGTTAGCAATTAAGCAATATCAACTTGTGATTATTTATTACAAGATGAACATAAAAACTTAGACCAATCACAAACAAAGAGAACAAGTTTACCAATAATGTTGCCTCATTTAGCTCTTACTACAAATTTTCTAATAAAACAAGTTTGTCTGTTGTCATTTAGTTGCTATTATAAGTACAAACGATATGAACATATAATTAATATGATCATTTTTACTACAATTATTTGTTATGTATCCAGATTTTTAAAGATTTCATTCACTTTTATCGAAAATGTCATTCAATAAAAATCACTCGTTAGTTCATATGTAATAGAATCAAGCTATTAACAACAACCCTTAGGGCTGCCATTAGGAAAACACTTAAAAGAAATGAACATATAATTATATGAAAAATAACATTAATTGTGGAATCCGACTCCCAAATGACTATCTCCTTATCATCTTCAGACGTATTCCCACCATGCTAACTACTCTTGTGGATGATATTCGCTTATGCGCAAATAATATGCGAATAACGTTTTCTGGGTTAGCCGAGAAAGCAATCAAGTAGCTCATTGGATTGCTCGTCATGCGTTTTCTTCTACTTTTGGATTTAGTTGGGATGTTTCCTGAAGAACTTACCTCGCTTTCGAGGAGTGATTTGTATGGATGTTAAGTTTTCTTAAAACATGTTTTCGTTAAAAAAAAAAAAAAAAAAAAAAAAAACCGTATAAATCGGCCAATGAACTATTATGAAATAATTAGCATGATATTATGTTTTTATCTGGTTTCTTAGATTCCCATATCCAGCAATTAATTTTTAAATAATAATATGTTCTACAATAATGTACAAAGACCTCTTTAAATATCATACAACTTGACATATATATAGCCAATAATCAATATCTTAACTGTGATCTCATGTGAATTCATTGTGGGTTAGTTTTATGCATTTTGATAATTAAAATAAAATAAGGTTATCAACTAGCTAGCTTTTCTCTCCTTTAAATAAATAATAGTTTATAGCTTTTTACTTTTCTCTCCTTTAAATAAATAATAGTTTTGCCCACAGATCTGTCATCTCCTATCTTCGATGCCGCTGTTGTCGCTGCTGCCACTGATGTTTCTGCTCAGATCCGTTGGTCCGTCATCGACGGCTGCTGCTGCGTAGGGGTTTGACTTTAGATCTGTTAGGCTTTTGTTCGGCTCCTTTAAGGATGCCTAGTTTTATCTTCTTTGTATGTATTATGTACTTTGTGTACTTTTGTCAAGCTACACTTTATATGGTTGTATCAGTCAAAGCTCACTCGGGTGATTCCCCCCACCTTTGTATGGTGTTGCTGTAGGCTGTCTCAACTATTTGGTGTATGTCTTGTTTGGCCTAACTTGTTATGTTTCGATGTAACTTGTTATGTTGTATCTTCCTCCATTTGTGAGGTTTGTAATGAAATGTATCCTTTGTTCAAAAAAAAAAAAAAACTAGCTAGCTTTTATCTATACTCTTTATTATTTATTTGAGACATTTCATCTTTGAAAAATCTTAAAAAATTAAATAAACACATATTCTATTATTATTAATTATTAAAATAAAATTTTAAAATACGCTAATTGCACATTAAATTGAATGCTACAATAATAAAATATAACTAATATAATGAATTTAATATTTAATTATTAAAATTAATAATTTTTTAAATTTGCGTGTAATAATACTAGTTTTAATCCCCGTATACACACGGGGCTTAGACTTAAAATTTTAACTAAGTACTCCCTCCGTCCCACATTGACTGTCGAGTTTGACTTTTTTAAATCTTTCTTTTTCAACTTTGATCTTATATATTTTTGTTTGTATTATATAATATTTGATAAAAATTATACAAATGAAAAGTACGTTTAAAACGCAATCCATTCATATATTTTGCATCAAGTATTATATAACACAAGAAAAAATAATTAAGGTTAAAGTTGTAAAAGAAAGACTTAAAAAGTCAAACATAGACAACAATTATGGGACGGAGGTAGTATTAATTTTACATATTTGGTATGATATGTGTTGATGACATTTTCAGTTATCATAGTAGTAAGTATTCTTGTTTGCCAGTTGGATCTCAAGTTCTCAACCATATGTCATGTGGTAAAAAGGAAACGCTATTCTGAATATAAATTCGACCATGATTGTAGCTTTTTAGTCAGAGCATGTTATAGTTTTTGACATTTTAGTTGTGTCTTGTATATGTAATTGACTCCGTAATTAGAACCTAGTCACCTATTAAAACTTTCAAACTATAGTGACATTTGCTCAAGTACTTGATTGATTTCTTTTGCTTGAGTTTGTGATAACCACCATAAAAACGCACATTTAGTAGTGTAGAAATGATCTACCACAAGAAATCGTAAAACACAGAAATTAAACAACAACAAACACTTGCCTTAGTGGTGAGGCTACAGAGCTGCATATGTATTTTATTTTGAATAATTTGTGAAATCAAGCAGAAAAGAAAATAAACTACCTACCTATATGATTATATATGGTAATTATACATGAGTTTATCAGAACTTGATTCTCCACCGAATTAAAACTTAATGGAATAACAACTGATTAAGTAAACCTTTGCACAATACCTCAATCTTGTGGTTAGAAATGACAAAATCGTTCTTGCTTATATGACGGGAAAAACTTGTATGTATTTCTTATGATTTCTTGCTTGAATTAGTGTGGCTTCAATTTCTGCATACACTCCTTTATTTGAGGAGCCGTCATCAAATGCTTTTATCATCTTTCCTATACAAAGCACCACTCATCAAGAGTAAATAAAACAGGTTTTGAACTACAGATGCTTCTTTAGAAAACTTGTGTGGTTCTTGTTCTATTACTTTTTTAAATCCTTTAATAATTAGATTTCTCAAACATTAAAAAAGCCTTTTTTTTAATGAAAAGAGAAAGCCGGACCAAATATTATTTCGTGTACTGGGCTTGAGCGCGTGACACAGTTTCTCAGTTTACTTTCGATAAGCTGCCAGAGCAACCTCTAAATAAGTTTCGACATTATTATGGGGTGTTTGGGCTTGTTGGGTAAAGCAACTCATATATATATATATATATATATATATATATATATATATATATATATATATATATATATATATATATATATATATATATATATATATATATTCTCCCCAACTTATAATTGCATAAAATGTAATATTCCTAGCATTAAAGCCACGCGTTGCCGCGGGCATTTTAAATACAAAATTATTGTAAAGATTTTTTAAATTTTTTGTGGAACATGTCCTAACGTTAGCGTTTAATTGCGAAGTTAGTGATCAAGGACTGACTTTGCAACAGGAGTATAACATAAAGGACCAACGACAGACTTTGCAATGGATGTATAACATGAAGGACTAATTATGTGAATTATGCGAGGACTAAATCTGCAACGTACCTCTGAGATGAAGGACCAAGTTCGTATGGATTATTTTTAAAATTGTTAAAGATAACGGTCGTTAGCTACTTAACATCAAGTTAGTGACCAATGATTGACTTTGCAATGGATGTATAACATGAAGGACCAATTTTGTAAATTATGAGAGGACTAAATTTGTAACGAACCTCTAAGATGAAGGACCAATTTTGTACGAATTTTTTTAAAAAAATGTTAAAGATAACGATCGTTAATTAATAGTCGTTAAGTAACTAACGACCGTTAGTTACTGTTGTGCTACAGTGTTTTTTTGGCTACTGTTTGTGCTACAGTGGGTTCTTTTTTTGAGCCCGCTGATTGTATTATATATAATAATTTGGACTTCTTTAAGCTATATACAATAAGTTGTTTTTTTTAGCTTATTGCTTATCTTACCCATTTAACTTCAAACAAAGTTGCAGAAGGGAGCTTTAATGTTGCATCTCGTCCTGGACACTTCCTCTTTTAAGAAATTATTTGTGGTTGTTAATCTCTCCCAAACCACCAACCCTTTTTTCGCTTTCACATGTGAGTGCCCCCAATTTACAGTCCTACTTTGTTGAGTCGCGCCATGTAAAAAGCGGACACTGCATCTGCAAAAAAATCATCCTCAATCTCACAGTCCTGTGAGAAAACCACGAATTTATTAGAATATTTATACCACTGAATAGCTAGAATAGGCACATGTCAAACAGGTTAATTAGTTAAGAAAGAATTAAAGTCGCTTAAAGTCTAATCTCTGTGCATATAAGCTTCTTGTTGTTTCAATTTGTAATCATAATTGAGCCCCTATTCACTTGTAAATATTAAAACTGGAAAGAAGTGTCTGAAGTCAAGTTGACCCAACCAGCCTATTTTGACCCCTAACTCATTTCAACCCATACAAAAAAGTTACTGATTTAACCCGGACCGATTTGCCCTATTACCTTACCCACCCACATATCTTTCAACCTCTACACTCCACACACTGTTCTATTTGTATCTCTGCTCAGGTTGATAACAAAAACCCCGCACAAAAACCTTGTTAATTTGTCACATTTACTAAACAATAATAGAAAATTTCAGTATGCTATGCTTTTGACAACATTATCTCAATCATCCATAAATAAGCTAATGTACCCGAACAATACGAAAATAAGCTAATGATGGTGAGGGAAGAAAATATTGTTAAAGTACATTTCAGATTATGCATATATATAGGCCATAAGAATAAGTTAAAAATGTATTCCCAAACACTCATACTTCAAATATTTCCATACCCATATGATGCTAAATTTGTCATAAATGAAGGTTGTTCATTATTAATACTTAAACTCATAATTTTGGAGCAAAAGAAAGCTTCTACCAGTTTGTTCATTTACATTTGACAGATCTCATTCACATACAATACCTTGAAGAGATTAACCCCGTAATTTGTTGTGATTCCACACAAGATGAATAGTAACACTTTGAAGTAGTTATCTTTATCTAGATAAATGCAAGTATTTAAAGCTAACTAATCAATTCAGTTAATATACTCTATTGTCTTTGTCAGAACTCAGAATTGTATTATTGTCGACACAATCGAGTTTTTTTTTAATCAATATGGAATTTTTGAATAAAAAGTTTTTTGGGTCAACGCAAACTGTTTCAGTTCAGGAAAATGACCCATTTTAAGATGTCGTACGAAACCTAAAGATTATCTATTACTGATTAATGCACATAATGACTAAAATGATACCAGGCGATCTTCAACCATCAAATAAGAAATTTTATTTGCAGGATCTTTAAAAGATAATATTCCAAAATCATACATAAAAAGTATACATAATGATAAGAAAACCTGGAGTGAGCTTTAGTTGAGAGAGAAAAACAAAGGTCTAACTCACTCTGATCCATTGACTGGAAGAGGCATGAATGACAAAAAGTATGGTGGTGTCATCAGTACACTAATCTCAAACTCCATGACCAACTCTTTAGCATTCAGGACAGACCCAATAATTCGGCGAGCATTTGGCGAGATAAAGCCTTCATCAACAGTCTTATTATTAACACATATCCACATTCAGGAGACCAACCTGCAGGCCATGGTCCACAAATAAGCTTCCCCAAACGCCATTTTATTCACTTTACATAAGCGATTAAAGAATACAATTAAAGAAGACTTGAAATTTATGGAACACAATCCATACTTGAAATTTATATAACACAATCCTAATCAATTGCTCAATGTGCTCGGAACACAATCCTAATCAATTACTCAAAAAATTTACTGGGTATAAACAACAATATAATTAAAAATAAAACAACAATTAGACATTTGTAATCTTTACAAATAAAACAACAACTATAAATAAAAAGATGATTATATCATAAAAATAAATAAGTGAAGAACTTACCATCAATTCATAGCTTTAAGAACTGAGGAATTTGTGTTTTTAGTAATTGCGGATACGTTGATGTTGTACAAATATGTTCTTTTAAAGATTAAGGTTTTTCGATTGGCCCTTTGAACTTCATGATTTTAGGTTTTCGTATTGTGACTGTAGTGTTAAGGTTCTGATCTATGGTTCCGTTTTTGTTTCTGCGAAGTTACAATTGCACATTTGAAAATTAAACAATTGCTATTAAACCATGTGTTTGTTTGTTTTCTTTTATAATCAGTTGTATATGACATTTTTTTAGCAAAGGTTGACCAAATTGGATTCAATTTTGACTTTCAATTAACCAATCACGTCGCATAATTTCGCCTATGTGTCAAAATCAAGTAACCTATTGGCCCAATTTGTTTTCAATTGAGAAGGGTTTTGCAAAATATTCTAAAATGATGTAATTCCTTTATTATATAAAAGATGTCATATTAGTTTTTCACAATCTAACAACAGAAATACACAATCTCTAAAAACTATCATCTATTATAGAAAATGGGTAAACAACATTCGCTAAGAAAACATAAATAAAAAAATTGTTTAAATAACATTTGTCTCCGAATCGGCTGCTTTATGTAGATACCATGCTAGTATAATAATATGTACGAATATATTATGTGTTTAAGTTAATTATAATCCTTATTTATTTGTTTGCAACAAATTAAATATAATGGTTTGCTTTGGTTAGGCATAAAAGATGCATGCCAAATCATTATACATATGTAAAGAAATATACTCCAATCATTCAAGTTCAATGATTTTTAATTTACATGTGTCAAATATATTGTTAACCATTGATTATAAAGTAACAGGTTCATGATTATGTCGACACAAAACTGACCTAGCAACTTGAACTTTAAATTTCATATATAAATGAGAAGATAAACTAAAATAAAAAAGATGAGTAACAAATTTAATCAACGACTTAAATTATATGTATTTATTTCTTTATCTATTTAGATGCCTCATAATACATTTGAGATTAGATATTGGTACCCTTCTTAAAATACAAGTAACTTTATTTATTTATTTTTATTATAAAATTGCGAAATAAAAAAAAAACAGAATAAAAAATGTAAAGTTTAATAAGTTGAAAGTAGTAAAACACAAAATATACGCAAAAAATCATAAAAGACAGTTTTGCCTTCTTAATAAAGTGTGTAAAACATAATAATAAAAGTCAAAAAATACGAAAAAAAAAACATAAAAATTTATCTTGTCCTATTAATAAATTAATAAATTTGGTATTATGGAAGGTAGTAATTGTAAGGGGTAGCCATAATAAAAACCCATTATATTGTCAATCTCAAAATTTTTTTTGGAAAAGCTAAATGGTATTAATTTTCATTCTCAAAATTAGATGTATATAGATATACATGCATGTGATCAAATTAGGTAAATGTTTGTTGCTAGTATAACTTTGTATTATTTTCACTTCAAATTTGTTTTCAAAACTAATTAAATGAGATGCATTTAAACGAATAAAGATATATCTAATTCAAATTGACGCATCTCAAAATATATAAGTATAAACTTATAATTATTTTTCAATCTTTCTTGTTTTAAGTTTCTTTTCATTTAATCCATACCATATTCAATGTACCAAAAATTACTATGTTTCTCATTATGCATGAAAAGGATTTTCAACCTATTTTTCATATGACAAATGATATATTATCTTATTACGAGTAATACCGCTGCTTATCATCAAAGGGCTTGTGTCTTAATAGTATCACTTGTTGTGTGAAAAGCTCTCAAACTAAATGGTTGTGAGTTCAAGTCCTGCTTAGGACATGTGAGATAGTTTGTGGTTGTATATTGTGAGACAGTTAATTGCCTAAAAAAATACTGACGCTTTATCCTTTTAACTGTTGTATGTTAACAGACGATTTTACTAAGTTGACGGATGATTGATAAGTTCAAGGAAGATAGTAAGGGCACGTTTGGTAGGGTGAAATTCAGAGAAATGAAATAGAACGCATAAATCAAAATCACAGAAATGAATTCTCACATAATTTCAGTTAAAATTCCGGTGTTTGGTAACTTCAGGGAATTGACTTAAAAAATCAGTAAAAAAATTATTTTTTAACCAAATAATTACAACACCATATTACCAAAATATGGTTGCTCATATCCAACCATTTTATTCAGTCAACCATTTATTCAACCATTCATATTCATGTTCATGTTGCAAAACCATTTATTCAGCCAACCCTTTATGAAAAGTAGCTTGCAACACCATAGCCAATCATTTATTCAGCCACCAGAACAAAAAAAGAAAAAAAAAAAAAACCTAATTAAAAAAACCCCCAAATAGGAGGTGATGGATCGAAGGTAGAAGGAGGTTGTGGAAAACTAGAAGGGGGTTGAATAGTTTACCGTTTTTTAACTTATTAATCTTTGAAAAGCTTTTCGTGTAATCAACAATTATAACTAATTAACAATAATTAATATGCAAGTATAAAGAAAGAAACGATCAAACCACAACACGATTGTTTATCGTGGTTCGGCTACAAGGACTCTTTTTCCTTGCCCTACTCCACGCCTCGAGTTTCCAACTCGAGAGTTTCAAGCACTAGTCAACAAGCTCCTTTCACCGGTGGAGAAACCTTTACAATTGTCGCTTACACTTTATCCGGTACAAAGCTAGATACCGGGTCCTAGTTCAAGGTAGAACCTTCCTAACGTCGCGTATCCACTATTTCCCACACTAAGCTAGATGTCGAGTTCTTTTACAAGGGTACAACCACTCCCATCACACTATGTATTTTAAGGCTTAAAATACAAACCGATCACTTCATTACTAGATACAAATGAAGTATAAACTTTCAAGAGTTTACACTATAGAAGTCTAACAAGTCTTGCAACGTTGAGTTGAAACTTGTAACTTCTCAGACGGACTTGTGAATTTTGTTTCTACACAAGAGAATTACACAAGTGAGTTGCTACCGAGTTAGATAAGATGAACAAGTGTTTGTATGCAAAGTATGACTAAAAGTGATGAGAGATTTCTTGCAAATGGCTTGGTATTTATAGCCAACCAAACCAGCAGACTGGCGGACCCAAAACAACGGTTCCGCCAGGTCTGACAGTCAAAGACTCCAAGAAATCTTTCCATATCTAGCAATGTCATATCAAGTTTATGTAAGTCAACACACTATGGATTGAGTAGGAAACTATCCAAATGTGTAAGAGATCTTTATGGAAAGTCAACTACTAGATTTAGTAAGCTTTTCATAAATGCAATGATGTAAGTTATGATGTCATATTATGTTTTCTATATTAAGTAATATGACCAAGTTATGCTTAATATGAAATGTAAAGTCTAGTTTACAATAAGACTATAACTAAAATGATGTTTTACTAAAAACTAAAGTTTACACTTTGTCGTTAACAAAACTTAGCAAAGATCGTAAAATATAAATAACATTTTTAGATGATATTTGTATTAACAGAGATGATGGATTGACGGTGGAGAAGAAGAAAAATAGAAGATTAGCAAAAACCCCCAAATAGGCAAGGGTTTCACCAATTTCAATTTTGGGAGGAGCGTATAAGATGTGGAAAGAGGTTAGGTGATGGATCGATGTGTGTGATTTAGCAAATTCATTTTTAGGAGGAGTGTAAGATGTGGAGTTCATTTCTTTACCAAATGGATGGGAAACCAACTCTTTAAAAAAATACAAAGGAACTAATTTTTAGGAGTTATAATTTTTCACCTTTTTATTTCTTTGAGGTACAAAACATAAGAAATGAATTGATTTTCATTTGCCCATCCTCAATTCTTTGTACCAAACATGCCCTAAATGTAAAAGAATAGGGAAATAATTTACATACTCTCACAATTGATTGACACATTCAAATTATGAGTGTCTTGACATTTATGCCCTAACATCATTTTTACTTATTTTCACCCTGTAAGGGTATAAATGTTAAAACATTCATAATTTAAGTGTGTCAATCAATTGTGGATTTGTGAGAGTATGCCAATCATCTCCCAAAAGAATATATCATCTTCTTCTTCGCCATACTAGAGTTTTAGTCCCAACTAAATATGAACACAATTACTATACAGGGAAGAGATATAGTGATAAGAGAAATTGAAATACGAATAAGAAGGAATTTGAGCCACACATTTTAAATGAGGAGGAGAAATTTAGAGAGAGATTCATCTATTTCTTTAAGTGCATATAAAATATGCGGCTGTGATTTCTTCTCCCCATTCTTATTTTAATTTTTACATCTAATTTGATCCCAACTCTTACTATATAAGGTGGTTTTTGTTTTTCATAAAAAGGCTCTTAACAGCCTCTTAATCTGAACCGTTCAGACGCCGTCAGACATTTTGGTCGTTCAGACCGTTTGTTTTTTTTCCCGTTCAGACGCGTTCAGACTTCAGAGGCAGTAAGATCTTAATGGTCTAGACTTGAGAGGGGTGTCTGAATGACTCTTGTTGTCTCTTGCTGACACATAAAAAAAAAAAAAAAGTACAAGCAAGCAAATGTGCGGTCCAAACATGAGTTTTTTTTTTTTTTTTTTTTTTTTTTTTTTTTTTTTTTTTTTTTTTCATTCAGATGCGGTCAGATTCAGACAATTACGCCTCAGATTCAGATTCAAGTTCAGAGCTTCTTAAAAAGCAAACGCCACCTAAGTCTAACTCTTACTATATAAGTATATAATATCCATATCTTATTCCAAAATTTGTATCATAAATTTCTGTTTTGGGTTGAATCATTTTTCTAAAGTACATTAAGCCTGTTTCTGCTTTTAAAATAATATAAATAAAATTTATGTGGGATATGTGGTAACATGAATGAAGGAAAAGTTAATTACACTAATGAGGTTTTAGCAATGTGAAGAAGTAGCTTTTGTTCATACTTATGATGATGTTTCTTAAGTGCCTACATAAAGTTGATTATCGATTAAATTTTAATATAATTCTTCCCAATAAAGTGTTTTTCTGAAATTCGATGCATTGGATCGCATTATATTTGAGAAACCACACCACTTTAAATTAACTAATACTTATGTGAATGAGAAACTAAATAATACTCGTAACTTGCTACACTTCATGAATCTATCGGTTTTTTTTAATATCAACTCAAGATATGTTTTCAAATACCGTTGATCGACGACATTTTAAGAAAGTAGATTTTTGATTATTTCTAATGGTTCAAGCTAGACAATCCTACACTAGTACGCTCATAAACCGGCTTGCCAAAAAGATTGGGCTAGTATCGAGTCTCATCAAGAAATCTTATATGATGATAGACGAATTCGTCGACGGCCAATCCTCTAATAAGCTGTCTTTCTCCCAGGCTGACTAAGGTTGTTCTTCACGTGAATGATTTTATATTTTGAGAATTGAGACTTGAACATACAATCCTTGAATAGCTCTCTAGAGTTATAAAATTATTCACATACAAAAGATTGTGTGAAAATTTGATTCATCTTTTGTATAATAAAAGAATTTTTAGTACACTATTTTAGAAGTATTTTACTAAAAAGTCTTATTGGGATTTATTTTATTTATTTATTATTATTATTTTTTTGAATAATCAGGTTGCTTTATTTTGTCACTTGTCAAAATCGATCATTATTATTGGCAAATTGAAAATCAAAATTGAACAAAATTAATAGAACTTAAATAAATTCGTTGAATAAATTTGGTGAAGAAATTGAACAATCAGTGCGCACTATTATACGATATACATTCTGTGAAAATAGAATTGACTAAAACACGTAGATAGTGCATTTCTTGCTAACTAATGGGTGTCGTGTAACTAATAATCAGAGAAAACAATCTATTGGTTACAAAATATGTGGTTAAGTATGCATAACTCCGATTATTGGTTTGGTTGTTTAACAGACCAATTGTGTTTTAAAGTCAAAAGGAAAAAAAATGTGTGGTCTGTTTCTGACTTAATTATTTTTCTTTCTTTTGCTTTTGGCATATCCAAGAGGATGTTCGTGACTCATGAGTTTGAGAGTTTAAGTGATTCATCAAGGCAGGAAGTAGTTGTAGGCCGGAAGTAGTTGCGGTCAGGGACGAAGCCAATACTAAATATTCTAGATGTATTAATTTTTTGGTGTTATAATATAGAAACACGTTTTGATGGACCGGTTGTATTTAAGAATCATTTTGAAAAAATTAATATATTTTTTTTTTCAAAAATTAACACTATATCAAAAAAATTCATATGAGTCTCGGGCACCTGCGGGAACCCTCTGACTCCGTCCCTGGTCGTGGTGACTGGTGAGTCACTCACCGTCACCTCAGCGTAAACTTGACTTTCTCTTTCATCTCACTTACACTTAATCCCACTAACCATACATCCTTTTTGGTCACCCTTTTCACCTTTATAAAAATATACCCCATTAAATACCACGTATCCACTCACAAACCAATATATTAAATTATAAAACATTCAGTTTTTCACTTCTCTATGTGACGAGTAAGTCACCATACGGATGCAATATTACCGTGTTGGGACATGCGTTTTGGTTGAAAGGTAAGTCACTCACCATGAAGCAAACTCACCGCCACTTTGGTTAGTCTAAAGTTGATAATAAAGTACGAAGAATGTACTCTTACAATCATATCAACTTGAAGAAAATTTATTTTCCTCAAGATATTAGAGTTGCACACTTTTTGCAAAATCCTCAATTCAAAACTAATTATATATTCAGATATTCTCGTGCAAATAATAACTCGTGTTAGATATAATAATAATAAAAAAAAATTAAAACTTGACATGTCTATTTTGGTCATGGGCTCTAACTTGCAACTTGCAACTTGCAAGATATATCTTCTTTCTGATGGGTACGTGTAAGTGAATGTCATTAAGTTTCTTTTGGGACCTAAATTGACCCATCATTCATTCTCAACCCTACATGTTATTTGCTTCCTTTAGTTAAAATATCAATGTTATGTTTTTGTAAACGTCGGGTTTTATTTTTTTCGTATTACATCATCGTTTTATAAATGATTAACAAGCTGGTTCATTCAATAAATCAAGATCGTCTCGGTGGTTTTAGTGGTTACCACATGATAAGCGCAAGTTATGCTTTAAAAAGGCGAAAAACTTAGAATTATGTAAAAGAGTATAACTTTACCACACTATTATAGTGTTGAATTAAGGTTCAAGTGTGTAACAATCATAGTTGAATACAATGTCAAATGTGTGTGAATCTTAGTTGAATGTTTGTACTTGTAATTTGTTTGGTGCAGATTTGTAGTAGCTAATGTAATATATTTTCACTATATATGTAAGCTCAAAAGTGGAGTAATAATATATTTTCACCATTCCACTAAAAAAACTTCTACATTAATTATAAGCTGTACAATGTATTACTCTTTGGAAAAAAGATTTTGAGACTTAAAACTCATGCTTATTTGTGTCAAACTTATATGTCATTAGCTTATTGAGTTGTGAAGAAGTGGATCCGGTTGCTGCAACCAATGAATTTTTGCCACACAGAATAGGTATGAATTTTAGGTCTCCGAATCACTTTCTTACTGTTTTCATCAAGTATTTGTTAGGAGTTTTGAAGATGCAATACACAGACAAATAGACGATAATATCGACTCATGGAATTAAGATTATTGAGACTTGAGAGGCCGATGTTCTTACGCAATTCTGTTATTATGTTTAATGATTGCTGCCCAATAACATGACATGCAATCCACGCTTGATGGATCGACGACAAATTGGTATTCAATATTCTCGACTTTTAAAGAGTTTACTTAAAGATCTTCATAACGGGCCAGTGACAAATCTATAATAAATAGCATTCGTATACAAGGCCCATATTGTATTAGAGGCCATCACGCACACTCATTGCCATGCCTAATATAAATGGGACATTCATACATTCAAGTGTTTTTGTTGAACACATTTAAGTCTCATGTGGAGCTTAATTTGAAAAAAAAAGAACGGTTCCATGGGCGGAGATAAAGGGGGGTCCGGCGGGTCACGTGACCCTTCGGCGAAAAAAATTGTAGTGTAAATTTTTAAAAATTTTCGGCTATTTTTGTAATTTGCCCCCTCAAGGCCTCAACGGACTAATTTTTAGTGTAGTTTCTAAAAATTATCATATTTTGCCCTCTCGACAAAAAAGTTCTGACTCTACCCCTGAACGGTTCTCTTTGTAGCATTATGATCTGAATAAAGTGTAAACATGAAAGAGATAAATATATATCATCACATAATTGAATTGTGATTTTGGTTAAAGAATTAGGTCGTCAATTAATAATATCAGATCTTACGCTAGATAAATGCTAGCTCTAACATTTAAATTTCGTCCAACTACTATATTTAAATTTTTTAATTTACTAACCATTAATGGCCCAACTCCTAATATTTGGAAAACAAACAATATAGTATGAGGCTATGAAGAAAATTGAAGTAAACTATTAATAACGGTTGAGTTGCTAGTTGCTACCATTTCATTGTTTGCATCACAGAGCCTCTCTGTAACTGTGACTTCGGGCCAATAATGGCGTCATTGTTGTTTGTAGCATTGAAGACATTGTTTGTAATCTTGACATGTATAATGGCAGCGGCGCTTGTTTACTTATTTTCCGTGGATCACTTCTCGTCGTGTTTGAACCCACCTTGGTAAATATATTAGAAAGCTTAGATTATATATCCTTCTATTGTTATTACAGCAAGAAGAAACAATTTAACTTTCTAACAAGCTTGCTGTCAAATTCGCAACAGGTGGATGCAAGTGGCAGTGTATGATGTTTGCATAGATCTTATTTTTATAGCGGTATGAAAGTTTCTCTGATCATTTGCGATGCTGTTTGTTTGAAATCTAACAATAGCACATAAATCATATACTCCATACAACGTAAAAATTTTATATGCTCACCCCATATTGTTTATTTTTACATTCATAATTTGGCAACTTGGAGCTTTATCTTCTGGTTTTCGAGGCTTCTTGCGTTAATCTTTCAAGGCTTACCATGATGCCAATTCTATCTACTGACCTACCATGATGTTGTATACTGGTAATTTTAGGCGTGGTTTTTCTACAAGGAATCAAGCTGGATCAAGACACTTGTTTTTGCATTTATAATATTTTGGTGTGGAAGGTAAAAATATAATTTCTCTTTATTATTAGTGTAGTATGTTAGGAGTCATTTTTTCAGTCACTTGAGAACATTGGTTTTGGTTTTGGTTCAATGCATGACCTAAAAAGGTTTCGATCCTGACTTTGTTCTAATCATTATGCAACTATGTACGTTCACTGATGAGTGTAATCTATACATTATAAGTCGTATAGAGTTTATTTTTCCGTTCTCGATCAATTATAAACAAAGATTATGGAATTGCTACTTATCTAGCTATGTTAGTGTTATAGTCCATTTTTCAATCCTTGTGCAGCTTGGTTACATGTGCATACATCGCTATTCAGTTCTTCAAGTTGTCACCTGAAGAATATTCAAAAGATCCCTTATATTATGTTCTTGCGAGACATAAAAAAGGGTAAGGCATGTTATTAACATATATACATACTTTGTCCTTCGCGATATGTGATCGACCACTTACTATTTGTGCTTTGGAAACTTCTGGGTGAACAATGAGGCTTGTAGTTGAGCTTTCACTCACTTATTGAACATAGAAAAATGGCACATTTCTTTTCCATTTTTTATGTTATATATCATTTTCATCAAGATATATACTAGCTTCTAATATAAATCTTACTTCTATATGTTTGCTTAGGGATGTCATGGGATACACAAGTCGACATTCTGTTGTAGCAGCAAAAGCTATTGTTGTGGCACTAGGATGCTCCTTGGTGGGATATATAATACATGCTTTTAGCGTTGATGGATCTCCATTCAAAGTGGAAGTACTAACACCGTAAATTCCATTCTTCCTGGGAAACACTAGATAACACTTTCACTCTTTGGCTCTATGGTTGTTTGGATAGCTAGACGAGTTCCCTTAGCCATTTTTCTTTTCTCTTTATGCTTATTGTTCAACTTCATAACGTAATACAAATTTGACTCCAATAAAATCTCGATCACAGGTGTATGATCACGACGCTAATTGACGTGCAAAATCATTGTGTGGTTTTCTCGGTACATTTCTAGTGTCATCAGTTTTTTCTGCTTTAGGTATTGTATACCCATGTTAATATCCACATAAAGAACATAAACTGTTTCTTTTCAGGTGTGGATAGCATATAAGGAATCAAGATGGACAAGTGCTGTCACTTGGATACTTTTACTTGAATGTTTCGGGAGGTAAGCACTTACCAGAGCTAAGTCGTTGTCAATTGTTCACTTTGTGCTCCTCCGGCATGAACATTAATTATGTGCTTATATAAAATCAAAATAACATCTAGTTACTATGACTGGCAAACACATCCTCATGTGCAAATCATAGATTAATCTATCCAATTGATTACTTTAGTCTATTAGACAATAAGATAGTTGACCCAAGCCCCGTTCGTGGGCTTTTGGTCCTTTAGGGTTTCTATTTATATATCTTAGAAAATATCAATCAATAACGCATATCACAATTAGATCAGATATTTATGGTAAAGATCGCGATCCTATAAGATATTAAGCTTTGCTAAGATCCTATGCCCTAACCTAGTCATCAAACATAGTCCACATGTTAAGAAAATAACATGACATATATATTGCATTTGAAGTCACTTAGGCCATCTCCAAATCTCCAACAATGTACGTCAAATTTGGAGAACAAAAAAAGCATTATTAATGGCATTCTTTCTTCATAAATCATTATTCTCCAACCATGTACTCCATACTTTAAAGTCAAATACTTTTATACTAAATTAACTTGACTTCAACCAATAACATGATGTGTATCTATTTCAATTTATGTATATATTGCATCATTTTATGATTTAGAGGATGAATAGTGATACTCTAAGTATGGAGGATTTTCAACAATGCTTCAAAAAAATCTCCAAATATGGAGTACGGTTGGAGATGTTTTTATGCTCTACATTCTCCAAATATGAAGAAATATGTGATTTGAAGGGCATTGTTGTAGATGGCCTTATTACACATTCCAAAAGTGTTACAATTTTTTTTTGAACGGCAATTGAAATAGAAACTAGCAAGGAGCTAGACCAAGTTACAAGGGGTGGATTAAACCACTCTATCCAGTTCAGTAAAGGTTTCTTACATCGACTAACAATCCAATTAAAAGATAAGATCTTGATGTCATTGAAAAGAAGATCCTTTGATGGTTTCTTGTGTGAGAATACGACACTGTTTATAAAACGCCATAAGGACCAAATTGTAGTTTGTATCACCGCATCGAAGAATCTTGAAAATTTAGCGTCAACCGGTAAGTGATCTTCCAATTGAAAGACACCTTGGAGACAATGAAATGTGGTGTTGGGTATACGCCACCATTTTAGAACATTTATCCAAGTGTGTCTCGCGATCCTGCAATCGACAAACAAATGCTCTTCCATTTCAATGGCATCATCACATATGGGACATCTCACGGAATCTAAATCCACACCCCTTCGATCAAGATTGGCACGGGTCGCCATCCTACCATTTAAGACACGCCATGTATTGATGTTAATTTTCAAATGCACTACTTTGTTCCAACGAGTTGGGGAAGCGGATACAGATTGAGGCATAGAGCTGATGAAAGACCTCATGCCCTTAACAGAGAAGCACCTTGAAGCATCGATAATACATTCCCATCTATCTTCAACATCTGATAAATAAAGATTAGATAAAAGACTAACCAAACTTATGAGTTCTTCAGTTTCTGGTCTAGACCTTGGTTCCCTTCGCCAAACCCACTGGAAGATCAGCCCAGGAGGAAAATATGGGCTCATGGGCACAATATCAGTCAAATGAGCAGATTGCAGGCCAATGAGGGAAACTTGGGAAGTGGGATTTCTATCACAAACAAGACAATCCGGATTTCTGTCCAAACGATAAAGGCGAGGAAATGAAGCAACCAAAGGCGTATCACCAATCCAAATATCGTTCCAAAAGCTAGTACTTTGATCATTTCCCAGTTTTATCTTGAAGAGGGTATTAAGATTGATGTTGATTTTGAGGAGGTCATCTTTTATCTTCACAATATGATACCAAGGCCCGGAGATGGATCTAAGAGAAGAGTTATCATTAAGTCCACCCAAAGGTCCGTGTATAGAACAAATAACTTTGCGCCAAATTGCTTGATTCTCGGTATATAATCTCCACCACCATTTTACTAGCAAAGCTTGATTGCACGTTCTCAAACTATCAATTCCAAGACCACCTTGATCAAGAGGAGAGGTTACCTTTTCCCAAGCAATCCAAGGGATTTTATTGTCATCCAAACACCCACCACAAAAGAAATTTCTCCTAATGCCTTCAAGTTGATTGATTACCTTTTTAGGAGCCTTAAAAGTAGAGAAATAGTAAACTCCCAAGCTGCTGAGAACGGATTTAATAAGTGTGAGTCGTCCACCAATAGAGAGAGTCTTGGATTTCCACTTAGAGAGACGTTTATGAAATCTTTCAACAAGAGGATTCCAATTGAGACACCTTGACATGTTAGCACCAATAGGAAGTCCTAGGTAAGTGCAAGGAAATTGAGATGCAAGGCAACCAATAGATGAAGCAAGTGAATGTAAATCAACCCTAGAGATACCAATTCCAAAAGTGTTACAATGACATGCATTATGCGAAAAAGGCATATTGTGTAGTAATTTAAGATAACAAAATAAACATTAGGACTATATTTCAGTGATCTTGTTTGTGATCTTCTACATTGATTTGATCTGATCATGGTTCTAATCTCTAAATATATACATTTCAACGTTTTTGTTTTTTTTTTTTGTTTTTTTGTTTTTTTTTTTTTTTTTTTTTTTTTTTTTTTTTTTTTAATTATGTTAAATGTGCGAACTCTTTTGGCAGCGTGACTTTATGCACTTACGTTCTACGACAATTGTTCCACCTCTCCCCCCAGCAGCCTATTTCGCTTATACTTTTCAACCAAAGTGGCAGGCAAGTCTAACAAATAACTTCAACCTCTCCATATGTCTGTTTAACAATAACTTAATGTTATAGGTCAGTTAATAGTAGTTGTTAGCTTCGTGGAACCGACCAACACTTGTGTTGAATTTCGAAGGTGTAATAAGACTTTATTTTTTAGTTTTATACAAGTGTTTGGCCACTAATCATACCATACTACGTTTCATATTAAAAAATGAGGAGTGATTTAACCGAATCATTACCATCAATAGTTTATAGTTATAACAAGATTTCGTAAAGGAATTACTTTTGCTGCACTGTTTCTGTTTATATGCATGTATATATATTTCGTGTGTATATATCAAACCAAATTGAACCTTGCATTTATCTGTTCATATATGCATGTATCTTTAATCTGTAATTGTGTATGCATATGGCCCGTATGAAATCTTGCACCCTCTATCTTTTTAGCTCTGCAATTTATTTTTTCTCATGTGTTAAAAGTTACTCAATATTCACTCAAAATGATTACAGTATTAATTTAAGTAACTGTTCGAAAGGTTTAGTGTTAGATGTTATTTTCACTTTTCAAAAGGTCTAAAATTTCTCTAAATACTCGACGTGCTTTAAGGATGCTCATGCGATGTTGCTGATCTAACCGCATTGAATGAACCACTTACATCTTATCATGTATGATTGCTTCATCCTATAGTTAAGAATCTACAATGTGACAAAACTATGATCACATCATCTTTACCTCTCTAACTTGTTTGAGGCAGAATCTTAGTTTTGCGTATTAATGAAATCTTTTGAATTTTACAGAGATTTGATGTCCACTGAACCTATGTTGACGGAGCATTATTCCAATGTATAATGACATTCCGCAAAACTCTCATCCCTAAAGGAAAACAGTAGCATGTGACATTTGGTCAACTGCTAAAGCTGTGGTTTCTTAAAACTGGTATCGTCTGCTAAAGACGCATCATCTTTTCGTTATGAGAAATCTATTAATATTGTTGAGTACTTTTATTTTCCTAAGCTGATTACACTAATTCTAGTCAACATATATGTATGTAATCACTTGTTTATCATGTACTCCGTTGCAAACATGTATATTGTTTTCATCTACTGAAAAGGAGCTTCTCCAAAAGGTGAAAAACGGTGGGATCACCCTGGTCCCATGCATCCTAAAGATGCCAACCAGACCCTCCCAAGGACCCATGAAATCACAATTATAAATATTTTCTTACGAGAAATGCCCCATTTTAGCTTAAACAAATAGCAAAGTTACAGTTTAATTGCAAGTATTACGTCTTTTTGTTATTTTATTTAAAAGGTACGCTCGAGAAACATTGGAGCAAATAATGAGATTAAAGCGGTGATTAGAAGATTAGATTTGTGGATTATTGAATATTATTAGAAAATTAAAAGAAGATTAGTGTAAGATGACTTGAAAATTAAATTAAGTAAAAAACCCCAAGTATATCAACCCGATACATCAAATGGGCCCATCACTTAAACGACCCGAGTCCAATCACTTGGATACGCCAGCATCGTCAAATATCTAACGCACCAAAGAGGTACTCAACCATATATCAGACGCCACCTGGCTCTGTTCCAACATTACTATATATATTAAGTCCCGTTTAATATGACGTCGTCTAATAAAGCGGGTTACTTCGCTTTTATTTCAGCCTGCTACACGGCCCACTCCATGGTTCTAATACGTTACTAAGCCCAATTGGTAAAGGATAATTACCGGTGTTTACATCTAATATACATACGACGTAGAAGAGATTGCTAGAATCTTCGGGAGTATTCTTTCACACACACAGAGATCATCACCAACAATAGCGATTGTTGCTTCCTGATTCTTTTTTGGGTTTCTTTTGGCCTTCAAGATTCGCTAACAACTCATCACATGGGTTTCGATTTTGGTGTTCTTTTGGTACCAAAAAGTTTCTGGGAGAATGATTGCTTAAAAGAGGAAGGGTTTTCCGGGCGACCTTGCGCCGTTGTCTTCACTCCTACCGTCAATAGCAAGTCTAATCATATAATTTTTAAAGTTTTTAATCGGTTAGGGTTTAATTATTTGATCATTAAAAATTAATTGGGGTTTAATAATTTGACTTTAAATTATTTCCCTTTCTAGCCTTTATATAAAAGATTGAAAGTTTTGATTTGTGGGGTTTTGATTTTGCATGCGCGAATTTTTTCGAGGTTTGATGCTGTGAGGGTCAATAGGTTTGATGTGGAGGATAAGCTTCACACGCTTGAACCTATGCTTTTGGGTAAGTTTTTATTTAGTGAAATATAGTTTCTGTTTACATCATATGGTATAGGATAGTTTTATTAAGTCTAATACGAAGTACCTTTTAATATGTATTGTAACATGTACAACATCAATGAACCTGTGAGAAATATGCCCATCTATACTAAAAGTAGCCTACTCTCGGTATCATGTCTTCGAAAAGGAACAGTGTTGATGGACAAAGGCAAACGAAAGGTGTCTAATGTCTATGACAAACACGAAGATTTTATAGAAAATCGAAATCAGACATTCAGTTCAAACGATCCAGACGAGAACTTAGTAAATTTGCTATGTAAGTTGCAAAAATTTTTACGGCAAACTCGCTATGATATATGTTTTTTTCATAGTTTTAAAACTCTGTTAGTACAGCTGATGCTGACATTTCTAATGATAACCACTCTTCATATGCCAAAGGTATTTTCTTTTATGGTTACCAACATTGGCATAAAATTTATAATTAAACTTTTTGTTTAACTATCAGTACATTTATTGCATTGCAACACCAACCTTATACTAATCAAATTATATGTTCATGGAATGAAGGGTGTTCTTCATCGATATCAAACCAATTCATATGCAGACAAGCAAACAATAGGATGTTCCAACCACAAGGTTTATTTTGTTTCCTTTTTTTATTGCTATTGTTGTTTATGCATAATATTCTTTATACTGGTTATATATAAATGTTACTCATCAATGTTCTTTTCATTTGTTACAGGTACAACCACCAATGGCGGTAATAGACTACCAACATCTACACAAGGTTTGATGTCTTCGTCATGCAATGAAACATGCTCTTTATCAACAAATCACCAACTTCCCCGTGTACAGTCAACCACCGGAATACACCAACGCCAAGGTTTATTTAATCTCCTTTTTGGGGTGCTATAATTATTTATGTGTAGTACTTTTTACACTTATTTTAGGACAATATTGCTTACCAATGTATTTTTTACTTGGTATAGGTAAAAAGTCCTTTGCATCAAACGTGCAACAACACAGGCACAATGCACGTAACACACCTGCAACATCTATACGAGGTATTGATAACTGCCTAACTCTATTACTCGATCAGATATTATGTTTTCTATTGCACATATGCTGAAGCAACGGTGTTCTCTTATGTTTGCAGAAAGCTATGCAATAAGCAAACATTCTGCATCAAAAAAATTTCTAACCGACTATCGTTAATCAGTGTTAGGAAAGGTAGTAAAGAAGCACAGAGCGGAAATGACGGTATATGTTTTCACTAGCATAGAATATTAAGTTTTATGTTGACAGCTACCTTGCAGCTAGTACTCACATGGTAACGCAAACATCAAACAGCAACTGTGATTCATCTATCATAAATTGATCTTCCTACAGGTTAGACCATAAACTTTAGCCTTTTAAAAAAGTAGACTCTTCTTATGTTGTTTATTCAAGTAGTACTAACATTTTTAAAAGTATTCATAAATGGTAGGCAAAATTAGATACTAAATAAGATCCCACAATATAACTTGACTCTGTGGCCCAATGGATAAGGCACTGGTCTACGAAACCAGAGATTCTGGGTTCGATCCCCAGCAGTAGTCATTTTTTTTATACATCTGTATCATTGCAGGGAGCCAAATAGAGAGACCTTTTATTTCCTTCTTAAAAAAATGAGTAAATTACATGAATGGTGCCTGTGGTTTGACGAAAATTTCACCTACAGTCCCTCAAACTTAAAAGTTGCATGTATGGTCCCTGTCGTTGTCAAAGAATAACATGAATGGTCCCTCAGACTAACTGTCGTTAGTTTTTTCCGTTATTCCATTAGCACCGTTAGTCCTTTAACGACCGTTTGCAATAAACATTTGCACCGTTAGTCCTTTAACGACCGTTTGCAATAAACATTTGCACCGTTAGTCCTTTCATTCGTTTTTGCATATTTTTATATGTTTTCGTCCGTTTTTATACGTTTTCGACCATTTTCTTATGTTTTCATCCATTTTTCTTACGTGTTTGTCTGTTTTTCTTACGTTTTTTCCGTTTTCACCAAGTTTCTTACATTTTCATCCGTTTTTCTTACGTTTTTGACCGTTTTTCTTACGTTTTTCCAGTTTTTATACGTTTTTGTCCGTTTCATACGTTTTCGTCTGTTTTTATAACTTTTCGTCCAGTTTCTTACATTTTCATCCATTTTTTCTTACGTTTTTGTCCGTTTTTCTTACCTTTTTCCAGTTTTCATACGTTTTTTTACGTTTACATAAGTTTTTGTCCGTTTTTATACGTTTTGGCCTGTTTTCTTACATTTTCATCCTTTTTTATACGTTTGTATCCGTTTTCGTTCACTTTTATACGTTTTTATTACGTTTTTTTCGTTTTCATACGTTTTTTTTCCGTTTTTGTTGGTTTTTATACGTTTTTGTCCGTTTTTCTTACATTTTTTCATTTTCAGACGTTTTATCCATTTTTTCTTACATTTTTGTCCGTTTTTCTTACATTTTTTTCCGTTTTCATACGTTTTTTTTCTTCTAAATATGTTTAAATTTGGTTTTCTTATTTTTTTTATTTTACTTATTATTTTTTTCCTATATATCTTTAAAATTTATAAGAAAAAAAAAATTATAAGAAAACCAAATTATTAGGAAAAAAAATTATAAGAAAAATAATTATAAGAAAACAAAAATTTATAAACCAAATTATAAGAAAAACGTATAAAAATGGACAAAAATGGATACAAACGTATAAAAACGGATGAAATGTAAGAAAACGGGTTAAAACGTATAAAAATAGACAAAAACGTATGTAAGCGGAAAAAATGTAAGAAAAACAGACAAAAACGTACGAAAAATGGATGAAAACGTAAGAAAATGAGCGAAAACGTATAAAAACGTATACAAACAGACGAAAACGGACAAAAACGTATGAAAACTAGAAAAATGTAAGAAATACAGACAAAAATGTAAGAAAAACAGATGAAAATGTAAGAAACTGGGTGAAAATGTATGAAAATGGAAAAAACGTAAGAAAAACAGACAAACACGTAAGAAAAATGGATGGAAGCGTAAGAAAATGGGCGAAGACGTATAAAAACAGACGAAAACGTATAAAAACAGACAAAAACGTATGAAAACTAGAAAAACGTATGAAAACTGGAAAAACGTAAGAAAAACGGACAAAAATGTTAGAAAAACGGATGAAAATATAAGAAACTGGGTGAAAACGTATGAAAACGGAAAAAACGTAAGAAAAACAGACAAACACGTTAGAAAAATGGATGAAAACGTAAGAAAATGGGCGAAAACGTGTAAAAACGGACGAAAACATATAAAAACACGCAAAAACGAATGAAAGGACTAACAGTGCAAATGTTTGTTGCAAACGGTCGTTAAAGGACTAACGGTGCAAATGGACTAACGGAAAAAACTAACGACAGTTAGTCTGAGAGACCATTCATGGAATTCTTTGGCAGCGACAGGGACCATACATGCAACTTTTAAATTTGAAGGACTGTAGGTGAAATTTTCGTCAAACCACAGGGACCATTCATGTAATTTACTCTAAAAAAATATTCTAAAAAAAATACCAGTTTTTAACCTCATGATAACTTCTGATAGCAAAATATGGCCAACTTCGACGCCCCGCCGCAATGCGGCGGACCAGCGCCCAACTCGCTCATTAAATGAACCGTTGTTGATTTGATGGTTGCTATCAGTCTATCTATCTATATCTATATTACATAATAAAAGATTATGTTTTTTAAAATTTTGACACGTCATTTAATCAACCTTGGCACTTCTTCCATATCACTTAATCCATGTCATTAATGCCAGATGTAAAGCCACATGTATTTCTAATTTGACTTTTCTACACTCTATGCATTTATTCATAGTTTCCTAATCAATTCCCTCTCAGCTCTCCACGCCTATTGATTAATTTGTTATAATATCCAAATTTGTTTCCTCCTTTATATCCACACATTTCTTAGTAATCAACATTAAACAAAATTTGGACGTAAAGAATAAGTGAACCTTCATCTACAATATCCAATTTATTTTGTAGACTTTATTTGACGCAAGTTTTATTTGCTGAAAACGCTTGTATTCTTTTGCGTCTCTTGCTTAAGACCATCTTCAAGTGAACCTGCACATATTTCATATTATTAAGTATTGAAAGTTCACAAAAAATGATAATAAAACATATAATAATATGCCCGTAAATATGTATAAATAAGGCGTCATCATGGCTGCTAGTGTATACCATATGTGGTAGGAGATGAATAGAAGATTATTCACTTCTCATAAGAGAGAATGGAAAGAGGCTTTGATTAGTATTATTAATCTTGTGAGACATAAGCTTGCTGGTTTAACTGTGAAGAAAACAAGACAAACTGAGAAGGTGTCCAAAAACTGTAAGATACAATGAAATTTTGATAGTTTTGATATAAATAATGACTAAAAACGTTATTAATATTTTTCGATATCTCTACGTTTTGATAGTCACAAAATGTAAATTCATTAAACTAAAAGATTATGATGTAAACAAGTATTTAGTAGTAAATATTCATTTTAACAAATCAATCACTTAAAGTATGAATAAATAAAATGCCTAATTCATTTTATGATCAAAGGAACAATTTCTAGATCACTAGATTTTTTATTTTTATAGACCTTACATTTTTTATAAAGTGATTAAACTTATACAAAATGTTTTTGTATTTATAAAGAAATGTTTTATTCAAAATAAATATTTTAAATTCAAATTTCTACCCAAAAAATGACTATATTCTTTAAGAAAAACCTTTCCCACAAAAAGACACAAGTTCTGGAAAAAACTTTTGGGCGGCCCCCTTAATTATACTAGGCGGCCCCCTTAATTATTAAGGGGACCGGCCCCTAATTAAGGGGACCGGCCACGCTCCCGAACATTATTTTTTTTCCTATAAATACTGGCTTAAATCTGACATTTTTCCTTACCTTTTGCACCTCAAACTTTTTGATCTAAATCTTCTCTCTTATTCTTCTACATCATTTGATCATATAATCATAAGCTTTTGTTTCTAAGTGATCCAAGCTTCTACCATTCAAGTGCAAAAGAAGAATACCTCTACTCATCAAGACAAGAAGTATTACAACTTAGTGTGATACTTTCATCTAAGTTGTTTGTGTGTTATCATTTGCGAATCATTCATTCATTCATTTGTGTATAAGGTGTATATATATTAGTTAGAAGGTGTGTATACTAGTTAGATAGTTGTGAATATAAGTAAGAAGATTAGATTGGTGGGTTAGTTAGTAGAGTTGTGAAGAAGAAGTAGAACTAGAGCTAAGTTGCAAGGAAGTAGTGGCGTGAAGAACTAGAGCTAAGTTGTGAAGAAGAAGTAGTGGTGTGAAGAACTAAAGCTAAGTCGTAAAGAAGTAGTGTTGTGAAGATCTAGAGTTAAATTGTGAAAAAGTCGTGAAGAAGGCGTGAAGAAGTTGTGAAGACATTGTGTTGTGATTGAAGTTGTGAGATTGGTTCTAGCTACTATTAGGACTCGACATTTAGCTTAGTGTCGTTAATTGATGTAAGCAAAAGTTGTGTAAAGTTTTCTCCGCCATAAGGGAGCTTGTTGACATAGTGAAGAAAACTCTCGAGTGTGGTGCTCGGGGAGTGGAGTAGGGCAAGGAAGGTGTCCTTGTAGCCGAACCACTATAAATCCTTTGTGTCGCAGTTAGATCTTTCCATCTCTTTTCTTCCATTACTTTACTTGCATTGTCTTTATTTACTTACATATAATTGTTTATATTGTTTAAGAGTTGAATTCATATAAAGATCGAATCTAAGTTTTTTAAAAGTAAACAAAGGTTTTCACAATAAATTAAAAAGACGTAAAACTATTCAACCCCCCTTTTAGTTTTCCACAGATAGAAACAAAGATGGCATGTTAGAAGAGTGGAAAGCATAGTTGGCTTGAAGGTATGGTGGTTTAATTTTGACTTTGGTGTTGGAATGAATCTCAAGTTCCGAATTGGATATATGGTATAGCTAGATTAGATTGATGCCAGTATGATGATTTTCCCAGTGGTCTGCAGACTATGCTTGATGATGCCTTGTTAGTTATTCATCCCTTTGCATCTCTTGCTTAAGACCATCTTCAAGCATATTTCATACTATTAAGTATCGAAAGTTCACAAGAAATGATGACAAAACATATAATAATACGCCCGTAAATATGTATAAATAAGGCGTCATCATGGCTGCTAGTGTATACAATATGTTGTAGGAGATGAATAGAAGTTTATTCACTTCTTAAAAGAGAGAATGGAAAGAGGCTTTGGTTAGCATTATTAATCTTGTGAGACATAAGCTTGCTGGTTTAATTGTGAAGAAAACAAGACAAACTGCGTAGGTGGCCAAAAATTGTAAGATACAATGAAATTTTGATAGAAACAAAGATGGCATGTTAGAAGAGTGGAAAGCATAGTTGGCTTGAAGGTATGGTGGTTTAATTTTTATTTTGGTGTTTGAATGAATCTCGAGTTCCGAATTAGATATATGGTATAGATTGGATTGATGCCAGTCTGATGACCAGTGGTCTACAGACTGTGCTTGATGATGTCTTGTTAGTTATTCATCCCTTTTTCCCTTGTTGTGAGGGAGGCTGCAATTTTAGGTTTGGGAGGACAATAGCTACTTGAGAAATGTAGTCAAGTTCAGTTGTGTCTATTCATTTGAAGTGGTTATTGGTCCTCTAGTAATGATCCATGTCTTACACTACACAATTTCGAGAACTTGTGAGGAGTAGCTGCGATGGTTTGGCTTGCAGTAACAAATTGTTGTGAAACCATTGATGAAAGACTTTTTTTATTGCAACTGTGTTTGGTTATTTTTCTATAGCGTATCCTCAAATTTGGAAAAATAACTTAACATATTATACTAAAAACTTTATATCATTTTTCTTATTATCACTACTACAAAAATGGCCATAGAGCCCGGTTGAAAAGTGCCAAAGAGCCCGGTTTTGCCTAATGGCTCAAAGGAAGGGGGGGGGGGGGACTCTATTCAAAAACCAAATAGAGCCCGGTTAGGAAAACGGGGTCTATTCGCAGTTATAGAACCCGGTTTTCTCTTACCGAACATGGCTCTATGTGAAGAAAAAAAATTAAAAAAAATATATAGATATATATTTTTTTTGGAAGAAATCAGCCACTAGATCAAATTTTGAATAACAAAAACAACCCAGTATCACTATTCCTAACTTTCATCTATTATACGGAATCCTAGCTATCAAGTCTTCATCTTTACTTCTATCTATAGTCCATCCTTCAAACCGCGACTCGTCTTGCTCTTGAGCTTTCGTTCTAGCCGACTCGTTATATATAGATGCTGCATATATAACAAGTATGGATTAGAACAAGTGAAAAAAAAAAAAAAAAAAAAAAAACAGAGCTATAATTCAATATGTTTATATGAAACAAGAAGTTAAGAATGAGAAAAAAGATAGGGCCATAGGGGTAAGCCATAAAACCCTTCTAAGTCGAGTGTTAATTTCATGACATTAGTTTTCCCATCAGTCAATACTTAAACCTTCTCCTCAAATATATGTAACCTCCTCTAATAAAAAAAGCCCCAAATTTTTAAGCATTGCTTATGCTAGATGTAACGGGACAAAACCTTCTTGAGAAAAGTAGTAGTTTAAGTGTATAGTTTACAACTTAATGCACATATACAAGTTAAGAAAATAAACAGAACTTACATAGAATGCTAGTACTACTCCTGAAGTGAAACCAGCTGGGAGCTTTATAGCAGCACTAAAGAATCTGTGGTAGCATCTGTTCTTTGAAAGCAATGAGGACCCTAGATGAAAAAACACGCTATAAGAAAAAAGTGTTTCATGTCAACTTAACCCGACCTGTACAAAATTGTACCCTTGACCCAAACTGCTTACGCAGCGTGCTTGACGAGTCCATTATTTCACCTATAACAGATAACATCAGTGAGCTTCACAATTTTACTCACCTCCAAATGTATGTATTCTTTTTGGAAAGCAAGAGCAGCCACTCTAATTCCAAGAGACATGGGTACCAAATCCAGAACAGATAATATGACCTGTTACACCAATAGTTTAGAATAATTGTAACAGATGAACATGTAATTATGGAAACAAATCAAATAAGAATATCGAACCTCTAACTCATGAAACAAGTCCACAACTCTACTCATGTTTTCTAGATTAAAGTTGAGAGTATCATTTAAAGCTATTGAAAACAATACATAGTCGACAAGCCACAGGTGGAGTATATTCCCTTCATGGAAGGGTCTTTAAGTAGCCGTGGTAAAACGGTTGCACAAATTTCATATTGGAGGGGATTATATGGAGTCTGCATATTTTGACACAATATCATCAACCAAAAAGACTACATATTTTGACACAAAATTTCATATTGCAAGCTAGCTAACAATAGATATTATTAACTGCCCATAGTTCCTACCCATTACCAACTTATGATCATTTAACATAGTAATTCAATAACTTTCCACACCTCCTACCCGTCACCGATTTAAGATAAAATTTCAATACATTTCATGGTTCGTACCCAGCACCGATTTAGATAGACACCTTCGCTACTTTTTACATATATTAAGATTGCACGTCGAATTAAGAAAAACACTCATTTGTTGTTTATCCAAATTAAAAATAGACATAATAAAACTTTAAAATACCTACAACTTGCAGTCTTGCACATACACATACAGATTACACATGTAGTACATCATCAGCAATCTAATCAATTCAACAACAAGGAGTTTTAGATAAATCTTGATTGATTATACATGTAATTGTACTGTTTATAATTTATCTCAACAGTTTTAGAGTAAATCTTGAAATTCTATATGCATATAATAACTTAACACCAAAATTTAAGGTTGTACTTAGCTTACCTCACTGTAACAGAAGAGCCAAATTAAAATGGTATGTACAGAGCAAAACCCTGCAACATATCAACACAAGTAAATATCTAACACAAAGTCATGACAAATATATGTCGGATCGGTAAAACAGACATAGGATGTTTCTGGCCTTACCTCTTCAGAACAAAACTTTACCACCATAACTGGTAACAGCAGAGAAACACATGAAAACCACTGGTGGTCAAATCTAATTTAAAGATCATGCTATCTGAAAACAAGGCTTCCATTCTGTTGTACTCTCAGTTTCTCGATAAGAGACTGATAGAATGACTTCAGTGACTTCATATCGTTGCCCTGAAAAATTAAATTATAAACTAAGAAAGGTACTTTCCAATGCATAGAACCAAAACTTCTGGTCAAACACAAATTACGCAAAAGCATAGCCAACTCTATAAATGATTAATGTACCTGCAATTTATGGCAATACTCATCTGCCAAATCTTGAGGGCAATGTGCAGCAAGGAAACCTTTTGATACAAAATTAACGAGAAAATCATTGCCGAATCTCTCACATTAACTTCAGTGCCAGCACAATTTCTCCAAATAAAACAAGCTGTAAACATCCACAGGAATATATATTTTAGTTAGTTACTAATACCAACTTGAAATACTCTAGACGAGATTTGCAATATATGCAGGCCCAAGAATCAATAGTCTACATCCTTTTAAATATAATAATCTCACATATCCTGTTATGCATAATTGACTATTAACTATTTATCCTCATTAATAATTAGAGGTGCCTGCCACCACAAATTATAAAATAGATCTAGATTTCCTCATTAACGTCATAAGCAATCTACGCAATTCAAGATTTATCTAAAACTGCTATAATTTCAAGATTTATCTACGAAGTAAATAAAATTGAGGAGGGAGATAACCCGCTCAAAAGTTTTGAGTAGTTTTGTTTCAATTTGAGGAACCGCCTATGTTTAAGTTTTACAAAATGATAAAACCCGGTTTTGTAAAAGAAAACCGGGCTCTAATGTCTTTTTGATAAAGCCTGGTTTCTTAAAAGAAAACATGGCTCTAATACGAGGAATAGAGCTTGGTTTTGATAAAGAAAATGCGGCTCTAATATTTTTCAACATAAAGCCCGGTTTTGTAAAAGGAAACATGGCTCTATACCCTTTTTAAAAACATGAAATCTTCATAAAGCCCGTTTTTAACTAAAACCGGGGTCTATTTCACAATTTCTAGTAGTGATAGTTAATCCTAATTATAGTATGGTTAGTCTGTCTATATATAGGCTTGGCCAAAGCAATTTCTCATTGTAATCTTTTACTCCGTACAATTTATCTGTAGTTATATGTAAAGAACCAGTTAAGGGAAAAATACGAAATTCTAGTCCGTACATATAAAATGGCTATATAATTCCAAAGAAGCTTACATATATGTCTTTATAAAAACTCTTAATATTATTGATATGTCTTTATTAGAATACGATTATATGTCTTTATAAAAGAAGCTTACATACAGGTCTTCATAGAGACTCTTAATTATTCTAGTTCAAGCTGAGCTTTCTTATACATACTGACTGTCCCCCTTTGCGAACTCAATTGTGGCCTTACCGTCATGTGCTTTTCCGAAAAAATGCTTGACATAATCGGTGTAGAGGATATGTTTATAAAGTGGTTTCTCTCCATTTTGAACAACTTCTGGCAAAGGCCCGATAATGTCACTAGGCCTTGGGCATACAAATATCGGGACTGAAATCCTGTTGCTATTTCCATTAGCACTAACACGGTGTTCGACGCTTTTATAATGCCCGTTACTTATGATCTGAAGTGCATCTCCAACGTTTATCACCAATGATCCGCTAACTGGAGGGACATGAATCCATTTCATGGTCTCGGTGTTTCGCACATAAAGCCCTCCAATGCCATCTTGTAAGAGTACAGTTAGCGTGGACACGTCTGAATGACGGCCAACACCGACTGTAAGCTCAGGGTTAGGACATTTGGGATAGTAGTTAAGATTAATCCTCTTTGACCCCATTAGAATTGATTCTTTGCTCTCATCAATCTCTTTTACATTTAGTCCGTTCATTAGTATCTTGAGAAGCTTTTTTACAATGAGTTCAGACGCCTCTATGTATTCCAAAGCTTGATTCCTGCCATATATATAAGAAACTAATTAGCTTTAATCACTTTAATCTTTATAGTACATTCAAATATAACTAGTACGGTGGTGGCCTTTAGTGTTATCTACCGATGAATATATGATCGACTCATACTATGTTTAACTTTTAACACGTGAAGCTGGTAAAAGAAGAGCTCATATCGTACATAAACGGGTAAAATCAGCCAATAGGGCGGAAGTAGTTCAAAGTTTACATTTAATATTATAGGCAACATGATACGTTATTTACAAGAAAAACATGCATTCCTATTATTAGGTTTAGGATATCCAAAAAGAGAAGTTAAAAGATTTAAAGAAAAATATTCTTGTTAGAGGAATGCTAGAGCCACAAACAAACTTCCACAAAAACATCCACAAAATGACGTGTCATAGGGTGATTGGTGTATTTTGTGACAGTTTCTCTCTCCTCTCTCTAATTAAACCAATCACCATTTGCCATGTCAGTTTGTGGATATTTTTGTGGAAGTTTGTTTGTGGCCCTAGCACTCCTCTTCTTGTTAACGCAGCCTTACTAGGTCCAGTTTTGACTCTTACAAAAACAAAATACCGTTTTATTTTGATTTCTCAATACAACTCATTATTTACCTGCAAATAGGAGGCCAGAAGGAAGCAGCCTCATCAACAGAGACAAAAAAGAGGCTGAGATAATCCTTCCACTCGAGAGCTTTCTCAGTTTCAGGAGTAATAAAGCTTGTACCAAAACGAACGCTCTTGATACCCGATCTTTCCTTGGAGTATTTCAGCTTTTCTTCAGCTGGCAATGCAAAAAACTTTAGAGTTGCATCTTTGACCTCTTCAAGAACGTGAATTGGGACTCTATGGTTTACTATCTGAAAGAACCCCCATTTGCTTGCTGCATCGCATATTGCTTGTGCTACTTCTGGGTCATCCCAGTTGGACATATCGATAACAGGTATGGAATCTTTATTAGATTCCTCATTGCTCTCATCAAGCCGTTCTTGTGGAGGCTGAATGTATTGGTGAGGTAGTGTCTCCAGTCCCAATTCGGATAAGCCTTTCACTCCATGACCCTTGTTCACCACAAAATCGAGTAAACTTAGTGGGTTTGAGTGGATCACTGAGACTGATGCAGCCATAGGTTTAGTGTTTTGAGACAGTTGTGGTTCTGAGTGAAGTATATAATGTGATGGGTTGGGTTGGGTTGGCTAAGTTGCTATTTATAGAGCCATGGTTGCTATTTTGAGCCGTGGTAAAGTTGGATAGTGAAAGAAGCAATCACATGTTACAATAGCAATAACTATCCTGCTATTTTAAAGTAGAGATTTGGTCGAATAATATAATTTACTTTTTAAAATTTACCGATTTAGTATGTGATTTTTTTTTAAGTCGTAGAAATGTAACGAACTTTTATAAGTGTTTCAATTTGGTATGTTATGATGAAATGTCATACCTGAAAGTCTAACATTCGACACCATTTATAACGTGACACGTCATCATCACGTACTAAATTGAAACATTTATAAAATTTCATTACATTTCTACAACTTAAAAAAAAGTTTACGTACTAGATCTATACATTTGAAAAAGTACATTGTTATTATTCAATCAAATCCCTTTAAAATATGGATACCTACTTACCAATATCTAACTTATCACTTTTTCTATTATATATAACTTCTTTACTATTTTGTTAATATATACACTAAATTTTTGAATTTCGACTTTTGTATGTATTTGCTCATATAAAATGACCATCTTACACTTCGATATCAATAAAGTGGTTAAAAAATATAAGGGTGAAATGATCATGAGCAAATACACATAAAGGTCAAAATTCAAAAGTTTGAGCATAATAGCACAAAAATAAAAAGATTACACTAGGGCTGAGCAAACGACCCAAACGGACCGGACCGACCGAAACCGGACCGGACCGCACCGCACCGCACCGACCACATTCGGTCCGGTCCTCAGTCTTGGATTTTTGGCTAATTCGGTCCTCGGTCCGGACCGGACCACAAACCGATTATTTGGCCTTGTTGGACCGGACAGACCGAGACCGGACCGGACCGGACTGGACCGACCACATTCGGTCTGGTCCTCGGTCTTGGTTTTTTGGCTATTTCGGTCCTCAGTCTTGTCGTTCCGGTCCGGTCCTGGACCTATGCTCACCCCTAGATTACACACAATTTGAAAAAATAACAAATTAGATACATTTTTAGGTAAGAGGAATGATATATCCTCATACTACATGTTCATACTCATATTCCTACTCATAAGATTCTGACAAGTGTCAGAATAGACGGTTTAGATGCAGAAAGATAATGAGTGGAGAAAAAAATGTTATATTATTGTGTGTGTAGGAAGATATGCAGGATTATAATGTAGGAGGCTATATCAAAACTCTTTTAGATAATTATCTCTTAAAAATATTCATAAAACTATCATTTAATGTCAATGTAATTTATCCACAATTTTTTTAAGAAATGAATAAAAGCAGGAGGTGTGGTGGTGCCATGGGTGGCACCATGACCACCAGCCCAAAAACCTCGATGGCGCATCACACTGGGGTTGGCGCATGGCCACTCGCACCGTGGTGGCCAGCCCACGCCGTGGAGATTTTTTTTCTTTTTTTTTTCTTGAGAAATAATGGAACGTTGGAGCCTTTTTTGAAATTGCACCATTGGTGCCAACGGCTATAATGCCGTTTTTTTTCCATTTTCCCAATTAATACAATTTAATTCACACAATTAAACCCCTAAAAAACCTTATAAATACCCCTTATTATTCCATACTTCTCACACACTTCCAATCTACTACTAATCTCTACTTCTATTATTTTTTTCCATCCAAAATGAATCCAAACTCACCATGGATCAACAACATGTTAAACGATCAGACGAACCAAATGCCGGGATTGTCTTCGAATCCCGGTAACAACCCGGGATCGTCTTCGAATCCCGGTTACTCTCCCACCTTCCAAACCCCATATATGAATCCCGAAGATCTAGCATTATTTTGTCAATGAAAATTACAACAAAAACACCAATATAATCAATTTACCCAAACTCAACAAACAAACCAAGCCATCCATTCCCAAACAAACTCGGACCATGCTTCGGTTCATATAGTAGACGAAGACGAAGATGAAGATAAAACGGAATCCGAAGAAGAATTAGAGGTCCCAACACCGACCAAAAAAAAAATCGAGGACAAAGACGATGGCGAAGAAGCCAAAGTCAAAGGCGAAGACGAAGAAAACCAACAAAGACAAAGAGGTCGATGAAGATGTGGTCCCGTCCCGACAACCTCGAACTTTTTGGAGCCAAGACGAGGAGCATCTTTTGGCGGAGTGTTGCATCCAAGTATCCGAGGATCCAAAAACGGGTGCGGATCAACAAAGGGATACGTTTTGGTACAAAGTGCTCGACGCATACAAGGAAGCCAAGAGGCTCAACTATACTCTTCGCACCAAAAATATGTTGACGGGAAGTAGACTCCAATGAATAAAGATATCAAAAAGTTTAATACGGTTGTGAATAAAACGGCGGTTATGAGTGCGGAAGGTGATAAAGATTTTATGAATCGTTGCCACATATTGTTTAAAAGATCAAAGGGTTATGAATTTAGACACTTGACCGCTTGGGGATTTTTGAAAGACAAGCAAAAGTGAAAAAATCCTGACTCGACTTTGGCAAGACGTAATCGTCTTCGGCCTACGAAATAGGAGCCCGAGCATTTTGGACCTGACGAGTTGCCACGGCCAGATGGCATGTACCGGGTTTTTAAAAGTCAACGTTCGTCAAACTCGACCGCTAGTTCCGGTTTAAACCCGACATTGTTTCAAGAAATGTTGCAACAAGAATACGAGTTAGACCACAAGGCAAAGTTGGATGTTTTTTAGCGAGAGTCACTCGCTCAAAAGATTGTCGAGGAGATGCGGGTGCTACAAATGGATACAAGCAAGATGAATCCGATCAACGCAAGGATCGTGAAAAGCACAACAAGCTCGAATCCGGGCAAAGTATCCTACTGACGAGGATTAGGCTTTTATTTCTATGTTTATGTATTAGGTTTTTAATTTTATGCATTTTTTTTAAATGTAATGTGTTTTTTTTAAAGTAATGTTTTTTTTTTTTTTTTTTTTTTTTAATGAAGTTTTTTTGTTTATATTGTGTATATTTTATTTTATGTAAAAAAAAAAAAAAAAAAAAAAAAATGCATACGGCACCAAAATTTCTGGTGCTAACGGTTATAGGCAAAATGTGGTGCCGTGAGATTTCTGGTGCCGTGAAAATTTTTGCTGACGTGACAACACTTTTTATGCCACGGCACCACCACACCGAATGCTCTAAAAGTGTACATTTTTTTCCCCAAACGTCAAATATTATTAATAAAAGAGCTCTAGCAAGTGCCTAAAGACACGTTAAAGTTACAAAGTGTGGTTACAAGTAAAATTAGGATCAGAGATCCAATCCGTACAAACAAGATATAATTTCCTACTTCTATTAAACAATCCAAGAAAACAAGAATGTCTTAATCTTTTCGAACAACATATCCTAGTGTGGGGGCTTCAAATCAAAACACACCTTATTCCTAAAAAGCCAAATGATTCATAAGGTGGTTTGCACAACCGCGCTAAAACAATTTTTAATTTGCTTGTTGAAATTTGTGGAGTCGGCCCAAGAGATTAGATCATTGACACTTTTTAGGTAAGTATCTAAATTCCACCTTTTTTTTAATCATGGACCGAAGATCACTAGCGATTTCGCATTCAACAAATAAGTGGTTGGATGATTCACTCTCGTCGTTACATACTCGACATCTAAACGAATGTATGTTGATGCCACGAACATCTAGGGAAAATCGTGTTGTTAGACGATCTTTTCTAAGTCTCCAAGAGTGGATGTTAATTTTTAAAGGTACATTGCCTGTTCTATCTAGTCTTCAAATCGGCATCATTAAGGACTTTTTTTTTTTTTTTTTTTTTTTTTTTTTTTTTTTTTTTTGGTCAAGTCTTCTGAAATCAACCAAGTTATCAAAGAACAAATTACAAATCCAAGAATCCATATTGTCAGTTGGATGAAATTGTGTTATGAGGTAAAGTGAAAGCAAAGTAAAGAAAACTAAATTTAGTTTATATTCTTGAGATTTTTTAGATAGGTGGGGAAATGAAAGAGGAGGGAAATAGTATGTTTTTAGCCCCATAACTTTCACCCCAAAAATAGGATGAAAGTGAAAGAAGACAATAACCTACATTTAAAATTACCAAATAGTCCTTGTTAGTTTTTAATACGATATACAATGAAAGAATAAATCATGAGGGCACTATAGTAAAAATATCACATTTATTTCTTTCATTTTTCTTCTATTTTTTCATCTTGAGAACACACCTATATAAATAATTTTCATTTACTTTCTTTTTATATTCTTTACTTTACTTTTCAGCGCATTGCTTTCCTCTCTTAAAAATTCTTGAGAACATAGTGTAAGCGTAGTAAGTAAAATAATAAACTCTTCCATTTCATGAATGTCTTTTAGCAAACGACGCCAGGCCCAATTTATGGTGGTAGACCCATCAACAAGTCCAACTCTCTTTTTTATGAGACATGATT
Source organism: Artemisia argyi (assembly GCA_030686995.1). Lineage (NCBI taxonomy): Eukaryota > Viridiplantae > Streptophyta > Magnoliopsida > Asterales > Asteraceae > Artemisia > Artemisia argyi. Next base: position 29,236,246 of record CM060693.1, read on the forward strand.
TTTTAGTTTCCATGTTGACTTGACCAGAGGCGCAGCTATGTAGGGGCGGGGAAGAGCGTCCGACTTTCCGAATTTTTTTTTGCGATGTAGGGGGTATATAGTTTTCGTGTTGAAAAATTTCGGTATATTCGGTTTCGACCCCCCATTTTAATTGTGAATTTTTTTTATACATTAAGGGTATGTTTGGCGAAAGTAACTGTTGCTGGAATTGGTGCTGGTGCTGGAGATGGTGCTGATGCTGGAGATTATAAAAAGATATTATTTTTATAAGCTACATGAAGTAACCTTTGGTTTTAAGAGATTATGAAAGATTATTTTTTTTAGAATCTATTATAAGTTATGTTTGCCAAACAAAAATTATTTTTTAAGTAGCTTATTTTTTGAAAAAATAAGCACAATCTTCCAACAATCTTGTGTGCCAAACATAGCCTAAACAATAAAATTTTGATCCATTACATTTTACATAAGCCCATCTACCCAAACTAAAATCCATTACTTATTTACTTAGCCTATTAAAAAGAAAAAAAAAAAAAAAAAAAAAAAAAAAAAAAAAAAACCGGAACAAACCCTCCCCCAAACAGTATGGTGCTTTACATAGAAAAAGAAATTGCTAACAAATTTGATGCGGAGTCCATAATTGAAGAATTCAAGGATCTTAAAGGTCGAAAGGCTGAACTCTAATTTCTTCAATGAATCGAACCAGGTACCAACCGTTTGTCTCCTTTTTAATGTTTAGTTGTCTTGGACAAATGTTTAGTTTTTTAGTGATTGAATTATTTTTTTATAATAATAGTATTTAATTTTTGACCTGACCCGAATCGAATCACCGACCTGAACGTATTACCCAAAAAATAGCGTTAGGAAAAAAAATTTAGATCCCGACCCCCCACTGAAAATTTTCTAGCTTCGCCACTGGACTTGACTAAGAGCGTACATTACATTGTATTGAACTCATATACATTTACAAGAAATATACCTGCCTATTATTACTATATAATATTCATTACAAAATAACGGAGTAGGGTATCCACATGAACCGAAAACCGAAATTGAACCGAATCAAAAAAATCAAACCGAAGTTGTAACCAAACCAAACTGAATTCAATATTCGGTTTTCATTTTTGATATGAGTTTGACAAAATAAAAAGCAAACCAAACCAAAAACCAAATTCACACACACACACACACACACACACACACACACACACACACACACATATATATATATATATATATATATATATATATATATATATATACATACACACAAAATTGAGATCAAATGAAAACTTTCTTAAAGTTGTAAAAATGAGAACCAACCAAAATCTCACAAATAACACTCTACTCAAAAGAAAATAAAAATATAATTAATTACAACTAAAATTGTTAAAGATTTGATGGGTTTTCTTTTGAAAATTGACGTAAACTAAGTGATACACTTTGATTCAACGTGTAATGCGTAACAAGGTTTAGTATTGTGTATCAAGTTTTTAGTGGTTGTTGTGTATTAGATGTATCAATTTATGTATAGGAAATTAGTTTTTTAAGATTTTAATGTATAAGTATCAAATAGGAAATTAGTTTTTTAAGATTTTAATGTATAAGTATCAAAAATTAATTGTGTATCAGTAATCCGTTTCTCATGTATGAGTTGGTTATTAGTCGATTTAATGTTAACTTGGTTGGATATTTGTCTTAAATGTTACATGTTGTCACAACTCGTAATTTCCGGTCATTTTCTAAACCTCGACAATTTACTATTCACAGTTACTATTCATCGATCACTATTCTAAGAAGCGTTCAGAAATTTTACTATTCACTTGACACTATTCATTTCCGGAAGAAATATCACTATTCACGTGCATTACTCATGTCATCGTAAAATTAGTTTACGAGTATTTAAATCCGCGTAACTGTATTGGTTCAGGAGCAAATTCATGCATTATCATTGGGACATTTCATACGGACTAGAATTAGTCTGCATATCATCATTAGGGCACTTGCATACTATTCCACTCGTAGGATAATTAAATTAATACTTTTGGTATAATTAACGATTTACGTATGTTTATTTTAAATAAACACTAATACGCGAACTATAAATGTGGCTAACACGTCCGACACTCCCGACTATAATCCCAATATATTTTTATATTCATTTTAATAATATAAAAATTATAATATTCATTTACCCGGTGTTTTGGAAGTTTATTTATTACGTATCGTACGTCTAATTTAATAACGACGGTTTTCATAAAAATTAAACAATAATCACCCGAACTCTCCGTACTTGTACCCGACATATTTTTACAATTTTTACGACTTTATTATGTCCCGAATAACTTCAATAAAATTTATTTCTAGCAAACCCGGTACCCGATTATACCTAAACTAACTAATAACAACACAAACTACACTACACTTCCTAATTAAATCAACAAACATCTTCCCCCTTTCTCCTCCTTTCATGACCGCCCCCCCCCCTCCTAGCCTCCTAATGGGCTAATCTCACCAACCAAATTAAATGCTTACCAAACAATTGTCTCTAAGTATAAAATAAACCTTTTCATCCATTATTATCACAAATCAATTGTTATTAGCTCAAGTAAACTATTTTCTCTCATTTTCTCTTAGGTAGAATCGATCTAGGGTGATCAAGAAGCAAGAACCACAAATTTTACAAGATCTAGGTGTAAACTTGTTCATTTAGTCATCCTTGTTGGAGTTTTGAAATAAAAACTCAAGGATTAGTAGGGTTTTTCATCATCTAAACTCCCTAAACCATCAAGTAAGTTAACAAACTCATTTTTATGATTTTTACAAGTTATTACTATGATTATATATTTTTCTTACAAGAACTCATGCATATAATGGTTTATACCAGTCTATTTTGTATATATTTAACTTTGAGCCCTAGAGATGAACACATGAGAAACCTTTGTTAGACCTAGTGGATTGATGATGTTTAAGGACCCATGACACCCTAAGAAGGTGTATGGTAGGATTAGACTAGCTTTGTGGTGTTTGAAAGTGGTTTGATTGAAGATGGAACTAGATTAGAACCCTAGAAATGGTTTTTGAAACAATAGAAATACCTACTGTCCCTATTTTCATTTCGTGGGAAAATCAGTAGATGGTGGTTAAGTTTTGACCAAATATTTAGAAAATACATTCAAAAACGAAACTTTGGGCGAAAGAATGGATTAAAATGAGCTTAGAACGAAGGAGATATGATTTTTGCAAATTTAACGACGAAAACTATTTAAAAAAAAAAAACTGCTTGCTGTTTGGCAGAATTCGACGGGTAAAAAGAGGTGTTAAACATAACCTAGAGGAGCCGAGTTATCAAAAATATATTAGTATATACAAAAACGAATCCGTGGATATAAAGAACAAGGAAAACGAGCTTAAAACGACCAAGTTATACCCGTTTTAACATTGTCAAACTATATATATATATATATATATATATATATATATATATATATATATATATATATATATATATATATATATATATATATATATATATATATATATGGTCACAAATAAAAATAATAACTTACGCGCTAAACGGTATATTTTCTAGAAATATTACTAAGGACAATATTCTTAACAAATGAATACGTATGACCCAAGAGAATATTTATACGACTTAACGACAATATTTCAAGGTTTTCGATACAAGGAATTTAACGCTAACATTTTTCATACGAGATAGTACTTATTTGATTTTAAATCCCACGGGGGAGAATACATTGCACAATTATTTTTTTTGTACATGCCCAAGTATTAAATTCCATACATTGCTTAAGTTGCCTAATTACCACGTCTTGACAAGTCCCCTTTTTATCATGGACCGTTAATTTCTAGTACTAAGCGAGAGTGAATGAATAGATCTATTGAGGGTGACGCCTCCATTCGCGTTGGGTTGCTCCAACGGGACGAATGCATTTCATGTCTTAACGAATTGAGTGTCTGGTAAACACTCTGGTGGGGCCATTATTAAGTCTAGCTTCGGTGCCATGAGCTTAAGAGACAATGTAGCTTTTTGACATTTTGTCACTTTACTTCATACTTGTGGGCTTATGTACTTACGAATTACTTATAAACCTATGATTATTCACCAACTTTATGTTGACCGTTTTTCGCAATGTATTTCTCAGGTTATTAAGGTAGCTTATATTGCATACATTTGGACCTTCATGGAGTCGCGGAGTCGACGCGTCTCACCATATTTTCTGCACTTATGAAACGTTTGATCTTGTTGAACTTATTTTAACTATATTGGTAAACTCTTTTGGGGACCTAAGCTTTGTAAACTCTGAATGTTTTAATGATCAAACGCTGTATTTTCTAAACGACATTTTAGGTCGTTCAATATAACTGTAATTATGGTGCTATGACAGTCACCCCAGGTATTCCATTCCGCTGCCATTCAGGTATTTTGGGGGTGTGACACATGTTAGATATTGTATTTGTGTCATCTAACCTTGTTTTGTAGCATCAACCATTGCTCGATTCCTTGTTATGCTCCAAATAAGGGGGAGTACAAATCAAGGGGGAGCCTTAGTAGTCTTTTTGCTTTGACAAAAAAAGGGAGAAGTGGGATATAAACTCACAGTAAAAACTTGTCGAAACTAGTTTTTCACATAAAATGAGTTTATGTTTTGTCATCATCAAAAAGGGGGAGATTGTTGATGCAAATAATGTCTAAAAACGTTATTCTCATCTTTCGATATCTCTATGTTTTGATGATAACAAAATGTGAAAACGTCTTACGTCAAAATTAACGTAAACAAGTTTTTAGTCGAAATATCGGATTTTTACGTCAATCACTCTAGGTATGAACAAACAAATTTACAACTTGACAAATGATCAAAGAAGTGAATTTGTGTTTTGAACTTCACATTTTTAGCTTGACAAAACTTCTTTTCAAAAATACATTTTACAAATTATTTTTGAATTATAAAGAAATGTTTTATTTAGGAAAATAATTTCAAAAATATTCCCCAAGAACTATTTTTTTACCCAAACTAGCTCCAAACTCCCACAAATAAAATTTCACCACTAAAGACAAAAAATGGAGCATCTTTGTCTGGCACGGTACCACTAAATTTAGCGGTACCATGTGACATTTAGTGGTGCCGTCCCCCTTAAAACGGTCAAATTTTCAGAGTCTATAAATACCACTTCTCTTTACACTTCTTAGATCATTAGTTAGTTTTCTTTTGTTTAAAGAGTGATTCTTTCATCCAACCAAGAATCATCTACATAGCTCTTCTAGTCAAGTGAAGAACACAAAGCATCAAGAATATACAAGGTGTTGGTGTCATAGAGTATTGCATTTGCATTACTAGTTGTCTACTTGATTCTATCTTGATATACATCAAGTGTATTAGTGTTTCCTAGTTATTCTGTTGATCATTGTGATCTTGTTGAGATCTTGGGGATCTCTTGAGTGTTGAGTGATATAGTATTGATCAAGTGGATCAAGTATAGATTGTGTGAGGATCGTGTTGATCGTGTAGATTGTGTGAGGATCATGTTGATCGTGTGGGGATCGTGTAGATTGTGTGAGGATCATGAAGATTGTGTGAGGATCGTGTTGATCGTGTGGATCGTGGTAGATTGGTACTAGATAAGATTAGTACTCGACATCTAGTTTAGTGTCGGAAAATAACGTAAGCGACGTTGTACGGTTTTATCCGCCTGAAGGGAGTCTTGTTGATATAGTGCTTACAACTCTCGAGTGTGGTACTCGAGGAGTGGAGTAGGGCGAAGAAGAGCTTCGTGACTGAACCACTATAAATCTCGTTGTCTTGGTTTGATCTTTCCATCTCTTTTCTTTACTTACTTATTGCACATTAGTATTAGTATAGTGTTGTGTTCATATTGGTTTTGATTGACTTTAAATACAATTGAATCTACGTTTTTCAAAGATAAATTTTTATAACTAAAGAAAACAAGTCGGGAAACTATTCAACCCCCTTCTAGTTTCCCACAATTGGCATCATAGCTACGTTAGGCAAGTTTTTAAAGTAAACTGTATTTTAAAACTTGAATCGATCAATGGATTTTGACAAGTATCAAGAAGGGCAATCTATGCAAAGGCCACCACTTTTTGAAACCGATTGTTTTATTTATTGAAAAACAAGATTCGAAACTTATGTGAAATCAAAAGATATTAATCTTTGGCATGTTATTACCGATGGTGACTTTCAACCTATTGAAAAGGATCCGATTACTAGAAAGGATAAAATTATTCCTTATGATCAACAAAGCGATGATCTTAAAAGAAAACTAGCCAAAAATGATGAGGCTAAAATGTAATTTATAATGCTTTGACGAAAAAGGAATTTGAAAGATTTTTTATGTGTAATACGGCAAAAAAAATTTGGAAAACTTTGTTGGTCATACATCAAGGTAATAATCAAGTCAAAGAGAACAAGATTGATCTTCTTGTTCAACAATATGAACAATTTTCCATTCCTGAAAATGAAACAATAGATAGTGCATTTGCTAGATTTAATACTATTGTTACTAGTCTTAAAGCTCTTGATGAAGGTTATTCTAGCAAGAACTATATTAGGAAGTTTCTTAAGGCCTTACATCCCAAATGGAGAGCAAAGGTCACCGCCATTGAAGAATCAAAGAACTTGGCGACACTATCACTTGATGAACTAATAGGTAACTTGAAAGTTCATGAAATGATAATCAAGAAGGACTCGGACATAGTCAAGGATATAAGTGAGAAAGTTAGGTCTATGGCATTGAAAGCCAAGAAAGAGTCTAGTGATGATGAAAATTCGGATTCCGATAGTGAAAACGAAGAGTATGCACTAGCAGTTAGAAACTTTAAGTTCTTTAGAAGAAGAGGTAGATCTACTAGGCAATCTCGTGACGTGAGGAAGTCATTCTCTAAGAACCAAGATGATAATAAGGGAAAAAGCGATAGGAAGTGTTTTAGATGCGGAGACCCAAACCACCTCATTGGAGAATGTCCCAAGCACTTAATGACATGCTTGAAAACATTAGGTATAGTGAACATGCTAGAGCGGGTCTTGGATTTGACCCAAATAAAGCATCTACTAGTGAAACTAAACAAGTAAAATTTGTAAAATCAGAGGGGATTAGTTTAGGGAATGGCGGCACCACTAAAGGTGGTAACGGCACCACTAAATTTAGTGGTACCGTGGATCCGTCATCTGCTAGAATTAAAACATGATCAATCTTAAAAAATCCTCTTAGTCCCAAACCAAGTCACATAGTAGTTAACAATGTGGAAATATCTGTGGCTAGTATAAAAGAAGTAAAAAGGTTCTACAAACCTATGTCGTCTCCTAAACTTGGTCCTAGTAAAGTTGATCGTAGATCAAACACTCCTCCTCCTCCAAAAAGAACTAATACTCCCAAACCTCGAGATAGAACTCCTCTACCGAGAGGTAACTTTATGAGACGAAGCTATCCAAGTAACTATCCCGTAATTTGGAACAACCGTCAACAACAAAGTTATTTACCATGGGAAATTTGTCCTCCATTTCAACATCCAAGCCAAATGCATAAAATTCATGAGATGTTCAACACTAACAACCTTGGACCCATGAGATATTGGGGACCAAATGTTTAAGTCTTATCTTACTAGACAGTTATGCTTGAGAATCAACTTGAAATCCGACTAAGAAACTATTCAATGGAAGCACTAATGGTGACGGATAATTCAAGATATATCTCATCTCTCTAAGCATAACAACGAGGATAACATCATAGGCTAAGGTAAGTTTTCTCAAAACCCCCTCTCTACGTGACTAGTTGTGCGTTTAGTTTTCTTGTGATCTTTCTTTGTTAGTATTAGTATAAAGGACATGAAAGATGTTTATCTAAATGGTTTTAATCAACAAGGAGACATATGCTGTACAATCTCCAAGACTTGTTGATTTCTAAAACCATATCATGTTTCAAACATGAGTATACCATGAGAATGTGGAATGACACACTTTTCATGAAGAAATAAAATTCACATTACCTCATTGTTCAAAATATACGTGGATAACACTATATTAAACTCATCTCGTCCTGAAATGTACGATGATCACCTTAAGATCATGCGTGACGAGATTGAGGAGAACATGATGAGTGAATCATTATTATTTCTTTGATCCTCTTATAATAGTAAGTGCTAATTGAATTTCCTCGTGTGCGTGTATACTAACACATATAAATATATATTTATATATAAAAATAAAGCCTACCTAAAACTATCCTTACTAACAAATAGTATCCGTGGAGTTGAAAGCTCACTAAAGACGTTGATAGTGAGAATACGGATAATACTTAGCTACTAGGACATGATAGATTACTCTATCACTCGGCAAGTAGGCCCGAAATCATGATTAATGTCCGCCTTTAGGTTCGTTTGTAAGAAGATCTCAAAACTTCTTATATTGAAAACGATTGAATACGTCATCTAATGTATTCAAGGCATTATACATTTGGGAAGTGCGCGATCCCAAGGAGTTTAGTGTAAAGATTATTGTCTGACACTAACTCTGATAGTGCGGGAGATTATGTGGATTGATAATGTACAAGTTATGTTTGTACCTTCATAGGTTGTTTCTAAACTTCTTGGCTCATCAAGAAACAAACAACTTCTACTATCTCCACTACCGAAGCAGATTACGCAAGCGCTGGAAAGGCATGAAATTTAGCACTAAAGATGAGACAAGCTCTAATCTCTCAACGATACTTCCATGACGACATTCCCATGACGCGCTACAAGAAGAAGATATTGACTTGACCTTGTACTCCATGATTAGCTCGTGCATCAAACACTTCATGATACGTCATCATCTCTGTCACTATGATGTTCAGTGAGGAAACATCTCTTTTGACTTGGAATACTCATTGAACAACTTCGTTGACATTCCTTTCCTAACCCACTCATGACTATTTATATATTTCATTGGAAATATTTAGGTCATCTTACCTCAATTCGTTTTCTCCATTCAAATCCTTTAATCTCATTCCTGAAAACCTCCCATGACTATTCAAATATTTCACTGGACATATTAAAAGTCAACTCATCTCGTACATTCTAGTTGTGCTTTCCCGAGAATCACTCATGACTGTCTAATTATTTCACTAGAAATATTGAAGTCATTCCGCATATCTTTCCAACAGCTATTTACTCGTCTCCTCATATATCGCGTGAATCATCATTCTTAGTTTAGTCTATTTTCTTTCATCACAAGAATTTATTAGGTATAAATTCTTTCCTCGTGTCAAAAAGTCTTGCTAAATAAATAGGACTTTTTCATCAAAAACCAAAACTGGACAGAAAACTGTATTAGCAGTGCACGCACCACTAAAGTGGGCATGACACCACTAAAATTAGTGGTACCGTGGTACCGCGTATCTGAGATAACACGTTTTCTTCTTTCCTTCCCTAACTATTCACATTCAAAACACAAACCAAAAACCCCTCCTGCTTCCATAGCCGAACCTTCAACCTAAAACTCAATTACACACTTGATAATCAAGATCAAGGCATTGCAATTAAAGATTTTCAACCACTACATCTTTATTAACATCATTTGTAAGACAATTGAACCCAATTTCTTTATTTTAATTCTAGGGTTTGTCCATAATCCCAAAATTCGAATTGGGGCTTTTTAAAATTGATTGAATTTTTATGAAATTAGGACTAGGATTAGACAATGTATAACAATTATGATTCTATAAACATAGAATTTGCATGAACCCACTCATATTACTCACCCAAGGTCTGAATTTTGCTTTCAAAATTTCAATTAGGTTAAGTATATTTAGTGAAATCATGTCTAGGATACTTAAAATTGAATTAGAAGTAATTAGCACTTAAGCTCTTCAACTTTAAAAATGTTTTGGCGCCAAGTTGACGAATTTGCCAAACACCCTAATTCCATTATTTTTCGAAAAAGTTCACACAACTAGGTTTATGAAATAACTTCTCTTGCATTGTTGATACAAACTAAAAACATTTTCGCATGCATACATGATCTCACAAATATGGGTCGGGATACATAACTAATATGTATTACTCGACATATTTGATTGAGCAAGAGAAAATCTAGGAGCGTTTGGGTAATTTCATTAGTATTATAGTAGAGTCGAAATTACTACAACTCCACATGGTTTACATATAGGCACACACTAGAGAAGTCATAATTCATAACGTAAGTTAGAAAAACTTATATACTTATGTAACATTATTTCCTTTTATAGGTAACAATGCCTCGTAATGATTATCAAGACACTAAACGATACATTCCTAACCTACTTGATGACCCAAACATTCCATTAGAACAAAAAACTCATCTTCAAAGAGTCCAACATCGATATATACACGAAGGGCGTGTAGTCGATGCTCGTTTTATTACGTTGGATGGCATAGAGGCATGTTTTCCAACAATTGGTTTTGATTGTTTATACATAATAAATGATCAAATTTGTCCACGCTTCATTCTTGAGTTCTATAGTCGTGTCCGAACCTTCAATGACATTAATGGTAATGTCTTCTTAGATTTCTGGATCAAAAACCAAAATATAACGCTGTCCATCACCGAGCTAGGTAACATTCTCGGTGTTCCATCTTATGGTCAATGTGTCTACACTGAAGACCATTCCTTAGAGTCACTTTACTTTAGTATAGAAAGTGGAGGTCCGTATCTAACTGAACTTCCCGATATTCAAGCCATTAAACAACAAGTGTCAACCCGTCGTGAAGTCTACACACATCAAAGGCGTGATGGGACAGTTTTAAATCTTGATCCAAACCGGATCTATCTTAAGGAAATCCTTCCCGACCTCAGAAGTTGGGAACTTCTTATTCATGAAAATGTCATCAGTCTCGCGGGCAATTGGGATCATGTTCCGGCATGTCTAGCCCATATGCTCCTCTGTCTGAGTAACGAGGTTCCTTACAACCTCGCATACTATATAGCAAAGAGAATGGCCGATATCCATAGTTGGTCCGATAAAGTGATGCATGTTACTTACTCGTCTCCATCGGTGGGTCATGGCCCATTTCCCACACCTTGAAACCATCTATTATTCCCTCGTCGATCCCGTCATGAAACCTCTTGGTGGACCACAACGTCGCACAAAGAAACATAGTGACAAAGGTTTACCACATGGTCGTAAATCCACTTCCGACGCCACTTTCTCATCCTCCTCCTTTCATCATGGGTCATCATATCATCCTATGGATGAAGATGATGATGACATGAATGAAGAAGGAACTTCTAGTGCTCGTATTCGCTCTCCCGACACATACTTTCGCAATCTTAATACATCCGACTTCAGAACGACATCCGATCTTGACTTCAAAGAGACCAATTTAACTTGTCTCATGCAAAGGCAGACCGCCATGATGAATAGACAAGTGTCGATGCACGACCAAGCTATTGGAGGTTTCAAGTCGATTGGAAAGGCAATTAAAGGCATCGGGAACAAGTTGAAGAAATTAGGGAGGTCAAGAAGATAAAAACAATATTTAACTATTACTAAGTAGTACTTAGAGGTTGTTTATTTTTTTGTTTGTTAAGGGACAAATGGGTCCCACAGTCTCTTACATCATCTTATTGGGGAGAGACATATATTTCATACTATCCAAATATAGATGATATAGTGAAATTAGTGGGCCTAAACAAGAAAAGTAATTATATTAAATGGATGGGCCTCATGTTCCCTCCACTAACAAAAAAAAGAAACATAGCCTTAATCTAACTATTCAATGACTTTGATTATGGCTTTATAATATTAACCTTGCATGAATTATTTTGGGTATGTCTTATCATTTTATCACCCAAAGGTAATTAACCAAGATTTATTCTTGGTTAACTTTGGTATCATGATCTTTGCTTATCTTCATTTTCTTAAATGCAACTGGGTGATCATGACATGTGCTTTGAATATATTATGTGCATGTTTCTAGATGATGATTTGCATGCCTAACTAGTAGCCTATTTAGTAGATTAATCACATGATCATGTTAGTTGCTAGTTATGTGCATGGTTATGAAAACTATGTGATTATTCTTGAGTGGATTGAGGTAATGGGATTTGCTGCAAATAGTTCCACTAGAATTACCCATTTAAGTAGCCTAAAACCTGCAGAATTGGAAATTTCGTCACCAGCAGGTCACGACACCACTAAATGGGGCACGACACCACTAAATTTAGTGGTACCGTAGGGTATTTAGTGGTACCGTACCCTGGAAACACGAATTTCAGTATCCCCTTTTGCTTTTTGACCTATTTTCCCTTAGAATTCTGCAACCCTGAGTTGATCCCTATGATCCCACTATCCTAAACACATAATCCTATAACCAATGCATGCTTGAATGTGGCTATTTAAGCTCTTATCATGTAACTTCTTAGCTCACAAATCATACATCAATCAAAAACTTCAAAATGTCTTCCACCATAGCCACCACATCCCACAAAGCCAAGAAACCAAGGCTTAACATCAAACCATCTAAGGAAGTACTCCTTATTGATCTCACACTTGATGATGATGAAGACATTCATACACTATTGAACTCCAACTCAACCTCATCATCTCAACTCCACTTGCTCCCTTCAAAACCATATCAACTAGGCAAACCTCATCTTCATCATCCTCAATTAGGGCAACAACACTTTTCTTAGCACCTAATCCATCTCAACCATTGGCATTAACATACACATTATCACCCACAACTCCTCTTGAGCCTATCCACTCATCACCATCATCTTCGGCATCTCCACCGCCACAATCATTAATGGGTCGTCCCATTCTTTACCCACTTGAACCACATAGCCTTAGTTGTGCATGTTGTCATCACAACCGAGAAAGATGAATTGGGCCCTATGTTCTCCCACCTTGAACATCTCTTGACAACACCTCAAGGACCCATCATACCACCTCCTCCTCCTTCAACCAATAGCCCAGACAACTAAACTTTTATGTTTAGCCATCCTCAATAAAAACCTTAGGAACCCTTTTGAGAAGTCAAGAAGCAAATCTTAGGACCTCAATGTCACTTGAGAATGTCACATGTTTCTTGTAATTGTCTACTAGTCTAGCTATTGTTATCATACTTTATGTATGACCTTTTATTTATGAATGCATGGGCTCGTTTTATCTTTTACTTGTGGTTGGACTATTTTCATTTGTGTTTGGTTGGATATTTGTCTTAAATTCTACATGTTAGATATTGAATTTGTGTCATCTAACCTTGTTTTGTAGCATCAACCATTGCTCGATTCCTTGTTATGCTCCAAATAAGGGGGAGTATACATCAAGGGGGAGCCTTAGTAGTCTTTTTGCTTCAACAAAAAGGGGGAGAAATGGGATATAAACTCACACTAAAAACTTGTCGAAACTAGTTTTTAATATAAAATGAGTTTATGTTTTGTCATCATCAAAAAGGGGGAGATTGTTGATGCAAATAATGTCTAAAAACCTTATTCTCATCTTTCGATATCTCTATGTTTTGATGATAACAAAATGTGAAAACATCTTACGTCAAAATTAAGGTAAACAAGTTTTTAGTCGAAATATCGGATTTTTACGTCAATCACTCTAGGTATGAACAAACAAATTTACAACTTGACAAATGATAAAAGAAGTGAATTTGTGTTTTGAACTCCACATTTTTAGCTTGACAAAACTTTCTTTTCAAAAATACGTTTTACAAATTATTTTTGAATTATAAAGAAATGTTTTATTTAGGAAAAATCATTTCAAAAATATTCCCCAACAGCTATTTTTTTACCCAAACCAGATCCAAACTCCCCGAAATAAAATTTCACCACTAAAGACAAAAAATGGAGCGTCTTTGTCTGGCACAGTACCACGGTACCACTAAATTTAGTGGTACCGTGTGATATTTAGTGGTTCCGTCCCCCTTAAAACGGTCAAATTTCCAGAGTCTATAAATACCACTTCATTTCCCAGATTTTGGCCATCCTTTCACACATATAACTTTCTGGTTTCCATCGTCTTTTTCTCTTTACACTTCTTAGATCATTAGTTAGTTTTCTTTTGTTTAAAGAGTGATTCTTTCATCCAACCAAGAATCATCTACATACCTCTTCTAGTCAAGAGAAGAACACAAAGTATCAAGAAGATACAAGGTGTTGGTGTCATAGAGTAGTGCACTTGCATTACTAGTTGTCTAGTTGATTGTATCTTGATATACATCAAGTGTATTAGTGTTTCCTAGTTATTGTGTTGATCATTGTGATCTTGTTGAGATCTTGGGGATCTCTTGAATGTTGAGTGATATAGTATTGATCAAGTGGATCAAGTATAGACTGTGTGAGGATCATGTTGATCATGTAGATTGTGTGAGGATCTTGTTGATCATGTAAATTGTGTGAGGATCGTGTAGATTGTTTGAGGATCGTGAAGATCGTGTTGATTGTGTGAGGATCGTGGTAGATTAGTACAAGCTAAGATTAGTACTCGACATCTAGCTTAGTGTCGGAAAATAACGTAAGCGACGTTGTACGGTTTTCTCCGCCTGAAGGGAGTCTTGTTGATATAGTGCTTACAACTCTCGAGTGTGGTACTCGGGGAGTGGAGTAGGGCAAAGAAGAGCTTCGTGACCGAACCACTATAAATCTCGTTGTCATGGTTTGATCTTTCCATCTCTTCTCTTTACTTACTGATTGCACATTAGTATTATTATAGTGTTGTGTTCATATTGGTGTTGATTGACTTTAAATACAATTGAATCTACGTTTTTCAAAGATAAATTTTTATAACTAAAGAAAACGTACAAGTCGGGAAACTATTCAACCCCCCTTCTAGTTTCCCACAACCTGTAACATCTATTATTTGATATTGTTGCATATTATTATGTGTGTGTTCTTGAACCTAGTTTCTATCATGAAAATGGCTACTGACATCTTACATTTTCAAAAATAACTAACTTAGTGTAAATTTCAATGATAGATGTTAGTTCTGAGATATCATGGAGTGGAAATGGATTTATGATGTTAATTGGGTATAAAATTTGATATTTTATACCTCAAATTGGCATAATGGTGTAGCTAAGCTATACCCTATATATATATATATATATATATATATATATATATATATATATATATATATATATATATATATATATATATATATATATATATATATATATATATATATATATATATATATATATATATATATAACCCGCCCGATGGGCGGGTTCGCTTCATTATAATACATGTTGAATTCTAAATGTATGTAAAGCAATCGTGTTGTTTGAATAAAAAAAAAGATAATGAAGTTGTTTGTTAATACAAAACTATGTTGTGCATTTATATACGAACTAAAACTTCTTTGTAAACTACATTTGTTTGGGAGTTTGAGTAGTTGTTCAATCACAGCTTCAAAGCTATCGATTTAAGATTCCAGTTCCAAAACCTAAACAATAATAAGAAGGTGAAGATATGTTAGCTGACTCTAGAATATAACCTTATTTTATCTGTACATACTATTGTATCTAATAAAACACCGAACACATGGCAACTGAAATGTAATACTTAGGCTGTAAACACCAACAAAACAGTAAAGCATTAATAGGCGTACCAGCTGAAAGTGTTGTAAATCCATCATCCTCTTGTTAGATTGACGTTCATTCTCTTTTGATAGGTTATCTTCCAACTTAATGCTCATTTCAACGCGCAAGTTTTGAGATGCTTCTAATTCAACCTCCAATTTAAAAGCTCAGATCTGTAAAATGTGGTATTCTTCTTTGGCTTTGTCATATATTCAGTTACCTGTAAAGAGTTAAATGCAATGTTAAATCTAGAAAAAAACTAATGTTATGTTTCCAGGATATATTCAGTTACCTGAATGGCAAGCCAATCTTGCAGCTGTTATAAATTTAAATATCCTTGATATCTTTAAATCATCCTTGATATAAAGAAATGTTTAACTACACATTCTTATATTGTATTTGCTTGTTTACCAAATACCACTTTTAAACAAAAAAGGCATTACCTCTGTCACTATGGCTAATAGGGAGAGCAATTGTCATTTGAGCAAGCTGCCATAATTGAGCCTGCAAAAAAAGACCATGACACGGTAGATAGTTGTCATGGTAGATATTTACTGGCTCTTCAAATAGAAAAAAGCATGCCAATTAAAAAAATATTGATTTATTACATCAGGTGTATAGGAGAAAAGAAACACAATGAGCTGCATCATCGAGCATACAACAACATAAGTCAGTTCAGAGGTATACATTTAGTCTCATAAACGATAATACATTTGACGTTCACCTCTCGGTAAGAGCTGAAAAGATATCCACAAGAAAGTAGGGCAAACGTGGTAAACAAAGAATGATTTCTTTTTGCTATGATGAGGCTCAATCTTGTCCCAAACTTCATAAGAAAATAGCATCTTAAACACAAGGCTAGCATGGTTGAAACAGAAAATGTAGCTTTACTCGGTGCTATTGGTCATAAATATACCATGTAGAAACTAATTAGCCAAAACTCCGTAACTTTCTAGATAGAAACTAATTAGCCAACCCTCAAGATTAGTTCAACTCAGAAGAGTTTACCATTCAACCAAACCATCAAGATTAGTTCAACTCAGAAAATGCAAAATATGCAATATGAATATTTGTAGAAGGTTGAAATCAAAATGGACTATGGAGTGAAGCAACAGAGGCATAAAAGTGTTATCAAGGAAAGATTTAAGTAGCTTTCAAGTTTAAAAAGTATCGAAATAACATTATTATACTCGACTTCAATACATACAAGCTTGAAATCTGGATACAAACAATAAAACATGTCTATGCTAACCTCATCGAGGGTGGGAATTGAGGATGAAAGGTGAATAAGATTTCCCGTTATATCTTAAGGTTGCATCATGTTGCGTATCAATGTTCGCAAAAAGAGTAGCACATGTTGATGAAGTTTTATACACAACCGCCTAAACCAAACATCTTATTAAACCAAAAATTTATGTTAGTTCACTACTGATAAATAAAGGAGGAACAAACACATCACCTCTACATTTTAATCAAGTGAAGTGTTTTTTGGAACGGTTGCCAGCCATGCCTCTTCACAAAGCCTTATAGCCCTATGTAGATCTTTTAAATGATTCCACTTAGGTTGTCGAGGCACTCCTGCATCATAATTGTCGAATGATATATTGTAAATCCAAACATGCATAAAATTTGTTAAAAGACTCATGCTTAGAAAAATATACCATATATCAGGCGGAGCATCAAAATCATAACTTGTTGAAATAAACGGTCAACCAGTAGTGCGACCAAAATTACTCCACCATGATGCAAATTTTCAGCATCTGAATTAACTTGAGACGTATAAGGTGTTTACATATCTTATGTATATATCCTCAATATTCCATATACTTACCATATAATAGTTTTGAAACATTATGCCTATCTGGTAGAAACGTGCAACTGCAAATGCAAGGTCTTCCGCGGGTCTATAAGGGACTACCCCCACCAAATGAAAAATACCATTCAGTCCAATTCTCAGTCCACATTGCGAGCTTGTTTTTAGAATTTGGAGTAAACCCATCACAGTAGAATCCATTGCAATTGTTTATCTACATTTTCATAATTTATAAAGGAACCTATCTTTAAATTTTTAGACTGTCAAGAAATTAACTAAAATTTTCTATGTTCTTCGATTACTGTTACCATTGAATTAGGAGTATCTCGTGTCTGACACATCACCCATGGTACGCTTGTATTTAAGGATGGTGCCATACTCACTGCCAGTGGTGATATACTTTTGTGCAGCGGGACCATAATCTTTCTCAATGTTACTGTATTCGTTCTCAATCTATCAATAAGATTCACAAACAAAAACAAAAAGAAAAAAAAGCTTACATATTTAAAATGTAAAAGTTTACAATAAGGATCATAATTCATGGGTACATAAACTAACCTGAGATAAGATTATTGGTCCACCTTGGGATGCATAAAGATTTTCGTGCTTTAGCATGCTAACTATCTTGGATGTAAAATGCTTCACTTCGGCCTGAAATACATGCATTTGGTTAGTGCCAGAGTTGTTGACCAAATAAGGACATGTTTTATACAAAATTTGATAGAATAATAGATACGAAACGATTTGAATATGAGCGTAAAGACCAACATCAACTACCAATTTCACAAATCTTACTAAATCTTTTCTTCCTATAAAGTCATACTGTTCAATTCCAAAGTTTTGTTAGCACTTACACAAAAGGGTACTCAAATCAACCACCAATAATCTTTACATATATAAAGCTTGTTCCAATAATTTTGCAAAAAGAGTTTATAATAAATCAGTAACCTTGTTTCTAACAGGTTCATGCAGATTCTAGAAAACATAAGTTTCAGTCACTCTGAGATAATTAATATTTTTCATACCTTCGTGGTTGTCGCAAGCAAACACCTAGATCATGCTATAAGGAAATATCACGTTTTCCTGAGGTACGACTATTTTTCGTCTAGTAGTGTGCATTTAACTACAAACAATAGAACCAACATTACAACAATATTTCCACTGCCTCATCAGTTTCCACTAACGCATCAGCTTTCACCACCTCATACTACCAAAAAAAATGAAAATCATAACAATTTACCACCACAAAAAGCCTAAATTTTAAAACCCGCAAAATTAAACATAATTTAACCTAGAGTATCGGATAATCTAAATTGTTTCTACTTGTCAAATCATTTTCAATAAGCAGTTTTGGGATAAAATAGTTGTAGTCATATCTATCCTAATTAAGGACACTTGAAAATGATCTACTTTTCCAAACAATATTAAAATAAAAATAAGATAAGCAATGGGGTGTTATTTTAAAGCAGAATAAGAAATTACCAGAATTATTATTATTACATAAATAATTTTACAAATTACCGGAAAATGTAGCTATACATTTGAGAGTTCTTACAACATGATTTGTACTAAAGTTCACTGTGGCGGTTCTAAAATTCTGTTATGCAGCCCGTTGAAACCATCCGTTCATTTTTTGTTCAAACGATATACATACAATCTTTGGTTAAAGGTAAAGAACCCGTAACCCCTCCAAACACCCAAAAAACCTCTAAAGTTAGTTGTTTTGCATTGCATCAATCCCATTTAAATTCATTACCCATTATGCCATCTTCTGGTTAACAAAAGATTTAACCACATGTGCGCTAACAGTAACCACCCTCTTTCACCAATTAAACTATTTACCTATTTTGAGTCGTTACATAAATGACTTTGTTCATAAGAGCACGTAATTACCTTAAAAGTTGTCGGGGAAGAATAATACGCGTCACTGATCTTTCTAAATAGCATGTTTAGTTTGTTAATCTATAACCTGAAACTTAAACATTATAATCTCCAACCTGTATCATATCAGTCATGAAACTTGAATCAAAACAGTAATTCATTCTCTAAGCACTTGTAAGACAAAAAAATTACTCACTTTTTAGATGGAAGAATTGTTATACCAGTCATAAAACTTGAATCAGAAAAGTAATTCAACTTCGTGTACCTGAAGATCAAATTTAATAGAATTTTTAAGAAATATATAACCTTACAGTCAATCATTTCCACGCCAATAATCCATACCTATTAAATCAACTCATGTAATGCAATACCTAAAGACAGTTAGCCTCATGTATAGCAAACAACGCATCCTTAGCTAAAGGGGAACATGTCATACTGAGTTCTGCAATTCGTCTCTTCACTTTAGCATGATCTTGAGGATTAGTGTACATAAAGGACAAATTCTCAAGCTCGGATAGCAAATAATCATATAAAAGGTTATACCAAGAAATAGATTCCTTTAATATAGTAAATAATTTTACCTTAATTTGGTACATTCCAAGGAGCTTTGCGAGAGGCGCAAAGACATGTAGCGTCTCAATTGCAATGCAAGCCTGTACATGGTAATCAAATATGAAAAAATTGAAAACGCGAATAATAAAACTGCATAGACATTTGAGCTATTCAGAAGCAATTGAAATCATTACGATCTTTAATAATACATGAATATCCTAATTCTTACCTCGTCATTCATGGATAGAAACATCGAAGATCATGAGCTTTCACATCTTGTACAGTGCAATTTTCATTTTTATACTTCAGCTTTCCAAGTTTCGACACCTAAATCACGCTGGAATCAAGTTTGACTCGTCGTTACTAAAACAACTTGCACATATCATTAAACCCTCAAAATCGCTCAAAACTATAATTAATATCTAAAAGAGTAGTAAAATTACAGGATGTTGTTAACGCAAAATATGGATTATACACCCAATAAAAATTCAAAATTGCTAAAACCCGTAATCAAAATAAAAAATTGAAATCCTATATAGAAAGCCCTAAAATACCTTTCCCTTAAACATTTCATCAAACATGTTCCATTCTGCCTTCAAATCATATGCCTCGTAAACATGTAATAAAGCAGTAAAAATTATCAAATCTACAAAAAGCATATGTAAAAAAAAAAAAATAATAATAATACAAAACATACAAAAAAAAAAAAAAAACTCCGAATTAAACCTAATTCGATTGTGCCCGTCTCTTTTTTTCCAATCAAATCAGTTTCTACAGCAAAACAGTATCATTACAAAAAAAACATAAAAAGAATTGCACCATAAGCTTAAAGAAATTGCCCTAGAAATAACTTTTATGAGAGGATGATTATGTTTTGAACACGTTATGTAATCTCTTCCATTGTTATTCTGGTTTGATTATGATTGCGGTGAGTGTGTGAGTGTTTTCAAAACTGAATACGTGGGTAATTGATATTGATTTTTGAATCTGTGTGTGTTGTTATTAAGGTTTGTGGTGTAGTTAAATGAGGATCCACATTTTTAGCTAAATTCAAAATTGAGCAAATCATACGCTCCTGCCATTGAATGTGGTGTAAAAGTTAATTTGGAAATTTCGAGTGAGTAGGGATTCAGTTTTGATTAGTCAGATCTTTGTGCTTTAGCGTGAGATGTTTAAGGGATTATCAATAATGTTTTTCAAGTTGTATTACAAAAACCACTTTGGTCTAGTGGTAGGATTATTGCTTGTTTACATGGGAGACCGGGGTTCGATTCCCACAGGTGTCTAATTTTTTAAACACAGTCCAAAATAATGTTAAAGTGCCAGCATGGAGGTGCCAACATGGCGAAAGTTGATGACTGGGCATATGACTCATATTATCCAGTCAGCACTCTAATTGGTACAACTTTTAAAGCATCAAGTGCAAGTCGAAACTTGTCTCATATATATAACGTGAAACTCTTTCATAACATAAATATAACAATGTTTAGAAAATTGCTAAATCCTCCTACAATATCCACCTAGTAATCCTCCTACACACACAACAATATTTTATATATATATATATATATATATATATATATATATATATATATATATATATATATATATATATATATATATATATATATATATATATATATATTTTCACTCATTCTCTCTCTGCATCCATGCCATCAGTTCTGACACTTGTCAGGATCATGTGAGTGGGAGGATTTAGTATTTCTCTAATTTTTAAGGTTGTTTTTTTTTTTCCGCTAAAAGTCTATATAATAAAATAAATAAATAATTAAATTTGTGTAATTCGGGTTATTCGATTTTGTTTTTGGTTATACGGTTTGGTTCAGCTATTTGATTTGGTTTTCGGTTTGGTTGAATTCGGTTTGGTTTTTTGGTTTTACTTAGAAAATTAACCGAACCGAATAAACCAAACAACCCGATAACCGAACTGATACACACCCCTATAACGGAAACTGTTATATATATGATGAGGCGAAAAGTGAACCACTTTTAAGGGGTCATTTAAGCCCGAATTCGAGATTATTTGATCAAATATTGCCCTAAATCGTTCCTATTGTCATTTTAGGTACTTTTGGGGAGAAACCTGGAAAAGGAAGCATTTTTGACGTTTTTAGAGCATAAAAGTGAAGAAAATGACAAAGTCTCAATTTTCCTTGCTAGGAACAGTACCTGACGGCTTCAAGACTTTCCACATGACGGCGTAAAGAGTTACAAAAGAGGTGAAAGTGGAAAATAATCATGACGATCCATAGAGTATTTAAGCTAGGGACCTGACGGCGTCACCAAGGCCGTCAGGGTCCAATTACTAGTGACGGCCCAGAGCACAACTACACATGACGGCGTCACAAATGGATCTAGGCAATACGATTTTTATCATGGCAGCGAGTTGACGGCGTCACAACCTAACACATGACGCCGTCACAATGTATAATCTATATATAGTTTTCCAAATTTCATTCATTAGTGTGCAACTTTGAGGGAATAAACCCTAGTATGAATTTTATCAGCTTTTCAAGGGTTTCAACTCCTTGATTCTTTCATGTTCAATTAAAGATAAGTATTCCTTCAAATCATTCAATATGTCAATGTTTTGTTTGATTATATCTTACGCTTGTCTTCTATTTAACATGCTAGGCTAGATCTTTATTGTGTTTGCTTAGATGTAGTGAAACCTAGACGTTGATTATGGGTTGATTGTTTGTTTATAGTTGTTACGAATGATTGTATTCGATGTTAGGCTTAAGAAAACTAGCAGACTTCCATTGGTAACTTGCTTGAACATTTTAAGAAACATGATCGGAGGTGTACTACGATTTTTGGTTGTATTTAATGCGTAGGAGAATTCTAATGATCCCATGTTAGGAGCTTCTAATGGCTCGACATAGGAGTGAGGTAGGATCCTATAGAGTTAGGGAATATTGTACACGGCCATACGACTAGTATTAAGGAATATGACCCGTCATCCATGCAATTGTAACAAACTAATCAACCTGTAAAAGATATCTAGGGAGTAATGAAACCTAAGTAAACACAACTTTCCTAATTATTGTTTCCACCACATTAGCTTAATAGTTTCATTTTCATTTTTGTTATTTTATTTTGATTGCATTAGTAGTTAATTGGGTTAGTTGGCTAGCAACTAATTCCGCCCACTCCTTCAAAACCTGAGATTTTACTTGCTTTCATAAAAATATAAAAATACAAAAAGAATCATCCCTCACCTCTAGACCTAGTTTAGGAGGCTTTCTAATCCTAGCGACACTATTCCTGAGTTGAATGATCAATCCCCCGGTACTTGTCACTATACTATACTACAACGATCAGGTACACTGCCTGGTGGGGGTTGTAAGCTTCTTGAGATCCCTTGAGAGGTAAAACCTGTTGCGAGGGTGCGATCCCCACGTATCAAGCTTTTGGCGCCCCAGCCCGGGGAATAGTTATTGTCTAGGTTAGGATTTCTTTTTATTAGGTCTACTTGCTAGATTCCTTTATAGTAAGATTTTATTTTTATTTTTAGGTTTTTGTTTAGTCTATCTTATTTCATCGTGTCTTTTTTCGTAACCTTTACCATCCGATATCATGGAAGGTGGTAACCTCTTTGAACCCATCAACCCACCACAACAAAACCACCCACAAAACCCACCACTAGCAAACCAACCTCTTAGGCCTCGAACCTTAGGAGAGTATTCCCGTCCTAGCCACCTAGGCTATCGAAACACTATTGAGGTCACTCAAGGAGCCAATGTGTCCCCCTTGCGATCCGACACCATCCGGTTGGTGCAAAGCGGATGTGCATTCCATGGACTTTGTTCCGAAGATCCTAATCAACATCTTAATGATTTCTTAAAAATCGTAGATTCCATAGACCTTGATCTTGTAACTAGAGAGTCGACCCGATTACGTCTATTCCAATTCTCTCTACGTGATCAAGCTAGTCAATGGCTTAGACGTTTACCCGCGGGATCCATCACCTCATGGGATGATCTCACCACTCGTTTCCTTGCTCAATTTTTCCCACCGGTGAGAACTACGATGCTTAGAAATGATATCTTGATGTTCCAACAACGTCAAGGTGAAACCTTCTATGAAGCATGGACTCGTTTCAAGGACTTACTCCAAAAAGTCCCTCATCATGGTATAAATCTTAGGCTATTAGTTCAAATCTTCTATGACCATGTCGACTTTCACACCAATCTTCTATGACCAAAGGCAGGTTGCGTGTTAAAAACGCCGAGGAATCTTGGGAAATTATTGATGAGCTCGCCTTCGACAATCAAGAGTTATGGGAAGTTACTCATGTCATAAACTCGGCTATCAATGCAATCTCGACACCTGGGGAAACCAATCAAATCTCCGAAGAACTCCTTTGCAAACTTGAGACAAAGGTTGACTATCTCATGGAAAAACAAAAGAGACCTTTAAGTCCCAAACGGGCAACAGTCAATTCTATCTCAAATATGATTTCAACACCGTTGTCTGAGTCACCCTCTAGAGAGAATGTCGAAACCTTTCAGAATTATTCTCCACCTTATTCACCTCCTCAAAACCTCAGCCCGGAATTCGAAGCTCGAATAAGAGAATATATGGCAACCCATTCTGAGCGGCTTGCTAAGTTTGAGGAAACTGTTTACAAACAAAAGGAGGAAATGCAAGAGAAAATGAAGGAGATGATGAGCCTAGTAGAGGAATACGCACACCAAAAAACCCAAGCAATGATGTTATTAAGAAAAGAAAGCGTTACCCCCACTACCCGATTTGTTAATTCTATCACGATTGTCTACGAGTATAATGAGGAAAAGGAAACCCCTAGTGAACAAACCATTGAGGAACCGCCAAAATCCTAATCACTAGGTTACTACCTAAAACATGATATAAATGAGAATACCATAACAAATTGTATAAAGGGTGACGGGCGTAACCAATCCTCCAAACAGGTTTCAAATAAGGAGAAAGAGGGGGAAGATGAGTATGATACATTACCTGGGGGACCGGTATTCGAGAAATTACTTATACAAAAAGTGGCTACTAAGCAGATGGCTTGTGGGAACTTTGAGTTACCGGCCAGCATTGGGAATTTGCAATATCTGGATGCCTTCGCCGATCAAGGATCGGGAGTAAATCTTATGCCCCTAACTATTTACACCCAACTAACCTTGGAAATGCCAGCCACCACCCGTGTTAGGCTATCCTT
Source organism: Artemisia argyi (assembly GCA_030686995.1). Taxonomy (NCBI): domain Eukaryota; kingdom Viridiplantae; phylum Streptophyta; class Magnoliopsida; order Asterales; family Asteraceae; genus Artemisia; species Artemisia argyi. The sequence goes on from CM060693.1 coordinate 29,261,293, forward strand.
CGCTGGTCACTCTTATGTATATCCTTTGGGAATTGTAGAGGATGTACTGGTCAATGTTGCAGGGTTCATGTATCCCGTTGATTTCATGATCATCGATGATAAAGGAAGTGGATGCATGCCAATAATCCTTGGAGCACCATTCCTCACCACAACGAGAGCTGTCATTAGATATGAAAAAAGGGAAATTGAACTTAAGTCAGGAAAAAGAAAGATTAGCTTTCCTATGACCCCACGATGTGTGCAAGAAAGCTTGATGAAAAGAAAGCTCAAAAACAACATTGACACATCGCCTAATCATGTTCAAGAAAAAATCCTAGCATGGGAAACAAGAATCAAAAGCTACAAAGAAACTAAGCCTGAGAGAGGTAAAATTAGCTACAATAAAGTTCATGTCAAGTTTGAATGTAGTCAACCAACGGAGAATCATGTACCATTTGCAGAAGGAGACTTGGTACTCTTAAGGCATTCAGAGATAAAAGTACCTCCTAACGAGCCTAGTCCCTGGTGTTATGGACCATTCACAATTGAAATCATACGCCAAGATGGGATAGCTACCTTGAGCAGTAAAGGAGGAGGGGAGGTGCCTGTGAGTGTCGATCGATTGAAACACCACCACCACGATACTAAGGATCATAATTACATGGGATACATCATCTCGAGAGATGAGGTCACGTAATAGCCCATGACCTTGAGTCTAGCTACAAGACTCGTAAATAAAAGAAAGCGCTTCTTGGGAGGCAACCCATGTTTTGTGTGTTTTGATTTTTAATTGTTTGATGTTATTTGCTTCCGTATGCATGCTTTATTTTTATTGTTGGTAGATCATGTTTCAAACTAAATTGTGAAAATGCTTTATTTTTTTGTTTAACTTCGTCTTAACTTCATATAAAGGTATTTTGCAAAAGCTAAGTGTAAGGGGAAACCCCAAATTTGTTTCTAAGAACGAAATTGATCATGATTCGCCACAATATTATATGAACATGTGTATTAATAATTGTTAGAGTCAAATACTTGTATCGAGTCATAATAATGTTTTGCAGGATTTTCCAAGAAGTAGGACATAAGTTTTTCCAGAAATTTTCTGGAAACTTAACATAAAGATTTCTGTAGGTCATTTCTGACGGCGTCAGGAGTTAACTCCTGACGGCGTCACGTGTAAAATTCTGGAAATTTTACGAGTTTTGTTTTTATAACGGAGTCTTAAAGTTTTTGTTAATTCTTTAGTTTTATAAACTCCAGGAAATCTGCAAACATTCTTTCCACAAGCATTATATCTTAATTTGTTTTCTAGGATTTGTTAGTATATATAGATTGCCGCCAATTTTACGCGAGGTTGCCTTGATTGTTTTCTCAGGTTTAACAGGTTATGTATGACAAGAAGATGATTTATATTTCTGGAAGGGAAGCTTTGAATGTTCATTTTCTTGGAGGAAGATCTAACCTTGTTACCACACTATCCACACCGAACGAATCAGGGGAGCATTTGTTTTCATTCTTTTACCTTTTACTTTTACATTCTTTAATTGAACATTGGGGACAATGTTCATCCTAAGTGTAAGGGGAGGGTAAATGATGACACCTTATAGGATATTATTGCACTTGAGTTTGTTTGTTTGATGGTAGGTGTGTAATAAAACTAAGAGATTTACTTGTTAGTGTAATTTTAGCGCCAAATTTAATTTTTTTTACAACATTTAGGAGTGAAACTTTAGCCTTAACAAGCGTCTCATGGATAGGAGTTGTATGACTAGCACAAAACCGTACCATTCAGAAAAAAATTTCCACCCAAATATGTGAGGTTCACCTTTAGATTTGATAGGAAAAGCATTCATTATTTGTGCTTATGAGTGTACCGGTAGCATTTAGATTCTAGAACTTGCGTTAGTGGTGCATCCCGAGACCGCTAGTGAGACTACATTCGTGTAGTAGCATTTACTACATGATAAGAGGCATTAGGATCACCCTTGTGTTTAAACCCGTATCATAATTACTTGACCATTTAAGTCATACTACTTGACTAGTAAAGTCAATTTATTTTCCCACACCTGAGCGTTGTACTCATTTTTAGTACACGAAACCCCTAGTACACCCCTCCGAGCCTATCTTTTCGTTTCTAACTTTAAGCATTTTACTTAAAGGAAGAATTTGTTACAACCCACCCAAATGTGCAACCAAATCGCCTTAGCCTTCCGTGTATGCACTCATCTTTAGTGCATTATTGTTATTTGTTAAAACCTTTAGTTAATTATCTAATTGATTACATGGTTGCTAAGTTGAGTCATATCTTGTACATATTGTTTTGGGACGATTGGGACTCATGGGTAAATTACTTGTGTTGTGGAGAAATGGGGAAGAACATCATATATTACCCCCATATGCGCGTTAATCTTAAAAAGTACTCAAGTGTTTTGATTATCTTGATTTGAGTCATTAGATTAGTTTATTGTAAAGTATGTAAAAATTCAAGTGTAAGGGGAATGTACATTCCCTATGATGTATGGTAGGGTAAGAGTGTATGAAAAAAAAAGTCGAAAAATCAAGGAAAAAAAATAGAAAAAGAAAAGAAAAAAACATACGGACTACCATCTCGTTTCATTCTATGTTTGTTTTATGTTTTTGTTATTTTTGATTTATTAGCTTAAGTCGAGTCGAGTCTTGGCTTAGCAACGCCATATTGTACATGTAATTAACCAAGATGATTAACTCGCCACCAGTATATATTGCCTTTATCCAACAAAACCGTGTTTTCCATATCCCTACACCTAACGTTATAACCCTTTAAAAGACCTCTTTGATAGTTTATCCTAGGTGCTTACGCCAAGTGGTGGAGGTTTGATCCTTTCCCAAGCCTATGGTAATCTATTTTGCTATGACAGGTAGTGAGAGATGTTTTCCATTTCCATATTGTGATATATACTTTATTACACCCGAGAGATGTGAGTATCTAAACACTATTTGTGAGGTGCTAGTGTATGACCTCCATGCTTGCTTTTGGTCTTTAGTGGAACGATTATTTTGTTGTAATTACTTTTATATTAGTGTCAAATGATCCCTAATTTGTATTTTGATTAGAATAAAAGCGCATTTGCTTGAGGACAAGCAAATCTCAAGTGTAACGGTATTTGATGAGGCAAAAAGTGAACCACTTTTAAGGGGTCATTTATGCCCGAATTCGAGATTATTTGATCAAATATTGTCCGAAATCGTTCCTTTTGTCATTTTATTTACTTTTGGAGAGAAATCTGGGAAAGAAAGCATTTTGGAAGTTTTTGGAGCATAAAAGTGAAGAAAACGGCAAAGTCTAAATTTTCCTTGCTGGGAACAGTACCTGACGGCGTCAAGACTCTCCACATGATGGGTCCAATTACTAGTGACGGCCCAGAGCACAACTACACATGACGGCATCACAAATGGATCTAGGCAATACGATTTTTATCATGGCGGCGAGTTCACGGCGTCACAACCTAACACATGACGCCGTCACAATGTATTATCTATATATAGTTTTCCAAATTTCATAAATTAGTGTGCAACTTTGTGGGAATAAACCCTAGTCCGAATTTTATCAGCTTTTCAAGGGTTTCAACCCCTTGCTTCTTTCATGTTCAATTAAAGGTAAGTATTCCTTCAAATCATTCAATATGTCTATGTGTTGTTTGATTATATCTTACGCTTGTCTTCTATTTAACATGCTAGGCTAGATCTTTATTGTGTTTGCTTAGATGTAGTGAAACCTAGATGTTGATTATGGGTTGATTGTTTGCTTATAGTTGTTACGAATGATTGTATTCGATGTTAGGCTTAAGAAAATTGGCAGACTTCCATTGGTAACTTGCTTGAACGTCTTAAGAAACATGATCGGAGGTGTACTACGATTTTTGGTTGTATTTAATGCGTAGGAGAATTCTAATGATCCCATGTTAGGAGCTTCTAACGGCTCGACATAGGAGAGAGGTAGGATCCTATAGAGTTAGGGAACACGACCCTACGACTAGTATTAAGGAATATGACCCGTCATCCATGCAATTGTAACAAACTAATCAACCTGTAAAAGATATCTAGGGAGTAATGAAACCTAAGTAAAGACAACTTTCCTCATTATTGTTTCCACCACATTAGTTTAATAGTTTCATTTTTATTTTTGTTATTTTATTTTGATTGCATTAGTAGTTTATTGGGTTAGTTGGCTAGCAACTAATTCCGCCTACTACTTCAAAACCCGAGATTTTACTTGCTTTCATAAAAATATAAAAATACAAAAAGAATCATCCCTCACCTCTAGACCTAGTTTAGGAGGCTTTCTAATCCTAGCGACACTATTCCTGAGTTGAACGATCAATCCCCCGATACTTGTCACTATACTATACTACAAGGATCATGTACACTACCTGGTGGGGGTTGTAAGCTTCTCGAGATCCCTTGAGAGGTAAAACCTGTTGCGAGGGTGCGATCCCCACATATCAATATATAATCTTAATGAAAGCCCATATAAACTCTAAGGCTGGACGCAGTGGGCTGGTAATTTTTGGTCGAGTGTCTCACACGACCGATATCAATATCGGTCATCACCTCTGTGGCCATTAGTTTGAATATCGGTCGAGTATCACAAAAAACAACAATCGGTTTACAACCGATATTAAAAGAAGCATGTTACCGTTTGTAGCCTTAAATACAATCCCACAATTCCAAAAAAAAGCTACCATTTGTATATTAAAAAAAAACAAAAAAAAAAAACTTTTTTTTTAATCTTTACCACTTTTTATCCTATAAATACCAATATCAAACACACTTTTAAACACACAATTTCAAACACAATTCAACTACTGTTGTTCCCTTATACTTAGTTAATATTAACTCAAGAGTTAATCTAACCAAGTTCCATGGATTTGCAATATAAAGATTATTAAACAATAAGTAAATAAACGTAAAGATAAAAGACACAATATCTTTCAACGTTTAATCAATCAAAGAATTATACTCAAGTGTTTGTGGAATAACTCTTGGGATTGAATGACAAGTATGGTGTATTATTCCTCACTAAACTTAAGATAAGCTTAAGTAGCAACTAATGACCAACTGAGCTATCTCAGGGACTATTGCTATTTGGAGCGAGTAAAGATTTGGTTTGTCAATGTCTAAGTATTAATTGTACAAACTTAATCTTTACATCTCTCTTATGATTCCTATTTATACACAAGTATAATTCAATAGTTACGTAAAAGACAAAGATGGCATAAGCCTACATTAGACAAAATGCATAGGAATTTTGTCACTGTTACATTTGGATATAAGTAGTAAAGGACAAGACTGCTTTCCAATCTTCAGTGTTGACACACTTCTTAGTTTTATACCCATTTAGGGTAAGTTAACCTTTGCATGATAAGGACTCTTCCTTATCAGTTCAAACTTATCCCGCCTAATCCCGCTTTACTTCAGTCTTCATGTCTTCTGTCTATGTACACTCAGTCTTCATAGTTGGTGAGGGGTTTTGGGGATTCAGTGAGCTATTTTCATCACTTACTGAATTCGTCATCTTCTTCTTTGGCTCAGGTATCATTCACTGAGTTCCGACTCACTGAATGGAGAACCCTTCTTCATAGGCGCGTCATGAGCTTCTTAATGATGAGTCACTGAATGACTGTTCATTCAGTGACTTGAGTACGTTTAAGGTTATCAAACACTCATGATATTTTATGTTCAAATCCTAGTTTAAAGGAGTTTGGGTATTCACAGACCCAACAACTACTTTCTCATCCATTTTCATCATGTCAAAGAGAAATACTCCCCAATCAAAAAACTGAAGATCCCGACTACCCCAAAATGCACCGGATTTGAATTTCTCTTCGAAAAACACCTTTGAATTAACCGGAGTGACACCGCCACAAAATCGTCGTATTCGATTACGTCCACCCTCTTTTGAATATCAATCACGACTACCACAACCGAATCAAACTCAAAACCTGTTTTACGTTAATCGTCCATTTGTCCGACCGAAACGTCCTAATACGGATTATCACGAAGAACCAAGTGGGTCGTCATATCGTCCTAACATGGATTTCATGTATTCTTCCCAACTGTATCAAGATTATTCCCCGATTCTTAGTGCTAATCTTGACATGAATTTAGATGATTGGGCAGAGTATCCAACTCAACACTCGACCCAAAACTATCCGAATCAAGATGCTTCGATGGGGCAAGGTTCGGGTCACGGTTCGTACCATGGTTCATGCCTGTTGGAGATGATGAAGATGTTTGTTAATACAAATATCGTCTAAAAACGTTATTTATATTTTACGATCTTTGCTAAGTTTTGTTAACGACAAAGTGTAAACTTTAGTTTTTAGTAAAACATCATTTTAGTTATAGTCTTATTGTAACTAGACTTTACATTTCATACATTTCATATTAAGCATAACTTTGTTATATTACTTAATATAGAAAACATAATATGACATCATAACATACATCATGTGCATTTATGGAAAGCTTACTAAATCTAGTAGTTGACTTTCCATAAAGATCTCTTATACATTTGGATAGTTTCCTACTCAATCCATAGTGTGTTGACTTACATAAACTTGATGTGACATTGCTAGATATGGAAAGATTTCTTGGAGTCTTTGACTATCAGACCTGGCGGAACCCTTAGGGTACAAGGGCGGAACCCTTGTTTTGGTTCCGCCGGATCCGCCAGTCTGCTGGTTTGGTTGGTTATAAATACCAAGCCATTTGCAAGAAATATTTCATCACTTTTAGTCATACTTTGCATACAAACACTTGTTCATCTTATCTAACTCAGTAGCAACTCACTTGTGTGATTTTCTTGTGTAGAAACAAAGTTCACAAGTCCATCCGAGAAGTTACAAGTTTCAACTCAACATTGCAAGACTTGTTAGACTACTATAAGTATAAACTCTTGAAATTTTATACATCATTTGTAGTTTGTCAAGAAGTGATCGGTTAGTATTTTAGTTCTCAAAATACTATAGTGTCAAGGAGTGGTTGTACCTTTGTAAAAGAACTCGACATCTAGCTTAGTGTCGGAAATAGTTGATAGGCGACGTTAGGAAGGTTCTACCTTGAACTAGGACCTGGTATCTAGCTTTGTACCAGATAAAGTGTAAGCGATGATTGTTAAGGTTTCTCCACCGGTGAAAGGAGCTTGTTGACTAGTGCTTGAAACTCTCGAGTTGGAAACTCGAGGCGTGGAATAGGGCAAGGAAAAAGAGTCCTTGTAGCCGAACCACGATAAACAATCGTGTTGTGGTTTGATCATTTCTTTCTTTATACTTGCATATTAATTATTGTTAATTAGTTATAATTGTTGATTACATGAAAAGCTTTTCAAAGATTAACAAGTTAAAAAGCGGTAAACTATTCAACCCCCCTTCTAGTTTTCCACAATTGGCATCAAGAGCTACGTTACTCAAGATCTTTAAAATATATTGTATTTTAAAACTTGAATCGATCCATGGTTTTTGAAATCTCAAAGAAGGGAAATCTATTCAAAAGTCACCGCCATTTGAAAAAGAAAAATTCCTTGATTGGAAAAGTAAATTTGAAAACTACGTGAGATCATTTGATCAAGATCTTTGGCATATTATTTCCTTTGGTGATTTCAAACCAACAAAAACAAGTTTTGAAAATCAAGATGATTACCGTAAAATTAACAAAAATACTAAAGCTAAAATAATGATTTATAAAGCATTACCAAGGATAGAATATGAAAGAGTGTTTCTTTGTCAAACGGTAAATGATATTTGGAAAAGGTTATCAAATTTTCATCAAAAAATATAGCAAATCAAAACTGACCAACTTGATCTTACATACAAGATGGTAGTCTTAGAAAAACATAACGATAGACACTTAATTGATGATAACACAAGTGCTACGATTTTAAATGTTTTAAATGAAGGTACAAGAGAAGATGAAAACTTGTGTCAAGATCAAAAAGAACTTGCCTACTAACCATTTAAAGAGAAGCATACAAAAAGCAATAGAGAAGCATATCTTAACTTCTAAACACTCAAACTCTTGTTAAAATAAAACCTCAAGAGAAGCATACAAAAAGTAATAGAGTACAGATCATTATCTTCTAAACACTCAAGGTCTTGCACATAAGAACTCCCTTCAAAGTTCCATTTAGTATGTTACTCTTGGATGATTTTATGATAACAAAGGTTGTATCTTTTGAAACAAAGTGATTGAGAATCTATTAAAACTTTCAACCAATAACCACATTTCTTTGAAACATCATCCTTGATAAATAACAACCTAGTGAAAAGTCTAACAATGATAAGACAAGAAAAGCTTAGGAGATGACAATGAAGATGAACTATTAAATAGAAAATTTTAAAATCATTCATTAGTTCAATATCATTAGGAACATTAGTAAAAGGAACAATGAGAACATAAGCAAAAAAGGAATTAACGTATGTGGTCTCATATCAAACACTGCCATAAGTCAAGTGTCTTGGGTATAGGTAAGCAAAGCTAAAAATATCTTAAAAGATTTTCTTTCATAAAGCTCCAAAAGGCTAGTAGTAATCACTTAGAAGACATTCCTAGTTCCTCACAAGTACGCAAGTTATTACGTGTCCTATGTCTCACCAAGAATGAGAAAAGTGGATCAAAAGACAACTCTTAGTAAAGAGTCATGATTGAAAGTCTACTCCTAATAGCTAAATAGGCCCGATATTATATTTAGTGTTTGTCTTCAAGAATATCCTAATCAACCTTGAAGTCACTAACCGAACCTTGTTAAGAGTACTACGTTTTTAGAGTTATGGTATATCTAAAAGGAACGAGAATAAACGCCATAATATAAACAATCTTGGATTTTGTAGGTGACTATGTCAACAGAAAAAGTACAAATGGCATTTGTACGTTTGTTTGAACATTGTCTCACCTCACGACTCTTCAAGAAACAAACGACTCGTGCTCCTCAACATACTAGAGCCAAGATAGGCTGAAAAGCATGTCAACAAGCTTCCTTAGATCATAAAGGCTCTCGTCAAAGTCAAATTCTCACATAACGTCGCCTTAGAGCAACAAAAATGAAAGCATCGACCTTATCATTATCCAATATGCTCTTACTAAAATATATTGAGATTCGTCAATCATTGCCTTGGTAAAAATGTTCATTGAGGAACATCTTAATCAAGATAGCTTCGTCCAAAAATCACATAATCATCGCTCTCACAAAACGTCTTGAATAAAAATGATTTGTCCCTCCTAGACTTAGTTTAGGACTCATAGAACCTAATACTACTGGTTCAAACATTAGAATAAAATCACAAAAATCAAAACAAATCATGACATTTTCCACATCTGCTGATCTGGCGGAACCCCGCGACTAAAGGGGCGGAACCCTATTTTTGGTTCCGCCGGATCCGCCAACTCTGTAGTCAAGTTTATCTCTAGTTTAAACCAAACACTCCCCAATCCACAACCACAACTCATTCACTGCCACTATTCATGACCAAAACATCACCCCACATGAAAATTGGGTATCCTCTTCAATCATTCTTCATTCCAAGCAACATTGTAAGTATTGTCTAATCAATTACATACCCGATCTGAACATTGCATTCTCATTCACATTCAACCTCTAAAATCTTAGGGTTTAGGTAATTAGTTGTGAAAAGTTGTAAAACCTTAGTTGAGAACTAAACTAATCATGCCCTCACTTAAGTATGTTCTTACATACTCTAAACAACATCACAATTAGCCAAAAATCCCTTGTAATATTGAATCACATTCAAAATTAGGACATAACACTTCATCACATTGTTAAAACAAATAAAAAAATTAGGCCAACTTCATTTAAATGGATAAACCTATATGCACTTTTTGGTTACATTTTAGAAATACATTTATTTAGAAACACTAGGATCATAATGTGTTTCAAAAAAATAAGTTGCATCATAAAAACGTTTTTGAACATCAAAACGCATTTTAGACAACCAAATCTTCACATTGCTTGCATAAAAACGCGTACTAGATCATTCTAAAAAATATTAATCTTAACCAAAATTTTATGATTTCTAGGAACCAACATGCCTCCCGCAACTCTCTCCGATCACAAAGGTACCCTCAAGTATTTACCCAAACACCATATGACCAAAGGGCTTACTCCACACCAAGTCAATGTCTTTAAGGGGTTAGAGAAGCGCTATGTCCATGAGGGTAGAACCATTGACCCATCCTTCCTAGAAGGAAACTCCATCCGTTAAAACTTAGCTACGATCAACTTTGATTGTCTCCTAGATATTGATGAGCCGATTTATCCTAGGTTTATTCTAGAATTCTATGCTACCGTTGTGCTCACAAGTGATGAAGATGGTGAGATATCCGTAAAATTTTCTATCAATCAACGCGAAACTATCCTATCTCTTGATGAGTTTGCAAAAATCCTTGGTGTTCCAAACAACGACACTTGTCTTTACACAGACAAATGGCCACTTTCTTCTCTAGACACCGATGAGCGTTACTTACTCTACTCCTCTTGTTAGCAAGGAAGTGATTCGTGACCATCTCTTCATTAGAACTTCCCGCACTAGGAAAAATCGCTCGAGTAGTGAAGTGGACAAAGATCCATTTGGAATGGAACTTAATGAACTTCAACCTCAATTTAGGAGGTGGGAAGAGAGAGCTAATGTCATAAGTTCCGTAGGGAATAGAGACCATGTGAACACATGCCTAAGCTATATGATCTATAGTATCTCCACTAGACAACCTTTCAATTTGGCTTACTACATGGCACAAAGAATGACTGATATACCTCTAAATGGAAAAACCGCTCTTCCATATGGAATGCTTCTCACCCGTCTTTTTAGAGCCATCTCACCCATTCCACCAAATGATAGAGGTATTTGTCTTGATTACTCCCTCATTCCTTATACCTTTGTTCCTCTTAGTGGTAAGAGAGTCTTTAAGACTCAAAGGAAACGTCGTCATTCTCATTCTCCTTCATCCTCATCTTCATCAATGAGTGAAAATGATGATCTTCCCAACTCTAAGCTATCCCCTCTCAACTACCTTCAAGAAATCCCGCTATTGAGAATGAGTCCGAAGAATTCAAAAAAACTAAAGGGATGTGGAAGTGCTTTGGAAGGTACTTGGGAAAGATTAAGAAGAAGTTGGACCGCTTGTGAATTATGTTTGTAAGGAGCGTTTGGCACAACTAAGTTTTAAGAACGTTGATATCGTTGAACTTTGTGACTTATGTTGTTTTGTACTTTTATACTCTATTACTATGGTTGGGAAATGTATTGAACTAACTCTTATGCAAAATCGATGAAATTTAGAATGTTGTCAAATTTTCAAGTGTATGAGAAATTTCACTAAATATAGTGAAATTCACTAGCACCCCGTCAAAGTCTAACGGTAAGAGTATTTCCAGATTCATTTTTTGCATTTCCTAACTAGATATTGCTTTAAGTTTTTGTCCCAAGAGTTTTTGGAAATCGCCAATTTAGTCTCGACCCTTAAAAATGTGGTATGTGACAAATCTGGGCATTGGAAGATTTGGCGGAACCAAAAATTGGGTTCCACCAGTAGGAATTCTGGGTAAACCCAGGTTGGCCCAACGGAACTGGCGGAACCCAAACAAGGGTTCCGCCTATGTTTTCCCATGGTTCCGCCAGTCTACTTGGAAATTTTTCTTAGAATTTTCAAATATTCCTCCAAATCATCTTGTAAGATTAGAAACTCATGCCTAAAAACTAGTTACCTGTATTAGGATCGTTCTTAGACATTAGAATCAATAAAAACCCATTTCCTGCCAAAATTCAAATTTAACCATAACTAACCCAAGGAATCCTCACCCATAATGAAAAGAACCCACCAAAAGGTTCCTTGTTATCCGTGAGAAATCTTAGTCAAAACACCATGACAAGACAACTAAGCATTTAGTGCAAATCTTGGTCTTTTTACTCTATCACCTTCATTGGATTGACTTCAATGATTTGACAACCTTCATAACTCTTACAAATTGTATGGCACAACATCAAATCCAAACACTCCTTTCCATAACATGTTCTTCCTATAAATTGACTAACATTCACACTTCCAATTCACACCATCACCTATCTTAATCTTTCAAGTCTAGATAACTCAAACCTTGAAATGACTAAATCCAACACCTCATCCGAATCATCAAAGTCCATTAGAAATAGAATTAGTGTAAAACCATGTTGCTTCATAAAAAACCATCCAACTAAGCTCATCATCATCAAGTGATTCATCACTCAACATCTCCTCACCCATCCACGATACAAACTTCCTTAACCTTGTCATCCCAACACCATCTCCAAAATCTTGCAAAACCAACATTATCACTACTCCACCACCAACTAAAACACCTAGTGATCCCACATCACCTTCGGCACCAAATCAACCTTCAAGAGGTTCATCACCTCAATCACCAACTTTAACACCAATGGAACTCTACCAAACACCACCAACATCACCACATCCATTTTTAGAAACCTTGTAAGACCTACCACCAATATCATCTAATCCACCACCATTGCCACTTTTTGACACCATTGCTCAATTGGAAACCCAACAACAACTAATGTTTCAACCAAATGAGCCATTAGATCATAAACCTCATCAACCGTCATTAGTAGAGCATTTGGCTTATCGATATGCTCGACCCTCAATCTTTCCACATGATCAACCACAACCATTGTTGCTCCACCCAATCTACAAAGAAATTCATGGTCCTCTTTATGGAGAATCAAGCAACCACCATCATGACCAACAACACAATCCACCTAAAATGCATTCTTAACACTTTGATTCCCTATTTCCCTCTTATGAAGAAATAGAAGCATCCATAGGACCCAAGTCTTCAAACACCCACGAAGACCTCGACATTAGTTTGAACCATCTCTATGCCTTCAAACATGTAATTGACTCTTGTCTAAATCATGTCATAGAGTCTAAATCGGCATTACAGTCATCTAGGGTACGAAGTCAAAACACCTCTCAACCATCCATGTTTTCCCCATCAAACATAAATGGTGCACCAACAACCAATGAACTCCTACCACCAAACTTTCCTTGCCATAATTGCGGAAATTGTGAGAGAACCGCTCATATTAGTGAACGATGTCAAAAGGATATCCGTGAACTAACATACGAAATGAGGTTTATCTTAAACCACATTTTGGAGTGTTTAGACACCATCTCTCATCCACCTCAAGCTTAGAGCATTCTTTGTTGAGGCTTTGCCCCATTTAAGAAATCCTAGGGAGTACTCAATTTATAGAAGTAGGAATTTCTCTTTGTTATCTTCATTTTCTTTTATTTCCAAAAGTAGGCTAGAATTTTTCATTTCTTGTCATTGAATTTTGCAAAGTCAACATTTTACTTGGAATGACTTCTTTTCTACTACTATTGCATTGTCAATGGCTCGTATATGTTGTGTGATTGTGATATATTTGCTCATATTCTCATATTCTGTTTTGGCTAGGCACATTGTCATTATCATCAACTAACCACTTTTGGTGTAGGTTCAAAATCCATGCTTCCTACCTTGGCACTCCATTTAGGGGGAGCATTATCCAATGGGAGCACGTGTATTCTTCCGCTTCGCAACTCTTCTTTTTATTTCGACAAAAAGAGGGAGAAGTTATCTTAAAACTTGTTCTCATCTTTAACTTTTGCATATCATATCATGAATTGAGTAAAACAAGTTCAATATAAAACTTTAAAAAGACTTAACACTAGAATTACTGATTTACTTAAAAACAAAGTTTATGTTTTGTCGTCAACAAAAAGGGGGAGATTGTTAATACAAATATCGTCTAAAAACGTTATTTATATTTTACGATCTTTGCTAAGTTTTGTTAACGACAAAGTGTAAACTTTAGTTTTTAGTAAAACATCATTTTAGTTATAGTCTTATTGTAACTAGACTTTACATTTCATATTAAGCATAACTTTGTTATATTACCTAATTAATATAGAAAACATAATATGGCATCATAACTTACACCATGTACATTTATGGAAAGCTTACTAAATCTAGTAGTGGACTTTCCATAAAGATCTCTTACACATTTGGATAGTTTCCTACTCAATCCATAGTGTGTTGACTTACATAAACTTGATGTGACATTGCTAGATATGGAAAGATTTCTTGGAATCTTTGACTGTCAGACCTGGCGGAACCCTTAGGGACAAGGGCGGAACCCTTATTTTGGTTCCGCCAGATCCGCCAGTCTGCTGGTTTGGTTGGCTATAAATACCAAGCCATTTGCAAGAAATCTTTCATCACTTTTAGTCATACTTTGCATACAAACACTTGTTCATCTTATCTAACTCAGTAGCAACTCACTTGTGTGATTCTCTTGTGTAGAAACAAAGTTCACAAGTCCATCCGAGAAGTTACAAGTTTCAACTCAACGTTGCAAGACTTGTTAGACTTCTATAAGTATAAACTCTTGAAATTTTATACATCATTTGTAGTTTGTCAAGAAGTGATCGGTTAGTATTTTAGTCCTCAAAATACTATAGTGTCAAGGAGTGGTTGTACCTTTGTAAAAGAACTCGACATCTAGCTTAGTGTCGGAAATAGTTGATAGCCGACGTTAGGAAGGTTCTACCTTGAACTAGTACCCGGTATCTAGCTTTGAACCGGATAAAGTGTATGCGACGATTGTAAAGGTTTCTCCACCGGTGAAAGGAGCGAGCTTGTTGACTAGTGCTTGAAACTCTCGAGTTGGAAACTCAAGGCGTGGAGTAGGGCAAGGAAAAAGAGCCCTTGTAGCCGAACCACGATAAATAATCGTGTTGTGGTTTGATCGTTTCTTTCTTTTTACTTGCATATTAATTATTGTTAATTAGTTATAATTGTTCATTACACAAAAAACTTTTCAAAGATTAACAAGTTAAAAAGCGGTAAACTATTCAACCCCTTTCTAGTTTTCCACAATGTCGAAGAGACATCACCCATCAAACCAAAGAAGCCTTTACGGCGTGCTACAAAGGCAAAGGACAAAGGCAAAAAACCAGGACCGGACAAATAGGTCGAAGCATGGTCAGAGGCGGAAGAGGTCAAGCTTTGTAGAGCTTTCATCTATGTTTCGGAAAATGACGCGAAAGGAAACGATCAAAACAGGATCCGCTTTTAGGAGTTGGTGATAGCATACTTTCAAAAGGAAACTGGTTCAGACCGGACATACGACTCGATCATGTCCAAATGGAAGACTAGGATTCGTAATAGGGTTGTGAATTTTTGTGCTATTATGGATAATATCAAGTATACTCATGGAAGTGGTGAGAATGATGCAGATGATAAAGACAAAGCTGTTTGAGAGTACCGTACGGTTTACAGTCATGATTTTAATTTGGAGGAGTGTTGGAAAGTATTGAGGGGTCATGATGCTTGGAAGAAGGAGATGCCTGCTTTCCGATCGAATAGTCGGAGGAAAACAAAGGGTTCTACAACTACCTCGAGGTCAACACAAGGTCCCATGAATTTCCAATATGTGGATGATTATGATGATGAGGAGGAAGAGACTAGAGAATCACGACCACAAGGTCGTGACGCTTCCAGGAAAAAATCATCCTCCTCGTCTCGTGAACCACTAGCATCATGGACAAGTTCGCTAGCCAAGACCTTTTTCAAGTTGAAGCCGTCAAAACCAGCTAAAAGTAAGGACATTGAAGAGTCGTGGAAATCATTGAAGGAACAAGAGCTAGCGATGAAAAGAGAGAAAATGCAAGAAGAGCTAGCGATCAAAAGAGAGAAAATTAAACTCCAACAAAGGCAGGTGGTAATCATGGACCTCACAAAACGAGAGCAGGACTTGATTTTCTACTCAGCAATCGACCCGAGTTTGTTCGAACGACAACGAAACGAACTTTTGCGGATTAAGGCAGAAATCAAGCAACGCTACATCTTATATTACTAGTTTAAGTTTTTAATAAGTATTGTCATGTTTAAGTTTTATTAGTTTAAGTTTTTAATTTAGTATTATAATGTTTTTATTTTTAATGAATTTTAAAATTTTTGTTTAAAATGTTTGAATTTATATATATATATATATATATATATATATATATATATATATATATATATATATATATATATATATATATATATATAATAATAATAATAATAATAATAATAATAATAATAATAATAATAATAATAATAAGGTGGTCACTACTGTAGCATTTGGGTAATGTTTAGTCGCTGGAGAAAGAAAACTGACATGACACTCGATGACTTGGGTCACCACTGTGTCCGGCCTAAATTGTTACATTGACTACTCTTTAGATTCAATTATGACCCTTTACTTAAGGGGCATTTGGTTCGGTGTAATTCGGTGTAATTCGTTGTAATTGTAATCTGAATTACATTACAATCCTGCTTGGTTGGAAGGATAGATATAATTGTAATTCAGATTACATTACAATGCTTGTTTGGTTTGCAAGGTAATGTAATTCGATTACAACCAATTACGTCCAGTGATGTAATTCAAATTACATAGCAAACTTGATAGAATGTATTGAATTACGTTGTAATTCAGATTTTTAAAAGTTAAATATCATTATTTATCTTTGAATGTTATTATTTATATATTATTTAATTTAAAAAAATTAAAAAATATAATAATAATTATTTATTGTTGTTGTTATTATTATTATTATTATTATTTTAATAAAATAATAATATTTATATATAATAAATAATATTTAAATAATAATAATAATAAAATAATATAATATTCTAATAATAATAAAATAATAATATTTATATAATAATAAATAATATTTAAATAATAAAATAATATAATATTATAATAATAACCATCTAATATTATTATAATAATAAATATTTATTATAATAATAATAATAATAATAATAATAATAATAATAATTTAAACTAATAATATTTATATAATAATAATATTTATTATTTTTATTATATTTATATAATAATTACAATAATATTTATTATTATTATTATTTTAATAATAATAATAATAATAATAATAATAATAATAATAATTTATTATTTTTATTATATATTTATTATTATTTTTATTTTATTATTATTATTTTAATAATATTATTATTTTTTTTATAATAATAATAATAATAATAATTATTATTATTAAAAGTTTTTTTTTAAACTTTTTTGAATTACAATTACGTTGAGATCCAACCAAAGAAAGTGACAAAATACATTAATTACAATTTTAACACATTACAATTACAACACATTCCAACTCTTTGAATTACAATTCATTTAAATTACAATTTCTTTGATAGATTACAATTTATTTCAAAACATACTGCGAACCAAACGCACTCTTATAGATTAATAACAAAATATTATAAATATTTTAATCATATTTTTCCCCACTTGGAGTTATATGCGAGATAAAGTATATAAAAGTGTTAAACCATTTTTCCTAAATTACTTACCTTTCAACATAATTTTTTAATGAGAAGGTTCCTAGTAATTGCACGTTATTGATAAAGAACCGAATTCACCCTTTTACCCAAAAATAAATAAATAAATAACAAATTCATATTGTAGTGTTACTTATATGTTATAGAAGTGATTGTTATATATAATATTGTTTATTTCAAACTTCAAAGTATACACAAAAACAAGTTTAATGATTTGATGTTATGTTATTTAATTCGCAAGAACTAGACAGTCACAAAAACACATAATTCAAAGCTTTATAATCTTGCAATAACGCGCGAATGTAGAAACTTTGTATCTCATTATGTTTGATTAAAAAATTACATAGACCCCAAAATAATGTAAGGTATTTATTTTAGAAAACGGGTTCTTTTTTATAAACAAATGTTTAAAGTAATAATAAGTTATATATAACAATACGCTTTTGCATAACTTTAAAAATATTCAAAATGTTAGAGGGGAAGGAGTGATAACGCAAAACCTGAGTTATTCCTATGTGGACATGCCTCAACGTCGTTGGCCTGCGTTTCACCATTTCCTACTATGCTGCGTTGGAGAAAAATAGTAACGTGCGTTGTAGTAGTAACGTGCGTTGCTACGGATTGAATAAAAAAAATTACACCAACACCCCCTAAACGTTATTATGTACTACAACACAACCGTTTGAATCTAAACGGCTAGAATTCAATTTTTTTTTTAAAACCTTATAAATACAACACATTATATACAAATATATACACACTTAGCATTCTCACAGTTAACATATTTACACACAATTATGGCTTGTAAACTACCAAATACCGTCAAGGAATTGCAACGATTTATCAAAAATGAAACCGAGAATCGCGACGTGGATCGCCAAAATGCTATTGTTGAAGTCATCAAGAAGTTGGAGGCGGCGAAACAACAAAAAGAACGACTTAGAGAATGCTACGGAGAGTACACAGACATCTCAGCTGATAGGAAATATGTGATCGACAAGTTCTTATATGATGAATATCGTAAGGAAGCTGCTGTTATTGAATCACTATGGGTTTGTGTCAACAAGATTCAGGCTGAAATCTCCAACAAAATCCGTTGGAGTTTTGAAGAAAATGTTGAATCTGGTAAGGTTGAACAGAAACGACATCAGCAACAACAACAAGGTGCATCCAATTCATCTGCACCAAGATTTGTTGTGCAACAACAACAGCTGTCTCATCTAGATCACTTCCGGCTAAACTTTGAGGAAAATGTGCCGGCTAATGATGGTGGTTGGAACTCTGAGGATGAACGAGAGTTGAGTAGGTTGGAAGCTCAGTTAGAGCAAGAGAAGTTTGCGAGGTTCTCGGCGTATGAAGACGGGTATGACTCCAACAACTCGCAAACTTGGGATCACCCGGACTACAACTGAAGTTAGGTTTATGTTTAGGTGATGTTTTAATTTATGTTTATGTAACATTTAAGTATTTCTGTTTAGTATGTTTATTTTAAATAAATTAATTTTGTTAAAAAAACATTACAATACATTACGAAAACAAGACATACAACACAAATAACAGATACGATACGAAAAAGACGTACAACACAAATGACAGATACGATTTTTAGCTTTTATTCGGCCCATTTTGGGTGGGTTCGCAAAACCTCCCAAGCTTGAACATATTTGAAGCTTTTCCCATTATAGCGATCTTTAAAATTTCTCATTGCATTCACGAGGTAAACAATGTGATCGTCCCTGGTTGTTCGCAGCAAGTGTTTATAAATACCATTGAATACAACACATTCACAGTTGAGACTGCTCGACTTACTCATGATCATACCTCTGTTTCGATTGACACCGTCAGAACGTTCGTTGAACATGGTTACAACCCGGTTCCAAAAAGACATTGCATTGTGGATGACAGGATCTTCATGAACTGTAACCCAAACTTGAGCTAGCAAGGTTTCTTCTTCTACTGACCAACGATTACTCATTTCAAATGTTTGAAGTTTGAAAAAAATTTGTAACTTTGTTTGCTATTTATATCCGTTTGAAACACTAGGAGCGGGATACATTTTAAATTCAAATTAAAGAATGAGCGGGATACATTTTAAATTCAAATTAAAGAATGAGCGGGATACATTTGAAATTCAAATTAAAAAATGAGCGGGATATATTGTAAAAATTGTAAAAAGTGATGTTATTTGTAAAAATTGGTGTTTGAAAATTTAATGAATGAAATTGTTGAGGGTAAAATTTGTAAAGTTGTAAAAAGTGATGTTATTTGGTGTTATGATTTTCTGGTATTTTTGGTGTTATGTTATTTGGTGTTAAAATGATGTGGCGCTGACGTGGCAGTGGTGTTGGTGTTATTTGGTGTTATCACTCCTTACCCTCTTATGTCACCTTTCTGTACAAAGTTTTCCAGATAAATTAACATGTTCTCGTTTATGAAATAGAAATATATGAGTTTAGACGTCTATAAAGACTATCGAACAAGAAAGTGTACGTATAATATCGTAAAACTTTTAATTCTTTTTTATTTAAGCAACCATGAACGAAGAAAAGAAAGCCGCAATGGAGTGCGGGCGTACTATACTAGCTTTATTACAATAAGTTTATAAACATCAATATTCAATATTCTTATTCGTACCATGTTATCATAAACGAACATCACCTAGTGTTGAGGCAATCTATATACAATTTCTTAACTCTTGCGCGTGATTTTTAAACAGCCGATTTTATAAAACATCACTAACCCAACTAATGAGAACTTGCAGAAAGCTAGAGATACAATCATGCATACGCTTGTAACATCCCACCTACTTATAACACAATATTGTCAGCTTTTCATGCATGCTCACGGCTTTGTTTTGTGGCCCTCATGTGAAAGTAGTACTGGCTTGGGTGACTTACCGGCAAGTCTTCAAATGAGGGCAATAAAAGCAAAGCCGTGATAAAATCAAGCTCAAACGAGAAGTAACGAGTAAAGCCATGACATGCAAACTAAGTTCATTTGTGCATCCTATGAAACACCACATCTGTGCTTGAAGCTTTTGCATTAAAAATAAATCAATAAATAAATAAATAATTAAATAAATAAATTTAGCAAACAAAACACAGTAACACACTGCTTGGAAAAAGAAAATGAACGAGTGCAACAGCTTTTTAATGCAAAGGTATGCATAACGTATCTGCAAAGGAGTTTAGAGTATCCGCTCAACACGATATATCATATTGTCCATCTTCTTGGTTAATTAATGTCAATGAACATTAACTATTACAGCTACTAAAATTTGAGCCAACACTTCACCATTAACTATTACTATTAGTTGATACTTAGGCCAAGCCCGGCTAGTGAGTTTTGCTAATTAGGGTTTTATCATTATAAATAATGTTAATTAATAAAGTTATATCCACGGGGTTTTATCATTGTCTAACATGGTATCATGAGCAGGTTTGATGCTGAGACCTAATCGGCCGCCATAAACCGCTGCCTCTATGCCACCCCGTCATACCTTAAACGCCACCTATTGTTCATCTCTTTTTATTTTCGGTGGACCAGAAGATGAGTAATTCTTAGCCGGCACTTTTACTAATTGAAGACTACTTGTGTACTCGGCGAACGTGCAGAAGGATAAAGGGTTTAATTATTTGGTTTCAATATCATCAGTACTACTATTCTTGGAAGTGAGGAGGAAGCAAAGAAGATTTACAATGTTTCTCGTGAACGGTACTTTCGATTTGGCTGTGAGATTGATTACGTAACGATGTAATCAACGTTTCATATGTCACTATTTTAATTAACCACACGTTTCATATGTTACTATGTTAACTACTTGAACCGAAAAGAAAAAAAATTTATATAGTTATTTAATTGTTTGTTTTTGTTTTACGTCGAATCTAGGGTTCTTATTCCGAGACGACTTTTGTTAGTTTCGAATCTAGGGTTCTTATTCCATAGACAACTTTTGTTGGTGTCGAATCTAAGGTTCTTATTTCCGAGGTGACTGCTTGGGATAATTTGGTTTATCATTCAGATACTTTGGTTATCCGTAAACAAAAAAAATTAGAATAGAGGATATTTTGGGTTATCCCGTTTTATTTTGGTTTATTGTTTTATTTTGCTTTCTTAGTTTACTACTACAGTTTGAGCTTTCGCGATTTCGACGCTCGAACTACGAGAGAGTATTAGTGGATAATTAGGGCCAAACCCGGTTTGTATGTTTTGTGAATTAAGATTTTACCATTATAAATAATTGTCATCAATAAATTTATACCCACAGGGTTTTATCATTGTCTAACAATTACAACTACTAAAATTTGAGCCAATACTTCATTTCTTACGAGAAAACGGCATATCCTTGTTCATCTATTCTAAATGAGCATCGACTTCCTACAGTACAGGCGGATATGATGACAAATTGACAAGTACGTGGTGCTGGTTGGCGTGTGTGTGTTAATTTTTGTACTCGTTTATAGACATAAATATTGAAATATGAAAATTTTAAACATCTTTTTAAATGTTTCATGCTTATAGTATGGGACTAGCGATAGCGTGTGAGGTGGCTGTTCTCGGGTTTTTGGAGACCTTAAGCGAGCAGTGACATCTATATGTGCATAATGTTATTTTCTTAAGCATTATTGTATCATGCTAAAAAAGAGCATTATTGTATAAACTTGTTAGTTCGTTTCACTATTTATTTAATATAATTATAGTATCGTTATAGTTTTATACGTACATCAAATATATATCTTGGGGCCTTAAAAGGTGAGGGCCGTCGGTAGTTGCCTACTTCGCTCATCAGCGAGCAAAGGCGGAGCTACATGGAGGCCAGGTGGACGGTGCCCCGTCACCAAAAAATTTGTAGTGTAAAAGCTTTGAGTATTTGAGATAATTTTGTAATTTTGCCCGCCTAAAAATCGTATGCCGTCAAAATCGATTCTAAGTAAGTTTTAAGAATGTGGAGCTGGCCAGTTTTAGTTGTTAGATCGGTGAAGAAGAAAAAAAAGCCGTCAAAGAACATTATAGTAGAAAAATACTACTCCGTAATAGAGTAAGCGAAAAAGAAAGCGTATACTATATGATAAAGAAAAATGGTCGTAAAACAATTTTGTTTTATTTTAGAGTGAAATCACGTGTGGTGACAAAACACAAAATGGCGTCCTTTTACTAACTTTTCTTTTATATTGAATATAGACATATAAATATACATGGTCTGGCACGTCAAAATTGAAGATGGTTATTTTGCACAAGTGTAATTTGCCAACTTCAAGTTGCTTTTTTGTTCCATTTTTTATTCGCCGTAATTTCCTTTTTTAGCCCTTTGTCGATTTTAATGGTGGTGTATGTAGTGATTAGTGATTGATGGTTGTAAATGAACAGTGGTGGTTGTTTTACTAGTGGTAACTGGTAAGTAATGGCTGGTGAGTGTTCTTCAACTTGAATCTAACATTTTTAACATTTCATAATTTAAAATGTGAGTCTTAATGAATGATAGTGAAACTACAAAGACATTGAAGAACAAAAGGCATACATGACAACACGTGACCTTTAATCAAAAAGTTAAATTTAGAAGTTTCTTCGATATCCTTGAATTATTACATAAAGAAAGCCATACAAATTCAAAGTAAAATGAATGAGGAAGAAAATGAGGGCATTTTAAGCATTTAACTTTGAAACACGGAGCAAAATCAAACAATTGTTTCATTATGCATGCACTTTTTTAGGTAAAGGGGAGTAATCCTGCACCCTGATAAAATATATTAAAAAAAAACATTGAAGTCGCCTCAGTTCCTTAAGACACTTACATCGACCACTAAATAACGACTTTTGCAATTTACTCTTATTACTCCGTTTAAGCCAAGGACTACTTAACATCGAGTAATAATAGCATCATACAATAAAATGGCCTTTAAAATATATAACTAGTTGGTCCAATATTATTAGTTTAACTGAAAATTTTCATATATACTCAATTAGAACATTATAAAATTTTATATTTCTTTAACACTGCATTAAAGCCACTCTATTTATGCACTAAAAATTATATATTTTGAAAATAATATGAATTTTTTTTAGATTACGTAAATATGGAATTCTCCCTTTAATTTAAAGGACGATGAAAAAACATGCAAACAAATTCTCACTTTCATATCAAAATATGAAACACAAAACAAAAATTATGAGATCCCAATCATTCAAGTAAAAAATTCGTATACATATTTATTACTATTGCAAATACGCTATGCATGCATGTGTATCCCCTTATTTTTAAATTTCCAATATATACCCTACCCTTAATTAGACTATTGCTTTATTTTTTCTTATATATTTATTATTATTTTATTTGGCCTTTCAGAAAAACAAGTGGGGAGGCCCATTGCGTTGCAGCGAGAAGTTTTGAACAATTTTTGTGATAATTATTTACGAATAATGTTTGGGTGGGGCTTCTCGTTGTAAGATCGTGGTATGTTTTTTGCCGACACACGTTGTATTTGTTTAGAACAAATGTTATGTGAAACTATATTTGTAATTGTCGTACGACGTCTTTTCTGGATTGAATGTTGTGTCGGACACCAATGTATTGCGGCTGGGCTAATTTTAATATATATATATATATATATATATATATATATATATATATAGGGGGACTTTCATACGAGAACCATTTTAACTACGAGAACTGAGAAAACCACAAAAAACATACATGCACGCCTTTTAAAATAAAATAAAAATGCATGCAAATCATCAATAATCGTAAGTATTCACCTATGTTCTTCAATATCATCATGAACTCATCTTTTTTTTCACAAAAAACCTTACACAAGGCCGCAATATTGTCGTTGCACAGTTTATAAGAACATGCATGCACACCTTCAAAGAAAAATGTTGTATTTCCAATTTTTTTATCAAATTCTTTAGAACAAATATGTTTTTTTTTAAACATATATGTTGTTTTTAGAATGTATGTGCAAAAATACAATTATTGAAGGCGTGCATGTATGTTTTTGGTGGTTCTCTCAGTTCTCACAGATAAAATGGTTCTCGCAAGAAAGTCTCACTATATATATATATATATATATATATATATATATATATATATATATATATATATATATATATATATATATATATATATATATATATATAACAAGAGGCGTTTGACCAATTAATACAAAATAAACACGGTCAATGCCTTGTCATCAATTTCTGAGTGCCATGTCATCTAATTTTGTCCACCTAAGCAAACTTTAAATTGATCAAAATTCAGAATTTAAAAATGGAGCTAGCATGGTTTGAACCTGGATGGTCTCCAAACATAAACAAACATCCAAACCACTGGGGTAATCCAACTTTTGTGATTTACAATTGAAAATAAGTAAGTCATGCTTAAATAATTGACATTGCATGGAAGGATAACTATGAGAATCCTTGCATCTACATTAATCTTCCGTATCCCTTCCTTCAAGCAAAGCATACACAAAACCCTAAAACAAAAATCCCGTATAAAAAAAAAGATTCAGGTACGTGAACTTTTTTTTTAATCATATCCTATTATGTTTCTCTCTGTTTCTTCTGTATATTTATGTATATATTGCGAGAAGATTGCTTCCTCTGCATTTGTAAACTTATATCTTTAATGATATTTTGAAAAAACAGGATCAGCACCTCCTATTTGTGCATATGTTGTATATTGTTTTGGAAAAGTTGATTAATTTAATTTGGTGCAATTGTGTTGAATTGATGACCTGGTAGAGGGTCGATGATATTACTAAGCTAATTATAGGCCGAGTGGTTACTCAGGGGTTACAGGCCAAGTGACTATTCAATGGCCACAAGCCAAGTAATTACTCATGCAGTCAAAGACCAAGCAATTATTCAAGATGGGGTTCTTCTGATGATGATTATGGCACCCTGGAGGGATTCATTTTCACCAATGTCGTAAAAGTGTCTTGTGTTGGCAGAGGATTGATAGATTATCTTGGAAATAAGGTATAATTTCTTTACTATCATATATGTTTTTTTTAATACTTTTATTTGTAGGGGATTAGTATCTGTGAGTATGTTGTTGCATCAAACAAGTTTTTCTTTTGTGTGTACTCATTTGAATTCCGGGCAAAAAGAAGGTGATGAACTAAGAAGGAATTCCGATTTTATGGAAATCGCTAAGAAAACAAGGTTTCCACGTGTTCAAGGCGTGGAAGATGATAAATGCTTACAAACGATACTTGAGCACGAGTAAGACAACTACTTTTAGAGCATAAGTTAGCTTCCTGTTCTAATCGGGATCTTCATATAATTTCTTTCTAAAATTAATAAATATAAGAATGTTAGAACAAGTAGTTATTAAGATTATGATAATCTGCTTATTGGTCCAGTCGAATTACATGGCTCGGGGATCTAAATTACCAAATCGCTCTCTCTTACCAGTCAGCAAAGGCACTTATGAAGAAGCAAAATTAGAGAGCATTGCTGGAAAAAGATCAGGTATGGTATATGATTTTCTCACTTTATCTTTAGCACTTTAGTGTAGAATGATACGTGTTGGGTCATTGAATTCCCCAATCTTCTTCTAACAAGGATTTGAACGTAAAATAACCTAAGTATAAACAAGTCACTAAGTGAACAGTAACTTAGTGAGTCATCTTCAGGATGCTTAGACCGAGCCTAAGAAGAAAGGTTCTCCATTCAGTGAGGCGGAACTCAGTGAAGCGTGATCTAAGCCAAGAAGAAGGTGATGGGTTCAGTGAGGATGACAATAACTCACTGAACCCCATGACTCCTCAACAACTTCATGGTACTGAAGACTGATGACTAGAAGACTGAAGTTTTGGCGGGACTGGGCGGGAAAGTTTGATCTATTTCACTAAAGTGATTTATCACTTTAAGGTCAAACTTTCCTCAAATGGTTAAAACCAGGCTGTCATCAGAAAGTGCTTTTTGGACTTAACCCAAAGAAGTTTCCCTTGCCAGAGAATAAAATCTATCAAGATTTTATTGAGGAACACTTAGGTCCATTGTATAATAGGGTTGTTCACATTTGTGTATAAATAGGTAGCATAAGAGAGGAGTAAAAGTTGACAAGTTTGTGCAATTAATGCTAAGCATTCACAAACCACTTTTACTCCTCCAAAGAACAACATAACCCCTGAGATAGCTCAGTGGGTCCTGAAAGTTGTCACTCAACATAGATTGAGTTTAGTGAGGAGTCAATACCATACTTGTCGTTTTCAATCCCAAGTGTTATTCCGCAAACACTTGGGTACGATTCTTTTTGATTAACTTCTAATAAAGAATTAAACGTTGGAAAATATTGTCTCTTATGTTTACGTTACTTTATTGTTAATCGTTTTTATACATCTTTGTTTAATGTCATAGAACTTGGTTACTTTAGCTTTGTAGTTATAGTTAACCAAGTAAAAAGGACCAAAAAGTGGTATCAGAGCCTCTGATTTGTAAAACTTAAACCTGTTTTCAAAACTTAAGAGTGCTCAAGTTTTTAAAATCAAGATCCCACTATGACTGACATAGATGTTCCCCAACTTGTCGACAAAAAGGGTGGAAGTTATTCAGCAACTGCCCCTCGACTAGAAGTTGGCAAATTTAATAAGTGGAAAAAGCCAATGCTTTGCTACTTAACTGGGATGGAACCATATTACATTAAGTTGATTAATGATGGTCCATATGTCCGAACAACTGCCCAAGGTTTAATTAAACGTGAAGCTCAGTGGACCCCAGATGAAAGGAGGGTGGTCAATCAAGACCAGCGCCTGAAAAGCATCATTATATCATGCCTCCCTGATGATATAATGGAATCAGTGATCAATTGTCCCACTGCCCAGCATACATTGACTGACCTGGTTCATAGCTATGAAGGGCCTTTTGATACCAAAGAGAATAGAATCATGGACCTGAAGCTTGAATTCAATACCTTCAGGGCCAAGGATTCTGAAAGTCTCTCTAAGACTTATACTCGGTATAAGACCCTCCTGAATGAGCTGACCAATGATGGTGTTATACTGTCAAAACATGAGATCAATGTTGGTTTTGTCAACAGTCTCCCTGAGAAGTGGTTAAACTTCTCTCAGGGATTGAGAAATGCAAACCACATTCAGAACCTTAAGCTCCCTGCCATCTATGGGAAGTTTGTCTATGAAGACAATCTTATCACCAGGAGATACCCTGGTAAAGCTCAGGAGACCAAAAAGGCCTTGACAATTTCACCCATATCAACTGTTTTCTATTCAAAAGGTGTTGTGTAGGATTTTCAGGATGAATCTGATGATGAGGTTGACCAAAGAACCAGTGAGGAGTACCTAAATGATCTTCAAATTGAATTTCATGAAAGAGCACTCCTTGCTAATTCAAAAAGGTTTTTTAAGAAAAACAAATTTCCTTCAAAAGCAAATGACAACACTGAATGCTTTAAATGTGGCAAAATGGGCCATTTTGCTAAAGATTGTTTTTCAAAAACAACCTCAGAACCATCCTTCAAATTTTCAGGAAATAACTCTTTTTCAGGCCCCAGCAAATTTCAACCAAAAATGCTTCAGTCTAGTCAAAGATTTGAAAAAGTCATTCAAATTGACTTTGAAGCCAAGTACAGAAAGGCAAAAGCTAAACTTGCCCTTCTTGAATCATCCTCAACAGTCTCTCAGCCTCCTTAGGCTCCAAAGCCTTCTCAATCCAAGAACAAAGGGCTTGTTGCTGAAACATAAGGTTGAAGTATCCTCTGATGATGATGAAGTTCACATCAGTGCCCTGATGGCTCTGTCAGATGACAACAAACTTGCTGTGGGGAAAAGTCATGCAAGAAATGGTTAATATGTTAATGATGAGGCGAAAAATGATCCGTTTTTAGGGGGTCATTTAAGCCCGAATCCGACTTTATTTGATCAAATATTTCCCTAAATCGTTCCTTTTGTGATTTTAGGTACTTGGAGAGTGAATTCTGGAAAAGAGGCCATTTTGGACGTTTTTGGAGCATAAAAGTGAAGAAAACGGCAAAGTATCAATTTTCCATGCTGGAAACACTAGGTGACGGCGTCAAGAGTAAAGGCTTGACGGCGTCAGACATCAAGAATAAAATACCATAGTTGATGACGGCGTCAAAAGTCATCCTGACGGCGTCAAAGTCCCAAGAATAAAATACCGTAGCTGGTGACGGCGTCACACAGGCCGTCATAAGTAGATCAAGGCCGTCCGAGGAAGTATTTGGCGGCGAGGTGACGGCGTCACATGGTTGTCTTGACGCCGTCAGCCCAGTTTTCCTATATATAGTTTTCTAGTTTTTTCATTAAAAAGGGAGAAGTTTTGGAGAAACCCTAAAGACGAATTTGGTGCAACTTTTACAGGTTTTTCAAGGGTTCCAAACCCTTGATACCTTGCATTGTAATTGAGATAAGTGTTCTTCTAATTCAATCAATATGTCTATGTGTTGGTTGTCTATATCTTGTTCTTGTCTCAATTCCATTATGCTAGGCTAGATCTCTTTTGTGTTTGCTTAGATCTAATGAAACCTAGATATTGATTATTTGTTGATTACTTGTTTATTCTTGTTCTTGGATGAATGATTTTATATGTTAGGCTTAAGAAAACTGGCAGATCTCCAAATGGTAACATGCTTGAACGTCTTAAGAAACATGAACCGAGGCGTACTAGGTCTTTATTGGTTGTATTTAATGCATGAGACACTGTTTACAATCCCTATAGTTGTGCTGGGTCATGGTGTAGGAGGAGATAAGAGCTCATAGAATTGGGGAGTTATGTATGCCACCCCATGAATGGTATTAAGGAATACGATCCGTCATCCATGCAATTATAACAAGTAATTAATGTGTAAAAGATATCTAGGGAGTAATGAAGTCTAAGTAAACACATTTTCTCCAATCACTGCTCACAACCTTAGTATAAATTAGTTTATTTTCATTTTTACTATTTTATTTTGATTGCATCTTAGTTTTGGGTTAGTTGAATAGCAACTAATTCCGCCCACTCTTTCAAAACCCGAGATTTTACTTGCTTTTATAAAAACATAAAAAATACAAAAATAATCATCCCTCACCTTTAGAACTAGTAATTAGGCTTTCTAATCCTAGCGACACTATTCCTAAGCTGAACGATCAATCCCCCGGTACTTGTCACTATACTATACTACAACGATCAGGTACACTGCCTGGTGGGGGTTGTAAGCTTCTCGAGATCCCTCGAGAGGTAAAGCCTGTTGCGATTCCCACGCATCAAGTTTTTGGCGCCGCACCCCGGGGAATAGTTATTGTCTAGGTTAGGATTTCTTTTTATTAGGTCTACTTGCTAGATTCCTTTCTAGTAAGATTTTATTTTTATTTTTAGGTCTTCTTTAGTCTATCTCATTTCTTTGTGCCTCTGTTAGTGAATTAACCTCATTGACTATTCCGTTGACCATTATGGAAAACGCGAATCCACCCCTTTCCCCTGAAGAAGTGGCTGTTTTACATGAATAGATTGAGAGTGAGATTAGGGAGCTTAGAGAGCTTAATAGGTTGGTTAAGATTGAACTCGAACATACATTTAGTGACCTAGCAACCGCCTTGTATTCAAATAAGAACCTAGGGCCTAATGACTTTGTGAATATTGTTGAGAGACTAGAAGAGGAGGCAATGGATCCGAAGCTTAACGACTACTTTAATCTATACCCCACTAAGGAGGAGATTGCATATTATAATAATCTTATTGATAACCCGCGATCTCCTTTCACCATAATTGAACCTAAGATCAAGAGAGGCGATCCTAAGAATGCTAAGATACCATGTATGATTGGATATAGGCACATTAGCAATGCTTACATTGACTTTAAATCTCCAATCAACATTATGTCCTCAACGGTTTATAATGATATAGTGAACACAAGACTTGAACCTAGAAGGGATCCCAAGTACCCCGGTGGAGTTTTTAACTTTGTCGGGAGAGTTAAAGGTTTACGTGTCTTTGTTGGTAATTTCACTTTTGTCACCGACTTTATGATTGTGGAGGATCTTGCTAATGTTATTGATTGTCGATTATCCAATGTTGTGTTTGGCAAACCATTTGTTGAGGAGTCTAAGTTAGAATATGATGAGGTAGAAGGCACGATCCGATTTGCAAGTAACACCGATAGTATCACTTATAGGATGCCCAATAGGATGAAAGAATTTCGCTTTATATCTCGTTTGGATAAGGACAACGTTGGTGCTTTTGAGGATATTAATGAGAAGGATAAGAAAAAGGGCGTGGACTATGTATGGGAAAAAAGGAGTCTTTACTACAAAGATTGCTTGGCCCTTGGACCAAGGTATAAAGTCGATGAAGAATTTGCCCAAATGATTATGGGGGCGATTGAGAAAAAGGTGATTGGTTTCTACAAGGAATATCTACAATCGGAAAGTAGAACCAATGATGAGATCACGTAGTAACCCATGACTTTGAGTCTAGCTACAAGACTCGTAAATAAAGAAAAGCGCTTCTTGGGAGGCAACCCATGTTTGTGTGATTTTATTTGTTTGATTGTTATTTGCTTCCGTATGCATGTTTAGTTTTTATTGTTGGTTGATCATGTTTCTAAAATAAAATGTGGAAATACTTTACTATGTTGTTTGGCCTAGTCTTAACTCCAACCTAAAAGTATTTTTGCAAAAAATAAGTGTAAGGGGAAACCCCAAATATGTTTTTAAGAAACAAACCGATCATGATTCTCCACAATAATAAATGAGAATGTATATTCGTATTTGTTAGAGTCAAATGCTTGTATTGAGTCATAATGAAGTTTTGCAGGATTTTCCAGGAAGTAGGACCAAGTTTTTCCAGAAATTTTCCGGAAACTTAACATAAGAATTTCTGCAGGTCCATTCTGACGGTGTCAGAGTTTACTCTTGACGGCGTCAGGAGTCAAAAATCTGGAAATTTTACCGGTTTTGTTTTTCTAACGGAGTCTTATGGTTTTTGTGAATTATTAAGTTTTATAATCTCCAGGAAATCTGCAAACTTCATTCCACAAGCATTATATCTTACTTTGTTTTCTAGGATTTAGGAACTTATATAGGATGCACCGATTTTACGCGAGGTTGTCTTGTCTATTTTGTCAGGATTTACAGGTTATGTTTGACAAGGAGATGATTTATATTCTGGAAGGGAAGCTTTGATTGTTCGTTTTCTTGGAAGAAGATTTAACCTGGCCAACCTAAAATCCATACCGAGCGAATCAGGGGAGTATTTGATTTCATTCTCTTTACTTTTTCACTTTTACATTCTTTACTTGAACATTGGGGACAATGTTCATCTTAAGTGTATGGGGAGGGTAAAAAGATGATACCTTACATATGCACTTTCGCTTGAGTTTGTTTTGTTTGATAGTAGATGTGTAATAAAACTACGAGAAATACTTGTTAGTGTAATTTAGCGCCAAATTTAAAATTTTTTACAACATTTAGGAGTGAAACTTTAGCCATAGCAAGCGTCTCATGGATAGGAGATTGTATGACTAGCACAAAACCGTATATTCAGAAAAATTTTCCACCCAAATATGTGAGGTTCGCCTTTAGATTTGATAGGAAAAGCATTCATTATTAGTGCTTATGAGTGTACCGGTAGCATTTAGATTCTAGAACTTGCGTTAGTGATGCATCCCGAGACCGCTAGTGAGACTACATTCGTGTGGTAGGATTTACTACATGATAAGAGACATTAGGATCACCCTTGTGTTAAACCCGTATTACAATTACTTGACCATTTAAGTCATACTACTTGGCTAGTTAAGTCAACTAATTTTTCCCATACCCTTAGCGTTGTACTCATTTTTAGTACACGAAACCCCTAGTACACCCCTCCGAGCCTATCTTTTCGTTTCTAACTTTAAGCATTTTACTTAAAGGAAGAATTTGTTACACCCCACTTAAATGTACAACCAAATCGCCTTAGCCTTCCGTGTATGCGCTCATCTTTAGTGCATTATTGTTATTTGTTAAACCCTAAGTTAACTTTCTAATTGATTACATGGTTGCTAAGTCAAGTCATATCCTTGTACATATTGTTTTGGGACGATTGGGACTCATGGGTAAGTACTTATTTATGGAGTAATGGGAAAGAACATCATTTATTACCCCCATATATACGTTAATCTTAAAAGTGCTACAAGTGTTTTGATTTTCTTAATTCGAGTCATTAGAATAGTTAATGTAAAGTATGTAAAGATTCAAGTGTAAGGGGAATTTTCATCCCCTATGATGTATTATTTTGGATGGTAGGGTAAGAGTGTATGCAAAAAAAAAAAAAAAAAAAAAAAAAAAAAAAAAAAAAAAAAAAAATCGAAAAAATCAAGAAAAAGAAAAAAAAAATATAGAAAAAGAAAAAGAGAAAAAAAACATACGGACTACCATCCCGTTTTTCATTCTATGTTCATTTTATGTTTTTGTTATTTTTCATTTATTAGCTTAAGTCGAGTCTAGTCTTGGCTTAGCAACGCCATATTGTACATGTAATTGACCAAGATTGTTAACTCGCCACCAGTAAAACTTCCTTTATCCAACAAAACCGTGTAATTCATATCCCTATACCTAACGTTACAACCCTTTAAAAGACCTCTTTGATAGTTTATCCTAGGTGCTTACGCCATGTGGTGGAGGTTTGATCCTTTCCCAAGCCTATGGTAATCTATTTTGCTATGACAGGTAGTGAGAGATATCTTCTATTTCCATAATGTTAGATTACTTTATTACACCCGAGAGATGTGAGTATCTAAACACTATTTGTGAGGTGCTTGTGTATGATCTCCGTGCTTGTCTATTGGTCTTTAGTGGAACGATTATTTGTTGTAATTACTTTTATATTAGTGTTAAATGACCCCTATCTTGTCTTTTGAGTAGAATAAAAGCTCATTTGCTTGAGGACAAGCAAATCTCAAGTGTAAGGGTATATGATGAGGCGAAAAATGATCCGTTTTTAGGGGGTCATTTAAGCCCGAATCCGACTTTATTTGATCAAATATTGCCCTAAATCGTTCCTCTTGTGATTTTAGGTACTTGGAGAGTGAATTCTGGAAAAGAAGCCATTTTGGACGTTTTTGGAGCATAAAAGTGAAGAAAACGGCAAAGTATCAATTTTCCATGCTGGAAACACTAGGTGACGGCGTCAAGAGTAAAGGCTTGACGGCGTCAGACATCAAGAATAAAATACCGTAGTTGATGACGGCGTCAAAAGTCATCCTGACGGCGTCAAAGTCCCAAGAATAAAATACCGTAGCTGGTGACGGCGTCACACAGGCCGTCATAAGTAGATCAAGGCCGTCCGAGGAAGTATTTGGCGGCGAGGTGACGGCGTCACATGGTTGTCTTGACGCCGTCAGCCCAGTTTTCCTATATATAGTTTTCTAGTTTTTTCATTAAAAAGGGAGAAGTTTTGGAGAAACCCTAAAGACGAATTTGGTGCAACTTTTACAGGTTTTTCAAGGGTTCCAAACCCTTGATACCTTGCATTGTAATTGAGATAAGTGTTCTTCTAATTCAATCAATATGTCTATGTGTTGGTTGTCTATATCTTGTTCTTGTCTCAATTCCATTATGCTAGGCTAGATCTCTTTTGTGTTTGCTTAGATCTAATGAAACCTAGATATTGATTATGTGTTGATTACTTGTTTATTCTTGTTCTTGGATGAATGATTTTATATGATAGGCTTAAGAAAACTGGCAGATCTCCAAATGGTAACATGCTTGAACGTCTTAAGAAACATGAACCGAGGCGTACTAGGTCTTTATTGGTTGTAGTTAATGCATGAGCCACTGTTTACAATCCCTATAGTTGTGCTGGGTCATGGTGTAGGAGGAGATAAGAGCTCATAGAATTGGGGAGTTATGTATGCCGCCCCATGAATGGTATTAAGGAATACGATCCGTCATCCATGCAATTATAACAAGTAATTAACGTGTAAAAGATATCTAGGGAGTAATGAAGTCTAAGTAAACACATTTTCTCCAATCACTGCTCACAACCTTAGTATAAATTAGTTTATTTTCATTTTTACTATTTTATTTTGATTGCATCTTAGTTTTGGGTTAGTTGAATAGCAACTAATTCCGCCCACTCTTTCAAAACCCGAGATTTTACTTGCTTTTATAAAAACATAAAAAATACAAAAATAATCATCCCTCACCTTTAGAACTAGTAATTAGGCTTTCTAATCCTAGCGACACTATTCCTAAGCTGAACGATCAATCCCCCGGTACTTGTCACTATACTATACTACAACGATCAGGTACACTGCCTGGTGGGGGTTGTAAGCTTCTCGAGATCCCTCGAGAGGTAAAGCCTGTTGCGATTCCCACGCATCAGTTAACATCACTATGAGGAAGGTAAATCTTTTACTTTCTATGGATGATAATGATGATTGAAAATCTTACTTAGGTTATATTAATGTTGATCTTAAGTATGTTGAAGAGCAAAGACTTAATTTGTTTTCAAAATTTAACAAACCGAGTTTTGAATTAAATCATTGTAGAGATGAATTACTTGCTTTAAAACAAGCCAAGCTTGAAAGTGTTACAATTCAAATTCAAAACTCTGAACTTGTAAAACAAAATCAAGCTCTTCAGGAAGAACTTAAGAAAGAAAAGGAAATTATTTGGAAATGGACTCAGAAAACCCCCAAACTTTATGAAACACTGAGTCTCACACCCAGCCCCAAAAAGGCAGGTCTGGGTGATGATCAACTCACTGAAGTTTCTGGGGAGAGTAGCCATTCTACAACTTTTCTATTAAGCAACATACTCTCTAGCAAAGAACTTGCTCCCAAACCCAGTGATTGGATTGAAAGAAACAATCCTGATAGTAAAATGCAAAATTTTAATACTGGAAGAATCTTGGAGCCTGAAAGTTAGGCTATCAAGGAGCTGCTAGGAGTCACTGATGAACTTAGTCCTACTGAGTCCATCACTGAGTCTAAGTCTGATTCACCACTCCCTCCACTGAAACAACTTCAGGGAGCGGAACCCAATTATGACCTTGCACCATTAGTCTATCAACCACAATCTCCCAAAGAGAAATCAGGGTTAGGAAAGACTATTCTGAAAAGACCTACTCCTGCACCCACTGAACACCAAAAACCTTCAGTACCCACTGAAGTGAAGCCTGAAAGCACTGATTCAAAGGTTGATCAGCTTACTGAACTTGTTAGGATGCTGAGTGAGAAAATCGAGTCTACTGAGAAAAACTCTGACTCAAAATCAACAAAGCCCTCAGTATCCTCAGGCTCTTCCAAACCAAAAACCACACCCAGACCCTCAGGGAGATGTGAACTGTGCAATTATCCAAATCACAGCACTGATAAATGCTACAGAGTCCTATTTTGTATGATATGCAAACAAGAGGACCACAGAACTTGTGATCACATCCCCCCCACTGCTTCTTTAGAAGCAAGGGGTCTATACAAAAACCAAGGCTATCAGTATGCCACACCTTCCAAACAAAGACTGAAGGCTAAGCCTTTCTCACCATGTCCTTACTGTGGTTTCAATGATCATCTTCCTGATGATTGTATGATGAAAGATTGCTGTGACATCTGTGGATATCCCTCCCATGAAACCAGGGGACATGACAAAGTTATTCAGTCCAGAAGGAAAAACCAGACCAACACTTCTCAGTCACCTGAGGCATCAACCTCCAAAAAATGTAAAACATGTGGAAGCTCAGGTCACACAACTTCAGACCATGATTCACTAACTGAGTTCAAAAAGTCCCTGAGGACCAAGCCCACTAGAACGTGGGTCAACAAGAAAAACTAACCTAGTTTACTGTTTGTGCAGAAACACATCAAGGATCCTACTTGGCATATAGACAGTGGATGCTCCAGAAGCATGACTGGTGTGAAAAGTTTTCTACACAAATATGTGGAAGAGCTAGGACCCAAAGTAGTATTTGGTGATAACTCATCAGCTCCCACTGAAGGTTATGGTTCAGGAAACCGCAATGGTATAGTTTTTACAAGAATAGCTTATGTTAATGGTCTCAAGTACAACCTGATAAGTGTTTCCCAACTATGTGATGCCAAATACATAGTTCAGTTTGATGACAAGAGAGGGACCATCTTTAATGCCAATAAGGAAGTTGTGTTGATTGCCCCTAGGAGGGATGATGTATATGTCCTTGACATGTCATCCCTGACTCAGGATGGGACTTGTCTATTCTCAAAGGCAAGTGAGACAATCAACTGGCTATGGCATAGGAGACTCTCTCATTTCAACTTCAGGAGCATCAACAACCTGGCCAAACAGAACAAAGTTCTGGGCCTTCCATCCCTGGTGTATACCAAAGACAAGCCTTGTTCTGCTTGTGTAAAAGGAAAACACCACAGGGCATCATTCAAAACCAAACAAACCTTTTCCATCAAAAGCTGGCTATATCTTCTTCATATGGACCTTTTTGGACCTGTCAGTCCAATGTCCATTCACCATGAGAAGTATACTCTGGTCATTGTGGATGAATACTCAAGATATACTTGGGTTTACTTCCTGACCAAGAAGAGTCAGGCAGCTGATACCATCATGTCATTTGTCAAGAACATTGAAAATCAAAATGATGTCAAAGTTTAACAGATCAGGACTGACAATGGCACTGAATTCAAAAACCAAGACCTTGAGTGTTTTTGTGATGAGAAAGGAATTTCTCAAAATTTCACTTCTCCCTATTCTCCTGAACAAAATGGAGTAGCTGAAAGGAGAAATAGAACACTCATTGAGGCAGCAAGAACAATGTTAAATGGCTCAGTCCTCTCAAAACATTTTTGGACTGAGGCAGTTAAAACAGTCTGCTACACTCAAAATAGGTCAATCATTGTGAAAAGGCATAACAAGACTCCTTATGAGATATTCAAAGGAAGGATTCCTGACATCAACTACTTTCATGTATTTGGGTGTCCTATGTTTATACATAATCACAAGGATCACTTGGGTAAATTTGATGCCAAAGCTGATGATGGATACTTCCTGGGATATTCCCTGGTTTCTAAAGCCTTCAGGGTGTTCAACACAAGGAGACAACAAACTGAGGAAACTTATCACATTACGGTTGATGAGAGCACTGAATCCATCAGGTTCTTAAATTCCTCAGTGGAAGAAATTGGTGTTGATGACTCATCAAGATATCCTCCTGATGAGTATCATCCTGAGAACAGTCCCTCAACCCAATACCAAGCTGATGCTGACGTCTCCTATTTCATCATCCCTCACAACTTACCCCAACCACCTATCAGTGAGTTCATTGAAACTCGGTCTGTCTCAAATGAGACTGAAACCACTGAACAAATTGTTCAGGAACCCTCAGAACAAATTGTTCCTACAGAAGTCACTGAAACACATAATGATGAGTCACCTCATGTTCCTGAGTCTGAACCTAATCAGGCTCCTTCAAGCTCAAATTCTTATCCCAAACCTCAGGATAGCTGGACTAGATCCAAAATCATTGAGCTTGTGAACATCATTGGTGAACCCACTGAAGGCATGCTCACAAGAAGCAAGGCTGCTAAACTCAAGGCCGCTACTGCCAATATATGTCTTTATGCTGACTATCTCTCAGAGATTGAGCCAAAAAATATCAAAGAAGCCCTGACTTATGAAATTTGGGTTCAGGCCATGAGAGATGAATTGGAACAATTTGACAGAAATGATGTCATGACCCTTGTTGAATGCCCCCAGGGTGTTTTAATCATTGGTATGAAATGGGTCTTTAAGAACAAGACTGATGAGAATGGCACAGTTATCAAAAACAAAGCAAGACTGGTTGCCAAAGGATATAATCAACAGGAAGGTATAGACTATGAGGAAACTTTTGCACCTGTTGCTAGAATGGAAGCCATCAGGATCTTCCTTGCCTATGCTACTTACATGAACTTTAAAGTTTACCAAATGGATGTTAAAAGTGCATTCCTGAAAGGTAACATCAAAGAAGATGTTTATGTGCAACAGCCTCCTGGTTTCGAAAGTAGTGAATACCCTAACCATGTCTACAAGCTTAACAAAGCCCTTTATGGACTGAAACAAGCACCCAGGGCATTGTATGAAACTCTTTCAGCCTTCCTGATCCAAAACAAGTTTGTCAGAGGAAAGATTGATAACACACTGTTCATCTACAGAACAAAGGATGATCTCATTCTTGTCCAAGTATATGTTGATGACATCATCTTTGGCTCAACAAGTTACAAACTTTGCAAACAGTTTGAGAAACTGATGACCACAAAGTTTGAAATGAGCATGATGGGTGAACTCACATACTTTCTTGGACTCCAAATTAAACAAACTGAAAAAGGAATATCCATTTGCCAAGAAAAATACCTCAGGAACCTACTGAAGAAGTATGAGCTCACTGACTGCTCTTCAGTAAAAACTCCTATGGTTCCTCCAAACAACCTTGGCCCTGATCTCACTGGAAAATCAATGAATCAAACCCAATACAGAGGAATGATTGGCTCCCTGATGTACTTACTTGCCTCAAGGCCTGATATCCAATTCTCAGTTTGCCTGGGTGCCAGATACTAGGCTGACCCTAAAGAATCACATCTTACTGCTGTCAAGAGAATCATCAGGTACCTGAAGGGTACTCCAAACCTTGGTTTGTATTACCCAAAATGTTCAGGATTTGATCTTAAAGGGTACACTGACTCTGACTATACAGGATGTAACATGGATAGGAAAAGTACTTCAGGATCCTGCCAATTTCTTGGTGGTAAACTTGTGTGTTGGAGTACAAAGAAACAACAGTTGGTGGCCATGTCCTCAGCTGAAGCTGAATATATGGCTGCTGCAAGATGTTGTGCAAATGTACTATGGATGAAGAGCCAACTGAGTGACTATGGCATTCAGTATAAGATGGTACATATCTTTTGTGATAATACAAGTGCCATAGCCATCTCAAACAATCCAGTACTTCATCAAAGAACCAAACACATTGACATCAGATACCACTTCATCAGGGACCACATCACTAATGGTGAAATTGAACTACATTTCATCCCCACTGAATATCAGCTAGCTGATATCTTCACAAAACCTTTGGATGAACCCACTTTCACAAGATTGAAAGCTGAATTGGGCATGTTGGACCTAGAATCAGGAAACTGATCAAAAGTGTTCCAACCTGATGTAAATTCTCTAGGTCCCTGATCACACCCTTCCTGAAAACTCTTTTTTTTGAATGAAAATTCATTCAGGGGGCTTAGGATGAAAAATGGCATTGAATACCCTAACTAAATGCTCTAAGTACTTAGTTAGTTAATGTCCTAGGTAGGTAACTGAATCCTATTAAATATAGGAATATATGTCACTTACACAACTGACATCCACTCCTTGGGCCCCCACATCTCTCTCACCAAACACCACTGAGCATTAAATGCTCCCTCACACACAAAAGTTGTGATGATTTTTCTCTGCAAAAGTGCATTATTTGCAGAGCCGCACAACTGTTCACCCACGATGTGAGAGAAAATAGGGTAATGGGAATCGTGATATTTTATGCGGATATCAAACCAACATTATTATGCTGTTTCGGTTGAATAAATTAAACCTTTGGTATCCGCAACATCACTACCCTAATTCCCACCCTATAAATACCCCCACAAAGAAGAACACATACACACTTTTAAAAATCTTATCAAAACTCTTGCAAAATTATTTCAAGAACTTTTGCTTTAAAAATCTGTGTGTGCTTCTTCTTTATTCAAAACCAGACCTTTTTAAAACTAAAATGGCATCTTCTAAGGTCATAAAATACGCACCCAATGTGGAATTCCAAATGGAAAGCGTAGACCTCACCAAAAACAATGTGGTGGGGAACTTTGCCTACCCTGAAGGGTTCCCTGCTTACAGGGATGTGGTGAAGTTCCTACAAAACTGTTTTCTCACCACCACATTCACAAAGACCCCCTCAGTCATCTATCATGACTACTTGAGGGAATTTTGGTACTCAGCGGTGGTTGAAAACCCTGATGCGCCAAAGGAGGCCAAAATCAAGTTCTCAGTGAAGAATGAGACAAAGTCCCTTGTTCTTGACTACAAAACCTTTGTCAAAGCCACTGGCCTTGACTACACTGAGACTTTTGTTGCCCCACCCACTGAAGAGGAGGTTAAGTAACTCCTCTTAGAACTAGGGTCCTATGATAAGAATCATCCTGATGTTGCTCCAGGGGCCCTACTGAACAAAGCCCCCATCACCAAAACATGGTTCCCTGCCCCTTGGAGGATCCTGATGACATTCGTTATTCAGGTCCTTGGGGGGAATAAGTCCTCAACTGAGCAACTGAACACTACTCAATCAATGATAGTGTACTGTCTCATTGAGGGTAAAAAGATTGACCTTGGATAAATTATCTTCAGGGACCTCATAGGCAAACTGGGTGGGAAGTCTAGGCAAAAACACATGTCTTACCCTAGATTTATTTCCTGTGCCCTGAATGACCTACTAGGGTCTGAGTATATCAAGCCTGATAGTGTCGGCTTTGAACCTGATGTCTTGCATAAGGCAAATTACTCACGTGACCCTAATGAGGTAACACCTGTCGCCCTGACCACATACATGCTGACTGCTATCCAGGGTGACAACATAGTTTCACCAATTCCCTCTCCCACCAAAAAGGTGAAGAGGAAGAAGGGACAGGGGTCCAGGAAGGTGGCTAAACCCAAGCCACTCACCACTGAGACCTCTGCCCCTAAGCCTGACAAAAGGGGGCAGCAACAACAGACCCTGACTGCTGACACCCTCAGGATCATTAGCCAATCTTTGGCCCAAAAACAAAGGCCAACGGAGGGCACTGAGACATCACACTCAGTGTCCTCGGGACACAACATACAACCCGCTGATAGGGACACAACATTCACGGCTCCTAGTGATGGTACTGAGAAACACCCATCAGTGCCTGAAGGGGTCACGAGGGACAAAGATTCAGAGGGACACATACCACCCGCTGATATGGAACTCACAACCAACCCCGAAGGTGCGCATAACTCGGGAACTGACC
This sequence comes from Artemisia argyi, assembly GCA_030686995.1. Lineage (NCBI taxonomy): Eukaryota > Viridiplantae > Streptophyta > Magnoliopsida > Asterales > Asteraceae > Artemisia > Artemisia argyi. The sequence goes on from CM060693.1 coordinate 29,302,725, forward strand.
CTGAGGACCAGGTAGATAAAACCCAATCTACCAGATTTGAGGGGTCAGGACCTGGCCAAAACAAAGGCGAGTCTTCTTATGAAGAGGAGCCGGCTAACCTTTCTTTGCAGATTCAGTCCCTAGCTGAAGCTCAGGCAGCTCTGTACTCTGATGATTAATTCAACAGTGATGAGGAAGTCTTCAAGGCCAGAGAGGATATGGATCTTGAGGAGACAGTCCCTGAACCAATTCCTCAGTCTCCTCAATCTTCTAACCATGACGATACTGACACACAGTCCGAGCCAGAGTCCTCAGGAGATGATCAGGCTCCTCTCACTGTGAAGACCTTCACCAAATTCATCAAAAAAATTACTAACATTTTGTACAGGGGGATCACTGATGAGGTCTTTGACATGCACACTGAACAGGCGGTTCACTTTCATAATCTCAAAGATGCTGTCGAAGACTTCGATGAAGATGTCAGGGAACAAAATTCCTCAGTCAAGCATTCCCTGACACAGATGATCACTCGCCTGAATTAGTTTTTGATAACCCTCAACCAGCTGAATGTAGGGGTTCAGTCGGTTCAAGAATCAGTCAAGGATGATCCTGAACTCACCAGGAAGCTACTTCAGGCATCCGAGACATATCAGGTAAACTCGGTGGCTCTCACTGAGTTACTTGACTTGCTGAAGGGTTCTAATCTTCAGGGTGTCACCACTACGGTGGAGTCTCTCAAATCTTCCTTCATCAAAATGGACAGCCCTTTCACACTGAGGGGGAGCATGTCACTGAAGCAACACCAATCACAGAAGTTCCACCACAGGAGGAACCAGTCTCCTTTTCTCTCAGACAGGATGGAGGCAAAAGTATTGCTACCACCTCTAGTCCTGAAAATGTGCTCAAGCCAGCCTCAACCATGGTCAGATTTGACCCTGATGCACCTATCAAGGTCCCGTTTGAAATCAATGGAGTAGTACATCATCTCACTCATGGCGAAATTCAAGCTCACATGGAAAGGACTGAGACACTACTCAAGGTGGCTGAGGAAGAGAGAATGAGCAAGCCTGTTCTCATTCAGGCTGTTCATGAGGAAGCTGAAAAGATTGGGTTAAATACTAAGGCACTAGCAACTGAACAAGCTGGTGCAGCCTTTAAAAAGGCTCAGGAAGAAGAGCTAAATGCTCTCAAAAGGGAAAGGGAAAACAAGCTCAGGAAGGATGCTCAAATCAGAAAACACAGGATCGAAAAATATACTTGGGTGATGAAAGAAAGGTTAAGACCAGAAACCATCACTGATATCCAAATCCATAGAAACACCGATCCTGCAGTGGTTACCGTCTTCAGGGGACGTGATAAGAGAATACTTGACATCCACAAGCCTTTCAAGTTTGCAGACTTTGGCATCACTGAGCTTGATGAGCTTCGTTCTATCATCGCCAAAAAGAACAAAGTTGTGGTACCTAAACTTCTCGAATCACTGAAGGATAGGTATGACAGACTGAGAGCAATGCCTGAGGCTCTTAACATTCCCTTACTTTTTCCTGACTCAGCAGAAGAGACTGCTCCATCTAAGGCTTCCAAGAGGAAAAGGAAGCAAATAGAGTTGGAGCCTGAGATCAAGGTACCAGGGTTAGAGTGTGACAGGTCGCTTCCTGAAGGGATCACGTTCGTGAACAATGCGGTCCTTGAAGCTCCTGAAAGAGGCTTGTGCTTCACTGATGAATATGGAAGCCTGACTTTCCAAAGGTGGTCTGATATGGATAAGGCAGGAATCAAAGAAATGCTCATGTGCCTCATGTTGGCGTCCCCCATTCAGAGTGATGAGAACAAAAGATTCTGCCAGGACTTGGAAGCAATGATCAATGAACATCCTGAAAGACACCTACTCAGATCAAAGAAAGCAAAGCTTGAAAACCTTGGATACCACCTGAACATCTGATCTGCAACAACTATCTTTTTATTTTTCTTGTAATTTGTAGGACTTGTAATAACTATGAATAAACTTTGATGTTTTGTTTAAAATTATGTGTCCTACTTATAATTACAACAACATTCAGTAAGAGATGAAGACCCCTACCAACTCACACTGAATCAAGAAACACTTAGGCTATTTGTATGTTCAAATAGGGGGATATTGTTGGGTCACTGAATTCCCCAATCTTCTTCTAACAAGGATTTGAACGTAAAATAACCTAAGTATAAACAAGTCACTAAGTGAACAGTATCTCAGTGAGTCATCTTCAGGATGCTTAGACCGAGCCTAAGAAGAAAGGTTCTCCATTCAGTGAGGCGGAACTCAGTGAAGCGTGATCTAAGCCAAGAAGAAGGTGATGGGTTCAGTGAGGATGACAATAACTCACTGAACCCCATGACTCCTCAACAACTTCATGGTACTGAAGACTGATGACTAGAAGACTGAAGTTTTGGCGGGACTGGGCGGGAAAGTTTGATCTATTTCACTAAAGTGCTTTATCACTTTAAGGTCAAACTTTCCTCAAATGGTTAAAACTAGGCTGTCATCAGAAAGTGCTTTTTGGAATTAACCCAAAGAAGTTTCCCTTGCCAGAGAATAAAATCTATCAAGATTTTATTGAGGAACACTTAGGTCCATTGTATAATAGGGTTGTTCACATTTGTGTATAAATAGGTAGCATAAGAGAGGAGTAAAAGTTGACAAGTTTGTGCAATTAATGCTAAGCATTCACAAACCACTTTTACTCCTCCAAAGAACAACATAACCCCTGAGATAGCTCAGTGGGTCCTGAAAGTTGTCACTCAACATAGATTGAGTTTAGTGAGGAGTCAATACCATACTTGTCGTTTTCAATCCCAAGTGTTATTCCGCAAACACTTGGGTACGATTCTTTTTGATTAACTTCTAATAAAGAATTAAACGTTGGAAAATATTGTCTCTTATGTTTACGTTACTTTATTGTTAATCGTTTTTATACATCTTTGTTTAATGTCATAGAACTTGGTTACTTTAGCTTTGTAGTTATAGTTAACCAAGTAAAAGGGACCAACAATACGATATTGCCAAATTTGTAGTTTCAAATGGTTATTTTATCAATTGAAAGGTGATATAGTCTACAAGCTTATTAGATGTTATATATGATGAACAAATTTCATCTGAGTAATAGAAGATGTCTGACCGATACTCGAGGATGCTAATATTGAATATACTTAACAAGGTTTGTTGCAATTGTAGCTGTTAATATTTTAGTATGCATTAGCTACATTACTAATTGTAATCTAATCACTCTCATTCCTTATTTTTTCAATCTCAGAAACCAGATATCAACTTCACGCGAATGAACTTTCTTTTACACGACTTATGCGTGGCATGATTATATGAGAGCTCCTAACCATGCAACTACCATGGAATGGGCTTGGGGCTGCTCAGGTTTGTTCGAGCCAAAACCTGTTCTTTTGTTTTTGTTTTTGTTTTTTTTTTTTTTTTTTTTTGTTTTGTATTTTTTTTTTTTTTTTTTTTTTTTTTTTTTTTTTTTTTTTTAAATCATGGAGCACAAAAATCTTAGTAAACTACTAAGGGTGATGTGTTGGGTTCTATTGAAGTAGAGGGTTCTAAAGAGGGTGTAGGCCTAGAAGTTTTCTTTCCTAAGGGTTTACTAGGAGTATCTTTATTCTTAGACATAGTTTCAGGTTTTCTCTTTTGTTTTAAGTTGTCTATTACTACCATTATTACTATTATTATAAGTATTACTATTCCTAGGTACTTGAAACCAGCTAGGGTAGTATCTATAGTATCTCCTAAGTGGAATTTCCTAATGTGTATTCTGAGAAATGTCAAATCCTAAGATATAATCTAATATCCTAAAATATATATGTAGGTATCCTAAGGGACTAGGTAAGGGAAATTTTTATCCTAAAACAACCTATTCCTATAGGGTAGAAGATTTGCTATTGTGTCTATCCTAAATTAGGGGTTTTAAGGCTTAAGGTGGAGGTTTTACTATTTAATCCTTTGTTTTTCCTAACATTCCTTATATCTAATCTAGGTTCTAGTTCTAATGAATTTCTAGGCTAAATCCTATCTTATAGGGATTTTTTCCTAATTTTTCTATCTATTGGGGTAGGGATTTTGATTTCTAACCTATAAAACCTTAAAGATTCCTAATCTTATTATTTTTTTTCTATTTCCTCAAGGGTTTCTTAGATAGCCTATCCTAGTGATCTAAGGTATTCTATACTTAAGCTTATGTTTTCTAGGGATATCCTAGAGTTATTTCTAACCTCGAGTACGGGAATCCTAAATATGATTTGGGTTTTTCTAAGGGGATGGGGAAAACTAACTTGGAAAAATCATAGTAATCTAAGGAAATAAAAAGGAAAAGGATAGGAATATGCTTGTATATAACTATCATATATTTGCATATGGGATAGTTAGGGGTAGATTCTCTAACTAGGAAGAAGATAGCTTGAGAAAGCTAAGGAAGTAGTGAGGGTTTAGAGATCAGAGGAGAAAGAATTAAGATCTGTATGGTTTAGAATAAGAATTCTCACCATTGATAAGGGAGAGTGTTTGAAGGCAATTGGGTTTTAGGAAAAGAGGAAGTACGAGGAGAGTTAAAAAACAGTTTAGAGAATCTATGTATCTAAGGCATCAGGGTAGTTTTCCTAAATTCCTAGGGGTAAGGGTTCGGGGTAGGTTATAACAAGTACCTAACTTGTCATGTTCTATGGGTTATATCTATTCTCCTAGAGGTTACTATTGGGTTAAGGGTGTCCTAGGGTAATATGGGAGAGGCATACCTAAATCTAGTTTATCTAAATTATCCTAAGTGAGGGGTATTAGGTAGTTTCTAAAACATAACTCATTTTATTGATTTCCTATCATACATATCCTATAGGCACTACTTATTCTAGGGCATAACTCCTAAGGCTATAAAAGGCATATTGTTTAAGGGTTTATAAGGTTTTCCTAATTCCAAGAGTTTGTGTTTTCTATGTTTGATTGATGATTTTCCTCATCATCATCTATTATCTTTTCTAAAGTACAAATCCTAAAGCGGGCAAAGGCTATTTTATGGTGGTGTTTCATTTGGTTTTTCTGTATTTTAGCTACTTTAAAACGGTTTTCTTGTAAGGTATTTCTTAAACTACTATAGTTAGCTTGATTTTCTAAGTTATTATCATGACCTTTTTCTATCTTCTCAAGAAGGTCAAGGAAAATTTCATCTAAATTATTTAAAATTTCATCTAATTGATTTTCCTCATTTTCTAAAGTTGTCCTAGTGGGGTTTTCTCCAAATTCATCTTTCCAAGATGAAATGGGAGGGTTTACTAAGTAAGGGGCAGGTCCTAAAGTGTAGGGTTGCCTTGGGTCATATCTAGGGGTATAGGTAGGGATAGGGTTTCTAGGTATACATGGTTCTCTAGAAAGAAAGAAACCATGGGGTTCTAATCTAGATGTGGGGAACGGTGGGTGTATAATAGGGTTTAGGGGAGGAATAGGTGATGCCTTAGCATAGAAATCTCTTAAGTGTTTTAAATGAGGGTTATCTAAAAAAGGTGTATATCCTAAGGGTGAAGGTGTATCTAAACTATTCCTAAAGTCTTCTAAGTGATTGAGGATATATGGTTTAGGGGAATAATCTAGTACATTCGGAGAGGGAAGATCATTCTTCGGATGTAAACTAAATGAGACGGGGGGTAGAGTAGTGGGGAGTGGACATAACTATATAATAGTAAAAATACTGTAAATCATTTAGTAGTTAAGCAAGCAATTATTATACTAACCTTAGCACGTATAGTTACGGAGGATGGTAGAGGTACTGAGGACTTTCTCGAGTTTAGGAAAAATTGTTGTAGTTTAGGTTTTAACCTTGTTCTCTACAACTGAAGCTCTGATGCCAATCTGTAACACCCCTATTTTTCACTGATCGCAGCAGATTAAGTGTTTGGGGTATTACTTCATAGAATCACAGTTACAGTAATAGAAAATGACTCGAAAGGAGACGTTTTTAGAAATTTAGATATCATTCATTTAATTATCAGAGTTTTATTAGTAAAAGATATACTTTTACTTTTGATGAGATCCCAAAGTCTAAGTGTTAGATTATGTTTGAATGATAACCGGTTTGAAAGTCCTCCGAGTTTAGTGCCTCCTTCTCCTATATCTTTGTAGAAGTGATATACCTAGAATACATGCTTAAAAGTCAACGCTAGGTGTTGAGTAAGAATTATAGGTTTAAGTGTTAGTGAATACAAGTTCCCTGGATTCCGTTGTTACACCCATCTGGGAAAATGTAGTGTGTGTGTAATAATTGTGATGCATGCACAATTACCATGTATGGGGTATGTTGCACTAAGCTCACGAACCACACGTTAACAATCCGGGTCATGGGGGCTGCATACCCAACCATGAGGGGATGGGAAGGATAACTTTCCAAAGTTAATCCTTCAGTGGGTTCAAATATAGCACTTATTGGTACCATCCAAAAAGATGTTGTAATACTCCGTAAAATCTCAGGTCATTTATTAATGCTAATTATCGACACTATTCTAAACTAAGCCATTTTTGCGGGCTAATTTGAATTTTTTTTATATGAGACACCATTTGTTTGACACCCAATTATTTTGAACACCGTTTGTTTGACACCCGATTATGTTTTGTCACCTGATATCACCCGATTGTCACACTTGGATGTCACCCAATGAGGATTAACACCAGTAACTCCCACTTGCGACCTGACACCCTAATTGGACACCGATATATTATTAATATATATAATAATGTATATATTAATTATTACAAGTTATTATCACTATATATGTATATATGAGTATATATATACGTATGACGACACCGTTTATATTTTTATGGTTTTCACGAACCGACACCGACACCAAAAACTAAAGTCACGATTATGCTAATCACCGATACCCCGTCATATTTTTGGGCCGACAAACCACAAGCCCACGCGGTTTCTTTCCTTTTGATTCACTTGGGCCGAGACTACCACAAGCCCACCTCCACTATTGTTTTCATTTGCACTTTGGGCTGAGCATTTCCCAAGCCCGTATGGCTTGTTATGTTATTCTTTCTTTTGCGTAGTATGTCACATAAAGCATAAACCAACTCCTTTGCAATTTGAAATACACACGTTTGATTATCTTGGTTCCCTACAACTCGACACAAATAAGCCACCTCCCCTTTTGACTTTGTTTCACACGACAAGAAGCCACCATTGTAGCCGTCAAACCGTTGGACAAACATGATGACCACCTAATTTTCTTACTCGACTAAGGACCAAGGGATCGTGTGCTTCTTTACCTCCAACATGCTATTACCACATGTGCTCTAAACAAATTGTTTAATACCCTACTAACCTAAACTACACTTAAACTACTCCAAAGAAAACCATTGTTGCTCCCTTAAACACCCCTACTTGACATGACAAGAACACAAGCCAAGGGAGAAGATTGTCTACCCTCGAATGACAACATAGAGATGTGTCTCACCATGTCAAACACACAACTACCTTTGCCTCTCCTATATAAACCCATATTAAATGCACTTTTGCCTCACACTTGCAAGAGTTCACAAGATTTAAATCATAAACACTCTCTATTCTTTTTGGTTACTGTCGCAGAACACAAGGAGCACACAGGCGAGGTGTTGGGTTGGAACGAGTTGGGTAACTCTTGGGGGTAAGGGATCGTTTGAACGAGGAGGGTACCACATTTGCTAGTTCTCGTTGCTCACATCACACGACATCATCACTACCATAATTGGTGTTGTAAGTTAACTATCACCTTTTTCATTTTCTACTTTTACTCGTATCATGCATACCACACTTACTTAGCATACGACACACACCATTTTACTAAGCATAACACTCGTTGCTTTGGTGAAGTTATATATGTCCACACCTCGACACCCTTAGGAAAAGGGCTCACCATTTCATTTTTACGCGTACAATACATATATTTTCTTCGACACACTAAATTTTCGACTCACACTTAACTAAACCAACGTAACATGCAAAGCATACTCGATCGTATACTATGAAAACGAAGCTAAAACCAAATCCTAGTCAAGTATGAATTTTGGACAAGAAAACCCACATTGGGCCTTAAACCGGGCTAACGAGCCCAACACAATTTTCGTATAAGATTTTCGATTTGGAAACTAAGATTTTCAAAATGATATAAAATTTATAAAAACTGATTTTATAAATTTTAGAAGATAAAAATAGTGACTTTTATAAAAATAAAAGTTAACTTTTCAAAAAATATATTTCGGACTATTTTTGCAAAAGTCCCACGGTAAGGGACTAAAAGTGTTAAAATCACAAACTTTCGGACTAAATAGTACATCACCGATTTCTAATAGAACGAGGGGTAGAAACTGTATTTTGGCCAAAGTATAAGTAATAAGGTGTAAAAGCTATGCCAAGGACTAAAATGTAATAATTTTTTACCAAAGGGTAAAAGATGTAACTTTAATAAAGTTAAGGGTCAAATATGACAAGGTACTTTATTAACTAATTATTTGTATAATTTGATTTTATATATAAATACGTATATATTTTGGTAACTTTAAAATAAATATATAACTTTACTAAAAATATTTAATTATAAATATTTTTAAACAATATTATTTTCACAAATGAGTTAATATTTATTGGACACCGTTTTGAAACAACGTTACAAATAACTACGTGAAGTTATTTTGGAATATAATAAGACACCCAGACGGATATCACCGTACATGAGACATCTCACATGTCAATTACGAAACGAATCTAAAACACCGATTACAATGTATTATTTAGGTCGCAAGTTGGAGGAATTTCATTGCTAGTCATAGCAGTACACCGTCACCTTTGAGCACCGTTGTGATTCACCCACACCTGTCAGGTGAGTTCATGGTCCTACATTTTTAATTATTTTTAAACCCCGTGGGGAGATACATGCTATAAATCGAACACAAGTATTTTCTGTATGCTATTATCACCTGATATTGCCTAAGTTGACACCTGTGCTACAAGTCCCTCATATCACGAACCTTAATCACTTGCGAGTGAGCGTGAATATAGTTGATAGATCTATTGGAATGGTAGCCCACCTCTGCCAAGGTGATCACTTGGCAGGAGGTGTGCTATATTCGAAGTATTATGGAAATTTGGCACATTTCCTGTCACCGAAGGCCCCTTGTCATTTACATCCACTGTGGTATAGGTGATTGTTATTATCTTTATGATATGTCGAATCGATGTTAAGGCTTGCGTTTCGTGAGGCTTAGGAGCAATAATACACCAGTTTAGTCAAGACCTGTCTATCTTGGCTTGTTTATTTCAAATGCTTGACTTGTGTTCACACTATTACTATTTAAACTACTATGGATTCACTCAACCTTTGTGTTGACTTTTGAAGCATGTTTATCTCAGGAAATTAGCAGGCATGGTGGCATAGAGCTGGCAAAAGGGCACACAAGAACTCCCTTTTTATTTCAATAATACTATCATTCTATTCAAACTCATCACTTCTTTTGCGAAACAATTAACATTTGGAAAATGTTTGTAACTCTGACTACTTTGAGTTTTCATGGAATGATATCGACTATCTTTTGAATTGTTTTCTGTGAGTATGACTATGTACTAAACTATAATGACTCTGATTAGACTTCCACTGCTTATCAAATTTTCGGGGTGTTACAGATGTTATAACAATGGGAGTTGTCAAACTCCAACAGATCTATCAACTATATTCGCGTTCGCGTGGGTAAAATATCCCAAACGATTAGATTCATGAATTTTGGTTATGTAGTGGTGGCAGTTAGTTTACTCGTGAAACAACCAAAGAAATAGACTTGTATTCGGTTTTAAGTAAAGCAAGTAGCATGTATCCCCCTCACAGGGTTTGTAAAGCATTTAGAGTGAAAGTTTTAAAAAGAATGTGACGCTATGAAAACTCACCTGGGCTTAGGGAAATCTAATTGATGCAAAAAGTGACTCGGGAACTAGACTGCCTTACTCACGTATCCTAGTGTGTTGTAGGTTTGGATGTATGTCAAGCTTTAGTTATCTTGTTTAAGTTTATTAAGTCATTGTTCTTAGGTTTGTTAATGTTTTAAATATAACATAACACTTTTCGGGCCATCACAATTCAGAAGTATATGACTCCTCACATGAAGCTCCCTACTATTGTATTATGTTATCAACATAATACCGTTCGGGCCATCATAATTCGGAACTTAATACTCCTCACGTGAAGCTCCCTACTATTGAGCTATGTTGTTATTAAGTTATAACATAACACCGTTCGGGCCATCATAATCCAGAAGTACATGCAATAATCGTTTGAGGAGCCAGGGCACTTTAATTCGTAAACCCAGCAGACTCGTCAAAATGAAATATCCACATGGTAGTCCTCACATGCAGCTCCTTAGTATTGTGTTATGCTTCTAACTTTAATTAAGTTTTATATTTATATAATATTTTATACCCTTATAGTTTATATATTTACACTTTTTACCCTAAACTTATAATACTTATATTATTTATACTTATAACTATCTATACTTGACACAATTAGTCCCTAGAATTTTATATTTTTAGTAAATGACAGAAATAACCCTTGGACTCATAAGTTTTCTATATTTACCATTTAGTCCTTTAGCTTTATAATATTTGCATAACTAGTCCTTTTTAGTTTATAACTTATTTTAATTTCTATCCTAAGGTTTTAATACTTTGAAAAATGAGTCCTTACACTTATAACTTCTATGGAATGTCAAAAACAGTCCCTAAACTTTATAGTTTCAGGAATTTATGATATATACGCTTATGCATGTAAAGTTTGGCAAAACTAGTCCTAAATGCATGTAAACTATATTTTTATGTAAGAACTAAGTTTCCTAGCTTATGTTTAACTAATATTAGCTTATTTAAGTTATCTAAACTAGCTTAGGGCTTATAAAAAGGGCTTATATCATATATTTAAGGTTTTATCTATAATTAGGGTTTTAAAAATAAAACTAGTAATCATTATGATTCGAGGCTTAGGCAAGGGTTCCTAGGGGATCTAAGGCATCCTAGTACGATCCTAAGACTAAACTAAAGCTAAAGAAACAAGTATGAGGCTTACCTAGGTTGTGGGATTCCTAACGTTGGCAAACTAGGGTTTCTAGGGCAAAATAAGACTCGACAAGCATGCAAGGCCTTAAGGGCTTGAATCCTAAGATTCCTATGGGTCTAATACTATTATTAGCTACTGAATATATGAGGTGAGGTAATATGAAGGTGTGGTTTGGATAGTGAGGGTATACGAGGGTATTTATACCCCTCGTTTGGAGTAGTGACCAAGGAAGGGAAGTAGGAGGTGTCGAGGGGGAGGGAAATGACTAACCTAAGCTAGAGGATGACTAAGGGATGCTATGGGATAGGTAGGGGCTGTATGGCGGTTTAGGGAGTGTTTGTGGTTGTTATGCAGCCGCAACACAAGTAGGTGATGCACCTACTTGTAAGCAGCCATGGAGGTATGTGTGGGTGCTTGTAAGTTGCTAGGGTGCTAGATTAGCTAGGGAGAAGTGCTAGGGTGCCAGGTTGAGGTGCTTGAGGTGCTTATGTTTAGGTTTTACTAGTTTAGGTTAAGTTTAGACCTAGTGAGAGTTTAGGATTTTACTTAAGGTTTAGTGCCTAGGTTAGGTTTTTAAGAGTGTTTAGTGACTAATCCTAAGTCCTAAGGGGTTAAGTGATGGTAGTTTATGGGAAAGATTTGCGAAGGTTTGACCTAGTTTTGTAACCTAAATGACCTAATTGTTTTTAGTGGGAGATTAGGGTTTATCCTAAGGGTTAGTGCCTAGGTTAAGGTCCTATGAGTGCCTAATAACTAATACTAGGTCCTAAGAAGCTTATACTAAGTGGTGGTGAATTATGGTGAAGTTTTGGGATAGTTTAGACCTAATTCTAGGAAGTTATGACCCAGTTATGATTTTGTGCTTAAGGGACTTATACCTAAGCTCTAAGGGGTTGTACTAGTGCCTAAGGGTCCTAAGGTATCCTAATGTTCCTAAGGTAACTCATACTTAATCCTTGGATAATTTCAAACTAGTTTACTTAAGCATATACGGTTTAGTAAGCACATAGACCTAATTATGGTTTTATTAGTATTCATTAGGGTTTTGTGATTTGTTTTAGTGTGTTAGATTGGTATTTCTTATTATGGTGTTATTGTGATCTTATGCTTGACATACCAGAGGTTTATAGGATGTGAGTGTTGAGTTATTTAGCTTGTGTGATCTAGAGAGTCATGCAAGTAATGAATGCATATAAAAAGCAAAAATTATCCTGTGAAATACCTACTATAGGTATTTGTAATGGGAATGATAGTAATGAGATTTTGTGGGTTGTTACATCCGAGTTTAGTGCCTCCTTCTGCCATGTCTCGGGAGAAGTGATATACCTAGAATACATGCTTAAAAGTCAACACTAGGTGTTGAGTGAGAATCATAGGTTTAAGTGTTAGTGAATACAAGTTCCCTGGGTTCCGTTGTTACACCTATATGGGAAAATGTAGTGTGTGTGTGTGATAATTGTGATGCATGCACAATTATCAAGAGTGGGGTGTGTTGCACTAAGCTCATGAACCACACGTTAACATTCCGGGTATAACAACCCACAAACACCCATTACTATCATTCCCATTACAAATACCTATAGTAGGTATTTCACAGGTAAATTTTTGCTTTTTATATATATTATTACTTGTATGACTCACTAGACCTGCTCACGTATCTACACAAGCCAAATAACTCAACACTCACATCCTATAAACCCCTGTATGTCAAGCATAAACTTATAACAACACCATAATAAGTAATACACCAATCTAAAACACTAAACATAACACAAAACCCTAAACTAAAACTTAAGTAGGATTATGTGCTTATCTGAACCTATATGCTTTGTTAAACTAGTAAGAATGTGTTCAAGGCTTAAGTAAGAGTAACTTTAGGAATATTAGGATACATTAGGACTATTAGGCTATAGAATAGAACCCTTAGAACTTAGATACAAACCCCCTAAGCCCTAAACCAAAACTAGGTCATAGATAACTAGAATTAGGTCTAAACCCTCCCAAAACTTCCCCATAGATCACTACCACTTAGTATAAGCCTTTTGGAACTTAGGAATAGTTATTAGATACCTTTAGGACACTAACTTAGGCACAAAACCATAGGATAAACCGTAGTCTCTCACTAAACCCGCTTAGGTCATTTAAGTCATAAAACTAGGTCAAACCTTCCCAAAACTTTCCCATAGGTTACCCACACTTAGAATAAACCCTTTAGGTCTTAGGATTAGTCACTAGGCACACTTAGGAACTTAATTTAGGTACTAAACCTTAGGTAAAACTTTAAACACATAGTAAGTAGAAACTAGGTCTAAACTTAACTAAAACTTAGTAAAACCTAAACATAAGCAAGCAAGCACTCTACCACCACTCTTCAAGCAGCTTACTCACCACCTTATTGCTACCAAGCACCCTACCACACACCTCCATCACCTACTAAACTAATCCACCACTAATCCACCCCTAAGCCACCCTAATCCACCACTAATCCACCCCTAATACACCCTAATCCACCACTAAACCACCCCTAATCACCCTAAACCCACCAAGAAGCTTACAAGCACCTCCAAGCACCCAAGCAAGGAGGTGTGTAAGCTACTTGTCACCTCTTTTCCCCTAAACCGACTCCACGGCCTCACTACCACCACAAACTCCCCAAACCGCCTCATAGCCTAGCCCTGTCACCATGGTATCCTCCATTAGTCACCATGTAGCTGCCATGAGTCACCCCTCCTCCTTGACACCTCATGCACCTATTTTCTTGGTCCTCAAGGCTTACGAGCCTATAAATACCCTCGTACACCCTCCATTTCCAAATCACACCTCTCCTTTGTTCACCACCTCAAATATTCTGGTCTTGGTAGTAGTACAAGATTCCTAGTAAGCTTAGAAGTCGAGTGGTATAGCCTTGCATGCTTTTCGAGTCTATTTTGAGTCTAGGAAACCCTAACCCTAGTTCTAACTGATGTAAACCCCCCAGCCAAGTAAGTCTTACATTTAGTTAATTTAGTTTTAGTATAGTCTTAGGATAGATTTAGGATGCCTTAGATAGCTTAGATACCCTTGCATGAGCCTAGAACCATTCTACTTGCTAGTTTAAGTTTTAAAACCCTAGATTGAGTCATATACTTGCATGCATATTATAAGTAGTTAATTTGGGTCATACACTAGTTAAACATAACTTAGATAACTTAAAATAAGTAAAACATAGGCTTGAAAACTTAAATACTAGATAAAATATAAGTTACATGCATATTAGGACTAGTTTTGCAATAGTTTACATGCATAGGGGTATATATCGTAAATTCCTGAAATTATAAAGTCTAGGGACTATTTTTTGACCTTTCCTAGAATTTATAAGTAGTAAGGACTAGTTTTGCATAATATTAAAACCCTAGGATAGATAATAACATAAGTATAAACTAAAAAGGACTAAAAACATAAATAATATAAAGTTAAAGGTCTAAAATGGTAAATATAGAAAACTTAGGAGTCTTAGGTTAATTACATAAAATATAGAAGTCTAGGGACTAGTTGTGTCAAGTATAGATAGTTATTATTATAAATAATACAAGTAATATAAAACTTAGGGTAGAAAATGTAAATATATAAACTATAAGGGTAAAAAGTGAAAATATCATATAAGTATAAAACCTAAATAAAGTTAGAAGCATAAAACAATACTAGGGAGCTTCATGCGAGGAGTACTATGTGGATATTTCGTTTTTGATGAGTTTGTTGGGTTTACGAATTAAAGTGCCCTGACTCCTCGAACGATTATTGCATATACTTCTGAGATATAATGGCCCGAACGGTGATATGATTATAACTAAACCTTAATAACAACATAACTCAATAATAGGGAGCTTTGTGTGAGGAGTATTAACCTCTGAATTTTGATGGCCCGAACGGTATTATGTTGATAACATAATACAATAGTAGGGAGCTTCATGTGAGGAGTCATATACTTCTGAATTACAATGGCCTGAACGGTGTTATGTTATATCTAAAACATTAACAAAAAAAGAAAAAAAAAACAATAACTTAAGAAACATAAACATGATAACTAAAAGCTTGACATACATACAAAACCAACAACAACACACTAGGATACGTGAGTAAGGCGGTCTAGTTCCCGAGTCACTATTTGCATTACTTAGATTACTCTACACCCATGTGAGTTTTTCATAGCCTTACATCTTTTTAAACTTTCACTCTAAATGCTTTTATAAACCCTGTAAGGGGGATACATGCTAAATGCTTTACTTAAAACCGAATACAAGTCTTTTTCTTTGGTTGTTTGCACGAGTAAACTAACAGCCACTACTACATAACCAAAATTCATGAATCTAATCGTTTGGGAGGTTTTACCCAATCGAACACGAATATAGTTGATAGATCTATTAGAATTTGACAACTCCCGTTGGTATTAACACCCCACTAGGTGGTACCAATAAGTACTATATTTGAATCCACTCAAGGTATAACTATGGCAAGTTATCCTTCTATACCCTCATGTTGGGTCTGCAGCCCACATGACCCGGATCGTTAAGGTGTGATTCATGAGCTTAGTGCAACCTACTAAACTCCTGATAATTGTGCATGCATCACAATTATCACAAAAACTTGCATTTTCCCAAATGGGTGTAACAACTGAACCCAGGGAACTTGTATTCACTAACCCCTAAACCTATGATTCTCACTCAATATCTAGTGTTGACTTTTTAAGCATGTATTCTAGGTTTATTACTTCTATGGACCTATGGCGGAAGGAGGTACTAAACTCGGAGGAATTTTCATGGTTATCATTCAAACACAACCAACCTAACACTTAGATTTTTGGGACCTCAACAAAATAAAATTATATCTTTTATAATTAAAACTCTGATAATTATGAATGATAACTAAATTAAAGTGTCTCTTTTCGAGTCGTTTTCGATTACTGTATCTGTGATTCTATGAAGTAATACCCCAAACACTTTATCTGCTGCGATCAGTGAAAAATGGGGGTGTTACAGATTGGCATCAGAGCTTCAGTTGTAGAGAACAAAAACAAAACCTAAACTACAACAATTTTTCCTAAACCCGAGAAAGTCCTCAGTACCTTTGCCATCCTGCATAACCATATGTGCTAAGGTAAGTATAATAATTGTCTGCTTAACTGCTAAATGATTTATAGTATTTTCTTTATTATATAGTTATATGTACTCCACTCTACTCTACCCCTATCTCATCTAGTCCACATCCGGAGAATGATCTTTCCTCTCCGAATGTACTAGATTATTCCCCTAAACCCTATAACTTAGAAGACTCTAGGAATAGCCTAGATAACCCTAATTTAAAACACATAAGAGATTTATATGCTAATACATCACCCCTACCTCCCCTAAACCCTATTATACATCCACTTTTTCCTACCCATAAAACAGAACCCCATGGTTTCTTTCTCCAGAGAGAAGCATATATACCTAAACACCCTATCCCCACCTATACCCCTAGATTTGACTTTAGGCAACCCTATACCTTAAACCCTACCTCATACTTAATAAACCCTCCCATTCCATCTTAGAAAGATGAAATTGGAGAAAAACCCTCTAGGTTGACTCTAGAAGATGAGAAAACCAATTAGAGGAGATTTTAAATAACTTAGATGAAATTTTTCTTGATCTCCTTGAGAAGATAGAAAAAGGTCATAATAATAATAACTTAGATAATCAACCTGACTATAGTAGTTTAAGAGAGAATTTAAGAAAACCGTTTTAAAATAGCTAAAATATAGAAAAACCAAATGAAACATCACCATAAAATAGCTTTTGCCTGCTTAGGATTTGCACTTTAGAAAAGATAAGAGATAATGATGAGGAAAACTTAGAAAACACTAACACATGGAATTAGGTAATTAGGAAACTTTAGAAAAGCTTAAGTAGATAAATAACCCTAGGAGACATTCCTTAGAATAGTTAGAGCCTTTAGGATAAGTAGAATAGGAAATAAATAAAATAAGTTAGGATTTAGAAACTACCTGCTACCCATCAATTAGGATAGATTAGATAACTAGACTTAGGAATTACCCTTCACCTTAGGAAAACCCTTAACCCTTACCCTTAACCTACCCCGATGTCTTAGGTAAATAGAATGTCTAAACTATTTTAAATTTCTCTTACTCTAACCCTTTTCAACTCTTTTTCCCCTTACCGATGGTGAACATCCTCATTCTTCACCATAGAGATCTGAATTCTTTCTCCTTTGATCTCTAAACCTTCACTTCTTTCCATGGCTTTCTTAAGCTATCTTCGTTCTAGTTAGAGATCTACCCCTAACTATTCCATATGCAAATATATGATCCTCATATATAAGCATATTCCTACTCTTTACTCCCCTAGATTACTATGATACCCGAGCTAGTTTTCCCTAATCCCCTTTAGTAAACCGCAAAACCTTAGTTAGGATTTCCATACTTGAGGTTAGAAATACCATTAGGATTAGAAAACCTTAGACCATTAGGATTAGATAACCCTCACCCTAAGCCTTTAGAACCCTAGTTTAGGATAGAAACACTTACCCCATAGGAATAAGTAGATTTAGGCCATAGATTACCCATACCTAGCCCTTAGGATAACCATACTTATACACTTGAGGATTTTAGATTATACCTTAGGATTTGACAATTTTTAGAATACCCATTAGGAAATTTCACTTAGGAGATACTATGGATAGTGCCTTAGCTGGTTTCAAATCTCTAGGAATAGTAATACTCATAATATTAGTAATAATGGTAATAATAGACAACCTAAAACAAAAGAGAAAACCTGAAACAACACATAAAAAAAAGGATATACCTAGTCAACCCTTAGGAAAGAAAACACTTAAACATAATCCCTCTTTAGTACCCTCTACCTCAATGGAACCAAACACCTCACCCTTAGAAATTAGGATTAGTTAGAAGAACCTTAGGGGGAAAACAAAACTCTGGGAAAAAATCTAGTAAATCTAAAACTCTGATAGGATATTCTCCTTCAGGTATCCTATACTCTTACTCTTCCGTTTAATCTCATCTTTTCATTTCTCTCTTTCTACCGTTTAAATATTTTCCTTCCACTTCCTCCTACTCTTCCATTTAAAATCCCATTTTCCCACCTTTTTCCCCACTCCACCAAATTAAAACCATACTTTTCCATTTTCCCAATACTTTTCCCACTCAACCCACTCCAAACTTCTTTTCCTTTTCCATTTCCCCTACTTTACCCATTTATCCTTTTTCCTTTTCCCACTCCACTCCACTCCCATAAATCCTTCCCTCCTCCCTTCATTTTTTTAAATTCTCTGTCATTTTATACTCTATTTTCTTCTCTCTATATTCTCTCCCTACCTCATCCTGCAATGCTCTATTAGTTAGAACTTGCATTTCTCATCATAATGCAAGTTTTCAATAGTTAGAACTTGTAAGAATATCTACATCGAACTATAATCCTCATTATGTTCGACTACGATATTAAATCTCGCATTGCAAGAACTTGTAAAATGAGATCTTCTACGTCCATCATTCTAGTCTTAACATGGGAATCAACAATGTGACAAGTTGCTAAACCGGAGAACATTAGAACTTGTCTCTATCATGACTAGAACTTGTCTCTATCATGACTAGAACTTGTCTCTACTTGACTAGAATATTCCTCTACCGCATTTAGAACTTATCTTCACTGATATGAAAACTATCAGTTGAAACTAGTCTTTAAAAATTTCCTTACCATATATCCTTAAATATGGTAAAACTCTCTTCATTTTCCACCTATACTACTTAAGGATGATTTATGATGACTATCCTCTTAAAATGAACTAGGATGTTCCTACATTTTCACTGGTACAAAAAGTTGTATTGGTCACGCCAAAAATGTGTGACGATATGCCTATAGTCACACACGTTTTTTTCGTTGTGTGTCACCATAGGTCCCGCCACCGTAGGTGGCATATGGTCACATTGTTGAGTTCGTGGCCTTTTCCATCGAAAAAGAGTGACCAAAACCCCGAATATGTGTGACAAATTAGGCACAAGTTTTGTTGGATTAGTCATTATCAGTGACCGTAAACACTTTATAGTCACGCGAATGTTTTTTGAGAGTAACTATATTTCAACCTTTGGCCACATAAATATATAATATATGTGACATTTGAGATGATATATTCTAGTAAATGTTTATTTTGTGTGACTATTTCCCGTCCTGTGGCCACATGAATATACAATAAATGTGACGTTTGTGATGATTTAGTCACACAATGGGTGTTTTTTTTGGAGCTAGTCACATACAATTTAACACAAAGTGGCCAAAAGTGTAAATAAGTGTGACCATATGCTGTTTAAAGTGAAGAAATGTGTATTTTGTGTGACTATTGATCATCTAATGGCCACACGAATTTTATGTTTGTGTGGCCTTTTGTAGTATTTAGTCACACAAAGCATGTTTGTTTTGGGTATTTAGTCACATACCATTAAGCAAACAGTGGCCAAAAGTGTAAATAAGTGTGACCATATGCTGTTTAAAGTGAAGAAATGTGTATTTTGTGTGACTATTGATCATCCAATGGCCACATGAATTTTATTTTTGTGTGGCCTTTTGTAATATTTAGTCACACAAAGCATGTTTGTTTTAGGTATTTAGTCACATACCATTAAGCAAACAGTGGCCAAAAGTGTTAATAAGTGTGACCATATGCTATTTAAAGTGAAGAAATGTGTATTTTGTGTGACTACTTGATGGATCTAAACACCTTGAACTGTGTTAAATTGATACTTTGAGTTATATCACTAAGTATGCGGAATCTACTTAATAATACTTAGAAGTTTGATTGTGAATGAAACAGTTGTTTATGAATGAGAACAATGTATGTAACAAACTATAAGCTCCAATATTATTAATGATAATAATACGAGTGATCTTTGTATCACTAGGGTTACACCTTGATGCTCTTGAAAAACGTATATCTAAACTTTAACCTAGGACCTCCTTTTATAGCACAAGGGTCCTCTTCTACAAGATAAGTATAACTCTAATAGAATAAGATATACACAAGATCTATTCTATATTTATCTAAACACGTTTCCTAAAAATTATCCAAACAGCAGTGGTAATATATGTACTTGCAGTTGATATGTAACAAACTGTAAGCTCCAATATTATTATGACTCAAGTGCTATACATCATCTTTCTACTCAAGATGGAGTTGATGTGTTTATGCTTGCTGAGAAAGAATATCCATTGACAGCTGGAGTCTTAACTGTGATGATGTCAGTAAAGCTTAGATGTTGGGAAAAAAGTGAAGTCATAGAAGATTTGCTGCAAAGGATCTATGATCAAAGTGTGAGAGCTGATAAGGAATTAAGAAGAAGAAGATAAGTGTTTGGAAGAATTCCCATATCCTCATGTTTGTTGATTACTTGAAGAAACTTATTGATTTACATATTAATCATAAGTTTAGGGGAGGATTGTTGGGAATTATACTAACAGTTACCATGGCTAGTGAAGATATTACAACTGCTGAAGAATGCACTTGCAGTGGTAATGAGTTTCCACTGCAAGTGCATTCTTCAGCAGTTGTAATATCTTCACTAGCCGTGGTAACTGTTAGTATAATTCCAAACAATCCTCCCCTAAACTTATGATTAATATGTAAATCAATAAGTTTCTTCAAGTAATCAACAAACATGAGGATATGGGAATTCTTCCAAACACTTATCTTCTTCTTTTTGATTCCTTATCAGCTCTCACACTTTGATCATAGATCCTTTGCAGCAAATCTTCTATGACTTCACTTCTTTCCCAACATCTAAGCTTTATTGAAATCATCATAGTTAAGACTCCAGCTCTCAATGGATATTCTTTCTCAGCAAACATAAACACATCAACTCCATCTTGAGTAGAAAGATGATGTACAGCACTTGAGTCATAAAATTTCCACAAAGTATTCATGTTGTGAGCTTCAAATCTCCAATGTCTGTCACTTGGGTCAGGTTCATATAATCTTCTGAAGTGAACCTACAACTCTTTAGCCTTGACATCAACAAGTTCATCCTTCTTGAACTGATCTTGAACAATCCTCCACAAAGTATCCAAGTCTTCTCTATCACAAGATCTAACAATATCTTCAAAGTCTCTGTAAATACTTGTGACACTTCCAGTTCTGATAATCTTCCAAGCAACTCCAAAATCATCAGAATAGATCTCCCAACCAACTACTGGATATTTTGTTTGTAAAGGTTCAATATTAAGCACATCAGTCTCTATGAACATCATATTAGTAACTTGTTTTTCTGTCAACTTGCTAGCACCTTCTTCTACTTGAGATGACTCCTGAGTCTTTAATTTCTTTGCATCTTTGGATCCAAGACTCACTCCTGACCTTTTTGGCTTCATCACTACAGGTTCTTTATCCATAGGAATGAAATTACTATCTTGTCTTTTAATCCTGTAGTAAATACCTTCAATTTGATCATGTGACATTCCTTTCAACTGTGCCATCTTCATATTGCCAACATGACAACAAAAAGTCTTCATCTCAGCTATGATCTGTGCCTTTGTAGGTTGCCTAGGCTTCTTTTGACCTTTTCTTACATCTCCAATTATATCATCAAGAGCCTGCTGATTCTTCATTTGAATGAAATCTTTTAGTTGAGCAGACCTTTGTTCTTCATTCAAGGTTGTATTTGCAATAAGTTCAATAGCCTTCTTTCTGATCACTGGATCATGATTTATCATGTAATCAATCTCTTCCTCTGTAGGCACATAGGTGAACATAGGAGGTTTCTCATGTAATACAGTTGGTGGAACAACTGAAAGTGGTTCTGCCATTACTGCTTCCAATTTGTCCCACCTCTTTGCTTCCATAAAACTAGCAATTTCATCTTCCTCTAGCTTTTTCTTCTTTTCAATCTCAGCTTCTGCTAATTGCTCTGCCAATCTTGCATCAAAATCAATCTGAGCTTGATCTTTCTTAGAAATCTTTCTTGATTGCTCTTGTTCTGTACTAGTCACAATTGCTTTACCTTTGACTGTTCTTATTCTGGCAGCTTCTTCCTCTGCAGTGGTAACATCTTGACTAGCAGTGGGAACATTTTCACTTGCAGTGGGAATTTGTTTTGCAGCAGTGGAAATTGGTTGAGTAGTTCCAACTGTATCATCAAAATCAAAATCAGCATCAGCATCCAAACCATAATCTTCTCCAAAATCTATCTTCCTCCCTTTATTCCCAGCTTCATCTTCCTTTGCTTGAGCATTATCAGAATCATTTAACTCAGCAAATTCCTGATCAAAATTAAGTGTCCTCCCCTTAAACTCTACATCTGATCTCCTCCCCTGTTTGGAAGAATCTCCCAAATCTTTACTAGAACCTGCAGAGAACTCATCCTGAGGTGAAGAAGAAGAAGAAAACACAACTTTGGCAGATCTTTTCTTCTTGCAATTCTCAGCTTCATTCTGTAACCTTTGAATCTCTGCCTTCATTTGATTTAGCTTTGTGGCATGTTGTAGTTTAGTCTGTGCCAGATCTTTCTCCAGAGCTTGAACCTGCTTGACTAATTTTGTACATAATTCCGTTAATTCAGTTAGTTGCACACTGCCCTCAACACTTCCAACTGTGTTACCTGTTGGGAGAGGTGAATCATGGGGCATTGATTCAGGCTCTTCTCTAGTTGGACTAGGATTAAGCCTCGAACCATCACTGCTTGTTCCTAAACCAAAAGGTTCAGCAACATGCAATGTTGAGATGAGAGAAGTTGGCTGTTTATGCCTCCTTTCATAAGTGTGAGTTACTGCAGGGGTATGGTGAATTGGTGGAACAACAATATTGGGTGTGTGATGGGATACAATTGGGATAGTTTCATCTTCACCCTGTACCTGTGAAATCTTAGCAAGCATTTGAGGAAAAAGTGGATGAACCTCTCCATTCCAAAGTTCTGAAGCCTTACTCATGTTTTGAAAAACTTTTGGCTTAAGACAGGAGGTTTCATAAATTCTATTGTGAGGTTGCAGTTGAAATTCATTTAACATTGCTTGCACAAACCTTGGATACATCAAAAATTTATATGAACTCTTTACATTGCCTTTCATATTGTTGAAAATAAACTGTGAAAAATTAAAAGTCCTATCAGTTGCCAAACAAACCAAAGGATAAGCCATGGTTGATGCAAATTGTTCATAAGATGTTTTCTTAGGACTTAGGTGATGAGGCGAAAAATGATCCGTTTTTAGGGGGTCATTTAAGCCAAGAATTGAATTTATTTGATCAAATTTGCCCTCAATTGTTCCTTTTGTGATTTTAGGTACTTTGGGAGTGAAATCTAGAAAAGGAAGCAATTCGGACGTTTTTGGAGCATAAAAGTGAAGAAAACGCCAAAGACTTAATTTTCCATGCTGGGAACAGTGTGTGACGGCGTCAAGAGGAAGAATTTGACGGCGTCAAGAGTAAAGGCCATGACGACCCAGTACAAACATGAAGGCGTCACAAGTAGAGCGTCAAGAGTTAAATGTGTGACGGCCTACAAAAGTGGACTACATGACGACGTCAGATGTAGATCTAGGCAGTCCGAGGATTGTTTTGGCGGCGAGATGACGACGTCACCCATTTGTTCTTGACGCCGTCACCTCCTAATATCTATATATAGTTTTCTAATTTTCATTCATTAGAGGAGGAAGTTTGGAGAAACCCTAAGGCCGAACCTTGTACGAATTTTACAGCTTTTCAAGGGTTTTCAACCCTTGAATCCTTACATGTGCTATTGAGATAAGTATTTTCTTAATTCAATCAATATGTCTATGTGTTGGTTGTCTATATCTTGTGCTTGTCTTGATTTCAACATGCTAGGCTAGATTTATCTTGTGTTTGCTTAGATCTAATCAAACCTAGATGTTGATTGTGTGTTGATTACTTGTTTATGGTTGATGAGTGTGTAAATACTCATCATTTTTATCGTATCTGAACTGCCAAAACATACAAAAACACTAAAAAACGCGTCAAAATACAGAAATTATTCCAAAAGTGTGTTTTATATGTTTTAGATGCAAAATGTTTAAAAACAAATGAAAAACGAACAAATTTGCACAATTGGCAGTTTCAGTCCCTCAAGTTTCAAAAATTGACGAAACTAGTTCCTGAAGGTTTTAAATGAAAGAAAAGTCAACCCAAAGTTTTTAAAAGTCAAAAACTATCAAATTTAGACTTTGGGTGAAAAAGTTTGAGAAAATTACACATTTGGTCCCTCAGAATCCAAAATTGACATAAAAGGTCCCTAGAGTTTCGGTAATTGACAGATTTGGTCCTTGGTGGGAATTTTTTGATGAAAAATCAATTTTGGGTCTTTGTGAAATCAAAAGTATCAATTTTAGTCCTTAAAATGAAAGTTTGAATAAATTTGCAATTTAGTCCTTAAAGTTTCACACATTTACAGTTTTAGTCCCTGAAGGACCAAAAATGGAAAATTGCAAATTATATATTTGGACTACGAAAACTTGGCATTTTTCATCCTCACTTATACTTTGGAACAGTTACAATTTCAGCCCTTGCATTTTCTGAAATTACACAATTGGTCCTTGTGTTTTATTACCTAACCAAACCACCCTTTTGTTTAAAAATGCCCAAAACAACAAACCCAAAAACAATAATCCGCTCCAGCCCATTTCACCCCCAAGCCCACCAAAGCCACTCACCCCGTTTTAAATAATATCTGGTCAACACCTTTGACCACCACCCTTTCCACCTCACCCCTGCCATCCCTGCTACTACCCTGCTAAAACCATCATCATCCCTACTCCTTCACCTTCCTACACACTCCACCCCCCCTTGGTACTCCAAACAAACACAACAGTCCAATTACCCCTCTAGCACCAATAATAAAGAAACAGATAAACACCATTTTGGCGCCAAAAGCTTTGAATGGCCAAGATCTTGCCCCAGTCATCCAAGGGTCCAATATTTAGCTGGGAAAAGACAAACAAGTCTCAGAAACCCTAGAGGAGGACTATAAAAATGAAGAGAAGCAGTGGAGCTGAAGAGTAGTTTTTTTTAGTTTAAATTAATTTATGTTAAATGTATGTTTCAATGTTTTTCAATCAAGAGTTAGTTTAAGTAATGTGTAATCTCAGTTGTATTATTTAAGTTTCAAATTAATAAAACTCAAGTTTCATTTAATTCTCAGCAGTGTGCATTTTTACTTTAAATTCAAAGTTCTTAAAAAAAAGTGGAATGTGTTTCTGGGCATCATGATTGGACTGATAATCCCACATAGGCTCCTGTGAGCTTATTTAAGCTATTGGAAACACCAAACTTAGCTAGAAATCAAAAAAGGCAAAAATAGAAGAAAAATCCAGAAAAAATAGAAATTAAACAAAATTTGCAGGTTTATGGTAATGAAGTTTGGAGCAGGGTTTATATTGGATTTCCTTTGGTTTAAAACCTCAAGGGAGGTGTTAGAATAGGTGTGGATCCATAGTACTTGGTGTGGAGCTTACAGGAACATTTGTAAGCTTACTCCTCATTTCTCATTTACATAGTGATTGTAGCATCAGCTTATTTGTTGTATCTTAGTATTTATTCAATGCTTATCTTTGCTTAATTATGTCCCTGCTAGCTTAATAGGTAGGTTTTAGTGTAAATCTTTTAGTGGAGTGAGGTATCACATAGAATAGTAGTTAACTGTTTAATTAGCCCAATCTGCTTATTGATATTAGCTTATTTGAGACTGCTTTTTGGTGTTGGAATTCTGCTTATTAGGTATTTGTAAACCTCTCTCAACTTATTTTACTAAGTCCTACTTTCAAAATTTTGCCTTTCTCTTTCAAAAGTTCCATCAGTCCACTTAAAGGGGTGTTTGGAATTGTAAATCTCATTGTGCTCCTGAATGTTTCAATGTTGTAAAGCTATTGAGATTTCATTCTTAGGTTCAAAACAGTTTGGTTAAGTCATAAAATTCAGTTGTTTACTAGCAAAAGTCAAAAATTTCTATATTGATCCATTGGCAGTCACTGTTGGCTATTTTGAATTGCATAATCATATATATTGGTTCATAAGTGTTTCACTTAGCTTAATTCACTCTCATTTTAGCTTATCATAACATGTTCAGTAGATTAGAAGTGCCCAAATCTCAGAAAAGTCAACTGAGCATGAAATGGAAAAAAGTCAAAATGGCTTAGTTTCAGGAAATCCAAAATCTTCCAAGATTTTTCATGAATTGTGTATTCAAATTCAGGCCTTGAAAATTCTTGAGGGTGAAGTATACCAGTTAGGCTACAAGAATCCATGGTCATTTAATTTTTGTGAATTTTCTAAGTGGGTCCCATTCATCTCCAAAGTCAGCTGCAGGGGGCATCACTCCCCTGCTGCAGCAGCTCATCAGACCACCACCACCACTTTGGTGGTGGTTTCTGACCACCTCAGTGGGTTTCAAGGTCCAAGTCTTTGTTCCCCCAACTCCCCTTATGGTAGTATTTAGGAGTTGACCATTGGATTGACCTCCAACCTTCTGGGACCCACTTAAATCTTTACCTTAAGTTTGTCCCTTTTTCAGTTTTGAATCTAGTTATATAAGTGCTTATTGAAGCTTAACTGCTTATCCAGTGGACCCCACTTGCTTATTCCAGCTTGTTCATGTTCCCTTTACTCAATTGAACCAGATTTTACCCTTGTGGGTCCCACCTAATACCATTTTAGCTTATTTCCTTCCAAAGTCAAACAAAGTCAACTGTTTTGCTTTTTGTTGCATAAAGTGCTTATTTTTGATTTCCACCAAAGTTGTTTTTATTAAAGTTACTTGTTTTTAGGTGTAAAATAAGTTTCCAAAAGAAAAAACAAGAAAAATCAATTTAATTTTAAGTGATAGTTTCTATTTAATGTAATTTAATTTTAATTTTAATTTTTATATTTTTATTAAGAACTTAGCTTTTTTATATTTTTATTAAATTCCTCTTATATTAAAGTATTTATAGTAATTTTCTCAGATTTTTATTTTATCTTTTAGTATTTATTAGATTTAATCTTAGTTTTATTAGTAATTAATTAATATTAAGTTTAAAATAGCATAATTAGTTTTTATTAAGTAAAACATAGTTTTTATATTTTTTATAGCTTTTATATGTTATAAAATAATTTTAGAAATTTTCTTGTAATTTTTACTGTTCATTTAGTATTTTTCTTAATTTAAAATAGTTTAATTAGTTAATTAGTAATCAATTAGTTATTAATTAATAGAAAAAGCACAAAAAGACAAAAATACTTATTTTTATTTTTAAAACTTATTTTCAGTTATTTTATAATTTTAGAAATTTTATTTTTACCTTTTTAGTATTTAATTAATATTGTATTAATGGTTGTATTGGATGAATGATTTCAATGTTAGGATTAAGAAAACTGGCAGATCTCCAAATGGTAACATGCTTGAACGTCTTAGGAAACATGAACCGATGTGTACTAGGTTTTATTGGTTGTATTTAATGCATGAGTAAATTTTAATGATCCCATGTTAGGAGCTTCTTGCAGGCTCGACATAGGAGTGAAGTAGGCACTCATAGGATTGGAGAAGTAAGTACGCCACCCCATGAATGGTATTAAGGAATACAATCCGTCATCCACGCAACTATAACAAGTAATTAACGTGTAAAAGATATCTAGGGAGTAGTGAAATCTAAGTAAACACATTTCTCCCACTTATTGCTCACAACCTTAGTTTAATATAGTTTATTTTCATTTTTGGTATTTTATTTTGATTGCATCTTTAGTATTGGGTTAGTTGACTAGCAACTAATTCCGCCCAAAATCCTTCAAACCCGAGATTTTAATTTGCTTTCTAAAAAATATAAAAATACAAAAAGAATCATCCCTCATCTCTAGATTTAGTATTTAGGTTTTCTAATCCTAGCGACACTATTCCTAGCTGAACGATCAATCCCCCGGTACTTGTCAATATACTATACTACAACGATCAGGTACACTGCCTGGTGGGGGTTGTAAGCTTCTCAAGATCCCTTGAGAGGTAAAGCCTGGTGCAATCCCTACTCATCAAGTTTTTGGCGCCGCAGCCCGGGGAATAGTTATTGTCTAGGTCAGAATCTCTTTTTATTAGGTCTACTTGCTAGATTCCTTTCTAGTAAGATTTTTTTTTAGGATTCTCTTTAGTCTATCTTTTTCTTCGTGCTTTTGTTAGTAAATTAGATTCATTGACTATTCCGTTGACCATTATGGAAAACGCGAATCCACCCCTTTCCCCTAGAGAAGTGGCTGTGTTACGTGAACATATTGAGAGTGAGATATAAGGTTGAGCTCGACCATGCATTTAGTGACCTAGCAACCGCCTTGTATTCAAATGAGGACCTAGGGCCTAATGATCTTGTGAATGCTATTGAGGAACTAGAAGAGGGGGAAATAGATCCGAAGCTAAATGATTAATTTAATCTATACCCCACTAAGAAGGAGATTGCATATTATAATAATCTTATTGATGACCCTCGATCTCCTTTTACTAGAATCGAACCTAAGATAAAGAGAGGCGATCCTAAGAATGCTAAGATACCATGTATGATTGGGTATAGACACGTTGACAATGCTTACATTGACTTCAAATCCCCGATCAACATTATGTCCTCAAGTGTTTATAATGATATAGTGAAAACAAGACTTGAACTTAGAAGAGATCCCAAATACCCCGGTGGAGTTTGTAACTTTGTCGGGAGAGTTAAAGGTCTACATGTCTTTGTTGGGAATTTCACTTTTGTCACCGACTTTATGATTGTGGAAGATCTTGCTAATGTTATTGATTGTCGATTGTCCAATGTTGTGTTCTTTAAACTGTTTGTTGAGGAGTCCAAGTTAGAATATGATGAGATAGAAGGGACAAGCCGATTTGCAAGTAACACCAATAGGATCACTTATAGGATGCCTAATAGAATGAAAGAATTTCGCTTTATATCCCGATTTGATAAGGATAACGTTGGGGCTTTTGAGGACATCAATGAAGAGGATAAGAAAAAGGGCATGGATTATGTATGGGAAAAGAGGAGTCTTTTCTACAAATATTGCTTGACTTTAGGATGAAAGTATAAAGTCGATAAGGAATTTGCCCGTAGGATTATAGGAGCGATTGAGAAAAAGGTGATTGGTTTCTACAAAGAAAATTTACATTCAGAGAGTGAAACCAACGATGAGGTGCACTACTAGAATACTGAGTAACAGTGACGGAACTTAGCGACTGAATTAGTCTGTCGCAAAAAATTGGTTTGCTGTGACGGATTAGTGATAAATTAGCTACAAAATTGGCTTTGATAAATTAGCTACAAAAATAGTGACAAATCAGTAACAAAATTAGAGAGGAATTACGCATCAGTCACAATTCTATCGCTAAATGTAATCATATAGAGACGAAGTTAGTGACGAACTTAGGTTGAAACTATTAGCGACGAAATTATGACGACATAGCAATGGATTTTTTTAGCTGTCTCAAATACGTCGCTAAGTTTTGTTCACTTAACCATTGCTTTGCAATGAACTAGAGTATAATAATACAGTGACATATCTTTGAGGGAACATCAATAGGGTAACAACCAAGAATTAGTCTATTTTTAATCAGTCAAAAAATTCTTTAGTACATATTTGAAAATCTCTCAAACGCTAACAATGATGGATGTTAGGTTATGTGGTAAGACGAGTCAAAACAACCAGAAATATATGAATATCAATTTAGCCAGATTAAATTTAAAGAAAAAAGCACCTCATACAATAGTATTTATATTGAGACTTATTGGTTATCGTGTTATATATTACGACTTGAGAGGTAAGCTCTTAAGTTTATCCACGAGTTTTAAAATTTAATCATATTCAAATACTTTAGTCACAACTATACTAGAGTTATCAAATAAGTAAAATTTTATATATTTTCAGGATATTTAACAACAATATATTTATTAGTAAAGTCAATGAGGATACTTGTAATTTGGCTAGACACAGTTATGTGAACTTAAATAATTCAAATGAAGATATATTCATTTACGACGATATTTACTACCGTAAACTACTTAAGGGTGGCATAGTGGCAAAAGTCTTTGTGACTATCAATCTAAAATATTGCTACCGTAAGAAAGTACTTTACCAATTCTTATATATTAAAAATTTATATTTTCTACTATCTTTACTATAATTGAATAACTAATTTATTAACAAATATAGAGAGAGGATAATACAACAGCTCAAATGAAACCAGAACCAGGCGACACAAATAACCCACCCACAAACAATGTAGCTGCAACAGTTAAATGATGTAGGCGGCAGCGGTTAATTCCCGCCATCAAATGGATGTAAGGGGCAACAGTTAACTTGTTTGATTTAGTCAAACAAATAACCCGCGAAACAAAAATTGGAGGTAACAGTTACTTACCAATTTGGTTCAATAAAAGCTCAACCATAATTCATTCTCTCACTAAAAAAATTGGGGGACAACAACAACGACCCTAATTAGAGGTACAATTTGGTCTCTGTGTTTCAATTAGTTTTCGATTACTTCTTTAAGTTACATGATTACATATATGAAATCAGATTGATGTATGTTAGCTATGTACTTGTAGTTTAACACCAACTTTGCTATTGGTACTTTAGATATTATCATCCTTAATGGTTTGATTAGTCAAGTGAATGGCTACTGATACATTTTAAAATTTTATATTGATTTGTGAAGTGTGATTGTTAAGTGTGAATGGCTATGCATTTTCTAAAAATGGAGGTTGACTTTTTATATTTGCATTTTATGAACA
The DNA here is from genome assembly GCA_030686995.1 of Artemisia argyi. Classification (NCBI taxonomy): domain Eukaryota; kingdom Viridiplantae; phylum Streptophyta; class Magnoliopsida; order Asterales; family Asteraceae; genus Artemisia; species Artemisia argyi. Next base: position 29,333,591 of record CM060693.1, read on the forward strand.
ATAAGAGGTGCTAGTTTCGCTGTAGCCACACTCCACCTTTGACATGTTCAGATCTGCTATTATATATTAGTCCTTGAGTTAAATATCTATAGTAAATGGGTTCTGGTTCGTCTGCAAGTGAATATTTTATGTCTTTTTGGTTTGGTATTTATTGTAAAGTGGTGCCTTCCATCAGTTTTGGGATTTCATACAGATTTCTAAGTAGTGCGTTGCATTTTATTGCGATTGTTTGTTGAAACAGAAGTCCAATATAGGTGGGAAAGAAGCTACAATATGTAACATCTCAACGGTGTGTAATAGGGACTTTACCGATCTTTATATGCAAATTAATTTTAATTTTCAGAAGTATTAAAGTAGCTTTCAATTTTAGTGGGAGCACTAGCATAAGTAACGGTTTTTCCAATGGTTAATAGTTCATACTTGGATAGTTGTACAAATCGTTTGCTTGTTATTGATGCATTGTGTATATATTTTTCATCTTGTTTTCGGGTATCATATTAAGTATTTAATTCCGTTTAGTTTCAAATTTGTTCTATTACAGCTAATATGGCACGTAGTACCTTTGAACGTGGAAGTACAAGTGGAAGTGTATGTGTTCGTGATGATGAGTCAAACGTAGAATCATCTCATGCTAGAAGGCGTTCTAACTTTATCAACCAAGCCCCATGTGACCCATCAAAGAGGAAAATGATCACTTTGGACGGTGGAGGGTATGCATATCTATTTTAATTAACATGCATTTAAGCTTTTGTTATATGGGCTCATTATGCTGCAATATTTCTCTTTTGTAGATTTGCTGATGCAGAGGTTTCTCGCATGTTAACTGTTATACTCAAGAACATGTTTAATGGTTCTTGGACCACTTGGAAGGAGGTTAATGAGACTGCTCGCAATGAACTATGGGTGCATTTTAAGGTGTGTGCACACAACTGTTTTTTGTAAATAAACCAATCATGTTTTCTACAGACATACATCTATAACTTAAGTACTTTTGTTTGCCTAGCACTTTTTCCAGTGGGAAGTTGTAAGTGATGTGTTGGTCCGTGAGGTGTGGGAGCCTGGGAGGATAGTATGAAAAAGCGTTATCCAGATATTATGTCAAAGGCAAGAGCTGAGTCAATTAAGATGGCACAGATAGCCGGAGTTCAGTTTGATGGTTTTGACTTTTCTGTTCTCAAGCCTTATAGCCCGAAATGGATAAAATTAAGCTATTGGGAAGATATGATTGATCGAGTTTGGAACAATGCTGAATGGAAAACAAAGTCAAAATCTGGAAGAGTGAAACAATTCGTCTTGAAAGAGGTTTCAAAACCTTGTGCAGGCTCAGTTACTATTGCTCAACATAAAAGAAAACTCGTACGATGTCGAATTTTTACATTTCCATTTTTTAATTTTCTTGAGTTTTGCTATGCTCAAATCAAAATATATATTATGTATTCTGATTCAATCATGTGGATTTGTAGGAAAAAGAACTCAAGACCCCTTTAACTCTAACTGCTTCTGAGATTTTTGAACTCACACATACGAAGAAAGGGGGTGGGAATGGTTTATACGAGTTCATGAAATTAAAAGAAGAGGTAGTGTGGGTAAGATTCTTAAACTCATATATGTATGTGTTCGTCTTAAGTTATATATTGCTGCAATGTTATAATTTATAGATGATTTCCCAGTTTTTTCTATGTGTGAATATTTGTATGATGCTAAAGTATATCTATAGCCATATAGGTTAAGAGTTATTTACGAATGCGTGAGAATGATGCAATTGAGTATGTGTTTCTAAAAAACTATTTTTCTATGTATTTGTAGCTGGTTACTATAGTCACATAGTAGTGACATAATGGAGTTTGTAATTGCCAAGAGTTTGCAATGTGCCTTTTAAACTATGATTGATCTTGTTGAATTTTTTGCATCGAAATCATACTATCTTACAAAATTTTGACATAGTTAATGATGGTCTCATAAAGTGTGTTTCATGAAAATTTACAAGCTGCGTATAAGGAGGCCGTGGTAGCTAAATATGGACCAGATTCTCTTAACCATCCCATCTTTGATGTTGAGTTGTGGACATATTGTTCCCAAGAGGTTATAAAAGGCGGATTGGGTGAGTTCGATATGTAACCAGGGTAACGATCTGGCGGTACAAATTCAACATCACATCTTTCGTTCGAAGAAATTTCATGCTTTTTTAGTTTCTTTTCACTTTTTAGTTCAAACTCCTTTTTATGTCGTTGAATTTTGGATGTTTTGTTATTTGATTTGGATGATGTTGAAATGTTTGATCGTCTATCACAGTGGTGTTATTGTCGTTAGTAATTGTTTAAGTTTGTTATCACGTTTAGTTCTGACTCTTTTCACTTTCTAGTTCAGACTCCTAACATTTTTAATAGTTCCAAAGTTTCCAACATGAATTAACGGGTGTTTAGATTAGGTCAGACAATGGGGAGTTTTACTGCCCTTTATATCTTTTGACTGCTGTAAGTAGATTTTCAGTTCTTGGAAGGGGTTGCCTAGCTTATATGTCTTTCTTGACTGGTTTCAAGTGTGTTTACACAGTCATAATTGTCTCTCCTACTATATCCATAAGGTTGATTGGTTGTTGGAATAGTTTAGGAATGTTCTTTGTATGCTTGGTTGCACTCCAAGTATACTTATAAGTTCTAGTATGCTCAATTTTGGCACTATGAGATCTTGGTTTTCTTTTACAGATAATGTATTTGATTATAAGGGTGTTTGGGATAACACTATATGGGTTAGATTTAGGAATTTGGCTGCCTTCTATAGTGGTTGTATGATGATTGGTGCTGCAAGAAGGATGTTTCCATGATTAGGTTTAGTAATGCTGCTGGTTATGCTTCATTTCAGTTGGTTTTTTGAACTATGGCTCTGGTCCTGGTTTGATTGTTGTAATAAGGATTCTGGGTCTGTTTTTGGGGTAATGTTGTTGTCACAGTGGGTTAACGGGTCAAACCTTCTTTTTATTTTTATTTTTATTTTTATGAAGTTGACTGAAATAAAAGTCCTTTAAGTTGAATGCTTGTTGAGTACATATGTGATAGTTTTAGTCTATTTGTGAACGTTACTGATGTGGACTTGTATGGTTTCCTTTATTGAACTTGTGAGTCTATGAAATGCAGTTTTAAGACTGTAAACCCTTTACAATCTATGCGAGTGGAATTATGAATTGGTTATATGGTTATATGAATTGCAAGTATTTTGATGTTTGGATAACCTGCTGCCTAATCAAACTGATACCAGCTGCAAAAAAACAACTTATATGGATGCTACATCACATTTACCTATATACCCTTGTGACTTGTTTCATTTATGATTTCTTGAATAATCGGGATTTGCTAGACACTTACCATTATGAGTGACTATTACAGCTTTAAGCAGTAAGAACTTGTAACAGGGTCTGTTATTGCCTCCTCGTTGGCAACAATGGTTGTTTGATCCAATAAAAAGCCAGTTCAGTTAAATGATCAGTTGGTGCGTTTCAGTTTGATGACCGAAGAATACAGTGGGTTTGCAAGTTTATGTGAACTAGGTTCAAGTGTGTTTGCAACAGGTGCAGCGGTCTTTAACAGTGTGGCTGCAATATCAGTAATGAGAAAATGGTTTGTTGCAAGTGCGTTTACAACAGTCTGCATATTTATGCAACAAAAACTGTTTTCTGCAAGTGGTCTCAAACTCATCTGCATATTTGTTCTCAATGGAATGTTTTGTGTGATGTGAGTGTGCATTGATTGGTCTAGGTTCCATATGTGAATTTTTATTCTCGTGTGGGCCTGTTTGATTATTAGCATTGATAGGATATCAATTTGTGTTGTTCCATATTTCATGTATCAGTATAGTGTTGTGCCATTATATTTACAGTATTAATTTAACAACCACATGACATGATAATTTTAGCTGGTTTGGAATTTGGTAGCAAGGAATCAAGGATAACTAAGCAGAGTCAATGACATCTCGGCTTAGTAAAAAGCAATGTTTTGAAAACCGAGTTCGAAATCGACCCGGTCGAGTCACCGGGCACCGGGTCAACCGGTTCGCCCACCGGGTCAACCCGGGTTTTTATTAAAATTTTTTGAAAAATGAAACCCATCCGGGTTTCGAGAACCGGGTTGACCCGGGTCATTCAAAACCCGGCGGGTCTAAACGGTTAACCCGGTTTTAGAAAACCGGGTTTTTTTACCCGTTTTTTTTGCCAGAACCGGGCTAACTGGTTAACCCGGCCGGGTCGACCCAGGTTTCAAAACATTGATAAAAAGTTCAATATGCCATTTTGATAAGAAGAAGCAAAAAAAAAAAAAAAAAAAAAAAAAAAAAAAAAAAAAGATGTCAAAGAAGTCTGAAATTTTTCACAACAAATGCTTCTTTTAGAAGGCAAAGAAATTTAAGGGAAGTATGTTCGAATTGGATCCATATCTTACGATTCTATGATAAGATCGAGATCCTATGTCTTTTAAGATCCTACGAAGGATCGACTCGTTTTTGCTTAACGATATCATAAAATCGGAAATTCATAAGAGCTACATCGAGATCTTAATAGTTATGTTATTTCATTATTTAGATAAACTTAGATCATTCATCATCACAAACATTTTGCAAAATGAATCATTCTTAATTATAATAATCTGAAGCACGACCTAAGTACGCTTGGAGTTGTTATCGAGCTTCTTAATCTTGTTGCGAGTATGTATGTGAAGGGCGAATACGTTTTATTAAAACCTGAAAAACTTAAAAATAGTAACAAAATCCTCAAATCCTCAAATTCATAATCTTAATAGTTTAAATATTTTTTAATCCTCAATTCCACAAACTTTTATCATTTTTTGTTCATAAACAATAGACTTTTTTTTTTCTTGCAATGACTACAAATTGAACCATACGTGTTTCATTAAGGGTTCGTCCTTTTAACTAGTTGAATTTAAGAGTAACTCACAAATAGCTCTTTGAACATCTACACCCATACTTGTATCAATTATTATGCCTATGCTTACACAAAATTTAAAATTAAGCTATTTAAGACATAGCGTTTTAGATTTGGTTATGGTGTAAACATGTAAAAGTAAATTATTCAGTAAGTGTATAAACACCTAACAAGACAACTCAATTTCAAAAGAAGAAAAATATATACAACTGATGTTTGTTTCTCAACCCAACCAGACAAATCTGTTTGATTGTTAGGTGGGTTGCAGGTATAAAAACCTAACAAGACAATCCCTTTGTGAAAGAAGAAAGATATAACCACAAATGTTTTTTGTTGTTACTAAGTATGATTGACCTAAACCCGACAAATCCGTTTAATATAGGTCCGATTTTTCTTTGAACATCCTATAGACCTCGTAATCTAATTGACGTGACCCATTCTAGTTCATAATACATGGGGTAAACAAGTTAAATGGGTTCGTGGGCCGACCCATTTAACCCGTATAATTAATAAAGTATATATAATTTTTCAATGTTTGAAAAAAAGCTTAAATGGGGTGGTGGGTTGACCTGTTTAACGTATACCAAACCCGACATGTTTAATAAACGGGTCACATGGTCGACCTGAACACGACCCAAAACCTATTTAGACTCAACTTGAATATGTTAATTTTTGTGTAGGTCTCAGGTCGGGTTTTATGTCGGGTCAGAAATTGACACCACTACTAATAATACCCTTAAAAAATATACTAATAATAATAATTATAATATATAGTGAATAATAATAATAAAACTATAGGATTACTTATGCATCATACTTATAAGTTTTAACATACATGCTGCACTCACCACTAGAACATACAGTTATTCACTTTGGGTGAAAATATTGGCGCCATTGTGTGAAATTATTTGCCGCCCCTAGATATGTGGGGATCGTGGAGCAGCAATCACTCCTTCCACATGTTTATCTAGCAGTTTATCAGATGCATTATACTTTCAGGAAGTAGTAGAACAAGGTATGTTCATACACCATTCACTATTTTAGATCATTATTTGTGGTAATTAGTTTTAATTTACCTTTTAATTTAATGTTAGGGTGTTTGATTCATTGACTTTGATTGCATGATTATAGTTAATTAGGTAATTTTTTACTTTTTCAATTTTATCTTACTAATCTAGGGTTCTTTCAATTAGATATAGGATAAGGTTAATTGCTTAAATGACCCTTAACGTGTGCAATTCTTTTTTTTATATGTATTTGTGTAACTTTAGTTGGTTCATTCTAGTTATAAATGCTTCAATTTGAGTTAGATATTTGAATTACAAGGATAACATAATCATCTTGAATAAAAACATGTATAAGCAATAGTTTGTTATATGCAGATAATTTGGAAAATTTTCTAAAACTAGGATTACTGTTAGAAAGTTGGCTAATAGTAGGATATATAGTTTGCTTTATTAGTTCTAAAACTATGAGAGTTGATTTATTTGTTCTAATACTAGGATTTACCATTTCTTTCGTGTTGTATTGCAATATATTCACACGGTCACACTCCTACCATCTTTCACTCGACCCATTTAATTTGTTTTCTTTCTGTATATTATGTTTTTCTTTCTTGTTATTTCTCTGGTGCATGTTTACATATGATTGCATTTGTAGAAAACTTATAAGAACTGTAGCGACTCGTGTATGAAATTCACAAAGTTATCAACTTCCTGGTATCCTTCACTAGAAAGTCTTTGAAATAGAAAATTTTTTGAGTGTGACGAAAATTTATTGACATGTGCATAGACATTTGTAAAAAAGTGGAAAAATAGTGTCTCCATTAGCAAACAAGTTTAGCGGCATGTGTGCAACGACATTGTCTGTTAACAACTTAATTTTGAAGATACTTGGTGATATCAACAACAAGTTTAGCATCTCCATTTGCATCACTATTTTGCGACCAATGTGTACATGATTTTACGTTTGTTTGCATACATTGATCATTCTACATCTCTTAAAATCAACATACTTATAATTAGTTTATGTTTGACATGAAAATCTTTTTTATAAATTAGCACAATTAGAGACATTGTCTACCTATTTAAGTAATTAACTTGATATAAAGAAGTTCAGGTGATCTTATAAGAGTTATCAAAATATATTTGTGAGATTATGTTCCAGAATAACCATTCAATAATATGCTTTACAAACTTTGTTCATGTTTTGTTACTGATCAAAATCTGGATGTCTAAAATACAGTATCTTAACAAGTGTAAACATCACATTATTTTTTAAAATACTTGTTTATAACTAAGAAAGCTAAAAACATACCATGAAAATAATCTAAACAACGCGTTTGTAAATGAAGTAACGGTCAGTGGTAAAGAGTCATATTAGCTGAGGGAAAAAAGTGAAAAGAAATAGCAAATCCTACAACTAGAATGAAAAGTATTATATGGTCAATGTATTATATGGTTTTCTTATGCTTGAGGGAATAAAGCTAAAACCCTTACGAAATTGTTATAGTTCCGCCACTGATTATGTGGTCAATGTATTATATGGTTTTCTTATGCTTGATAGTTCATATACACATGATTGTTTGCGGGCTAATTAAGATATGATTATTCTTCATCTTTCATTTGATCATTTCTCATATAATATTCTATTTCATTTTGGTTTGATATTTTTTTACAGTGATTATGGGACGCACTAATGTTGGGCATGGAGGTAGAGGCAGACGTGGAGGCGGACGTGGCCTTAGTGCTCATGCAGCTACTCGTGGTTGGGGTCAGAAAATACAGGCTAACACCTCTAGTACCCGTTTTGAGAAAAATGCAACCATGTCCTCTGATACATGTGTTCAAGAAGCTGTAGTCCAGGATGAGCCAAACACGGACATATCCCAATGTGGAGGTAGAGGTGGACATGGAGGCGGACGTAGCCTTAGTGATCATGCAGCTACTCGTGGTTGGGGTCAGAAAATACAGGCTAACACCTCTAGTACCCGTTTTGAAAAAAATGCAACCATGTCCTCTGATTATTGTGTTCAAGAAACTGTAGACTAAGATGAGCCAAAAACGGACATATCCCAACGTGGAGGTAGAGGTGGACATGGAGGCGGACGTGGCCTTAGTGATCATGCAGCTGCTCGTGGTTTGGGTCAGAAAAGTATACAGACTAACACCTCTAGCACCCGTTCTGAGAAAAATGCAACCATGTCCTCTGATACATGTGCTCAAGAAGCTGTAGTCCAGGATGAGCCAAATACGGACATATCCCAACATCGAAGAGGTTCAAACATTATCGAACAAGTCCCACATGACCCATCAAAGAGGACGATGATCAGTTTGGATGGCGGAGAGTATGCATATTTATTTAAATACATCTACATGTTGCTTGTGATATTAGTGTTAATTTTTTTTTTTTTAATATTCTGCTAGTAGTGTTCATTTTGTTGCAATGTTTCCCTTTGTAGGTTTACTGACCCAAAGGTCTCTCGTAAGATAACTTCTATCTTGAAGACCATGTTTAATGGTTCCTGGACAACATGGAAGGAGGTTGACAAGTCAGGTCGTGATGAATTATGGGCGCATTTTAAGGTATGTGCATTGTTACTTTTTGTTTTAACCTTCTGAAATGTTGGTGTTGTTATGTCACATTAGTAAAACATATGAAAGATTTTTTATTGTACCCACTAATTCCTAATAAAATTATGGGGGTGCAGTAAAGGCTGGAATTGAATGATAAAGCTTAAACTAGTTCCTAATAAAATTAACGCATGGATTCAAGCAAAGATAATATCGATAATCTATTAATTATCATAAAACTATGATGCATGCATAAATTATAGCTTTTGAGTTGCTTGAACAATGACTTTAGAGCAAATTTCTCCTGAATGTTATGTGTCTACTGCATATATATACAGAGACATGATAAAAATCACAAATTATATGATGTGCGAAAAAGGATTCAAATAGGTGATCTTTAGATTAACCAAGAAAAATATGTGATATAAATAAGTTATATATCTTAACAGATTGGTAACTAGCAATTAGATACTAAATAATCTTCTTTTACACTCTTCACAAAAAAGTTGGTTCGACAAAAAACCCTAACTTGATATCCTTTTAGACCTGAAACGGCCCTTCCATATGATCGAACGACACATCAGATTCAGTTGTTTTCTGTGAACCGTGGGAGTTGAGATTAAACCTAGGTCTTATTTCACAAAAGTCTTCCCTTTTCCAACCTATAAAAACATTTGCGCTGAGAAAATAGACATCCAGAACATATATACTCTTATACTCTTAAACGTTGTTTATCGGGTTGTTATTAGAAACATATGGTCACAATACTTATATACATGTACAATGCCTAGTGAGAATGATATCGAAGGTGAGTCGATGTTGCTAGTTAACAATCTAAACCAAATTGGAACAAACAAATCACCCAGTGGGTCTATATGCATTAAACAGTCAAACTCTATATGTTCATAACATGTAATCTAGATTAAAAGATGTTTTATTTAAAAATCATATGAAAGATTTTTTATTGTACCCACTAACACAAAATACTGTTGGACACACCCACTAACAACATACTCTGCCATTACAAGCCTTTACTGCACCCCCATAAGAAAACCAAATTTAATACCAGATTACACTGAGTTTACAAACTGGAAACTATCCCATACTAACAAATGACTAGCCTGCCAATTAAATCAACTACCAGACAAGAACATCAGCAAAGATTATGACCAATACTAGACTGTCATGACCACTTAACCACTGAAAGTACTTTAACCTTAATCTTGATATGCCAAACACTAGCTGTAGTCGAACCTTTAAACCAAACACCCCAAACTCTGAAACACAATAGACAACTCCCACAGAAATTGAAGCCGAACCTGAAGCTGAAACCATCTCTGACATAACTTGTTTTTATGATATAATTAACTAACATCATAACTTATGCATGTGTAGGAATTGTTCAAGTGGGAAGGTTTCAGTGATGTGTTGGTCCATGATGCGTGGGAGAATAGTATGAAAAAGCGTTATCCAGATATCATGTCAAAGGCAAGAAGCAAGTCAGCAAACTTGGCACAGGCGGCCGGGGTTAAATTTGATGGTGCAGATTGTACTATTCTTAAGCCTTACAACCCTGAATGGATAAAATCAAGCCATTGGGAAGACATGATTGACCATGTCTGGAACACCCCAAAATGGATAAATAAAGCGGTGTCAGGTAGCCAGAATCGGAACACCTTGAAAGAAGGTTCTGTGTCGAAACATTGTGCTGGCTCAATTACAATTTCTCAACATAAAAGGAAATTTGTAAGATTCTACTTATATTTCCATCTGCGGTTTTTTTTTTTTTTTTTTTTTAATATCTGTTATGTTTAGTTCAAGCTTCAAAGTATTACTTTGTATTATTTTTAAATCTTACAAAAAATTTACGAATTTAAAGGAACAAGTACACAAACACCCCCCAACTGCTGCTGAACTATTTGAGCTCACACACGCGAAGAAAGGAGCATTCATTACATCTAAATCAGAGAAAGTGGCGGTATTTATTATTACTTCCATAGTTACTTCCATAGTTATTCTTACATCCATATTTATTCTTACTGTGTTTCGCATGACTATCTATAGACTGCATATAATGGCGCTCTGGTGGATAAATATGGATCAAATCCTGCTAACCATCCCATCTATGATGATGACCTATGGAAAAAATGTGCCGGAGATGATACAAAAGGTGGAGTTTTTGGGTGGGGTTCCATGTCAGATCCACAGTACACGATGACTGGTACACCAAGTACTACAAGAACTGGTGCTCCATCCTCAGGATCCAAAGATGTTCAGGTATGTTTCTTTCTTTTATATACAAGCAGCTTCAGGTTTCTTAATCCTTACTTTGTTACTGGAAGAAGTATAACATATCTCTATTTTAGTACATACTAGCTTAGAACCCTTGTTCAACACCAGCTAGCCATGAAATTTTGAAAACCTGTGAACTTTTAGGCACTGCTATAGCAATAGCAATGCCCAAAGTTTTGTACAGCAGTGCATGCATGGAATTGTGAATTTGTAGAAAAGTAGCTTTTGTAACAGATCAATGCAATGACTGAATTATAACTTACTTTACATATAAGATCCACTCAAGTTGCATTGAGCTATTTCAAAGAAACTAATATTTGAATTTGTTCTATTCAAGAACTATCTTGATAGCGTTCGTGGAGAGTTAAAGGAAGAATTGAAGGAAGAAATGAAAGTCGAGCTCAAGGAAGAAATGAAGAATGAGCTCAAAGAAGAAATGCGCAAAGAGCTAAAAGAAGAAATGCGTGAAGAGTTTAAGGAAGAAATGCGTGCAGAAATTCAAGACATGTTTGTTGAGTATGGCATCAAGAGTCGTGTTACCCGCACAAAAACAAAGCAAGGTAATGCAAGTGGCAGTACATCTTAAACGTCAACCATTACACTTTCAAGAGCTTTAGATCCTCTTAACTTTTATGTAAGAGAATCTTTTGTTTAGATTTCCTTTTTTGTTGTCGAAGATCAGATGTTAGTTTTGTTTCGAATTTGCTTGTTATTTGATTTGGATATGTTTGTTATTTGATTTGGATATGGATTTCTTGACTATTATGAGTATGGCATCCGTTTGTGTGACATCTTCATTAGCGACATATTTTATCCTTAAAAGATTTTTAAATCGTGACAAATTAGAGATGGATTTGATCAAACATGCTATGAAATGGTGTTGTTTTAAGCAACAAATTGTTAGTGATGGTTTTGAGACAATACTTTTAGTGGTGGATTAACGACAAATATATCTGTCTCTAGTAGCGACGGAATAACAACAAAATGGTAGGCCGATTATTGGAAATGGATTAGTGACTGCTTCGTCGTTATTGTTAGCGACAACAAGGTTTGTCGCCAAGCCATCACTTGATGGTCGAATCAAAGTTAATTTAGGTAACTTTATAAAGGCTCTAGCGAGGGGTTGGAGATCGACAATCCGTCGCCGAAGCTCCAAAACTTTTGTCGCTAAACTTGTAGCTAAAATTTTGCGAGGCCCTTTTTTGTGACGGAATATATCTGTAACCAATCCGTCGTTGAAGGGCTTTAGTGACGGAGTAGCGATGCAAACTTTCGTTGCTGATGCCAGATTTTCTAGTAGTGGGTCACGTAGTAACCCATGACCTTGAGTCTAGCTACAAGACTCGTAAATAAAGAAAAGCGCTTCTTGGGAGGCAACCCATGATTTTGTGTGATTTTAGTTTGTTTGATTGTTATTTGCTTCCGTATGCATGCTTTATTTTTATTGTTGGTAGATCATGTTTCTAAACTAACAAGTGGAAATACTTTGATTTGTTGTTTGGCCTACTCTTAACTTCACCAAAAGGTATTTTTGCAAAAGAAAAGTGTAAGGGGAAACCCCAAATATGTTTTTAAGAAACAAACCGATCATGATTCTCCACAATATTAAGTGAACATGTATATTCGTATTGTTAGAGTCAAATGCTTATATTGAGTCATAATGAAGTTTTGCAGGATTTTCCAGGAAGTAGGACCAAGTTTTTCCAGAAATTTTCCGGAAACTTAACACAAGAATTTCTGCAGGTCACTTCTGACGGCGTCATGAGCTTGCTCTTGACGGAGTCACGTGTAAAAATCTGGAAATTTGCCAGTTTTGTTTTTCTAACGGAGTTTTAAAGTTTTTGTTGAATTATTAAGTTTTATAATCTCCAGGAAATCTGCAAACTTCATTCTACAAGCATTATATCTTATTTTGTTTTCTAGGATTTAGTAACTTATGTAGATTACCGCTGATTTTATGCGAGGTTGCCTTGTCTGTTTTCTCAGGATTTACAGGTTATGTATGACAAGAAGATGATTTATTTTTCTGGAAGGGAAGCTTTGATTGTTCATTTTATTGAAGGAAGATCTAACCTGGCCACCTTATTATCCATACCGAGCGAATCAAGGGAGTATTTGATTTCATTCTTTTTACTTTTTCACTTTTACATTCTTTACTTGAACATTGGGGACAATGTTCATCCTAAGTGTAAGGGGAGGGTAAATTGATGATACCTTACAGATACACTTTCGCTTGAGTTTGTTTGTTTGATGGTAGATATGTAATAAAACTATGAGAAATACTTGTTAGTGCAATTTTAGCGCCAAATTTAAAATTTTTTACAACATTTAGGAGTGAAACTTTAGCCATAGCAAGCGTCTCATGGATAGGAGATTGTATGACTAGCACATAACCGTACTATTCAGAAAAATTTTCCACCCAAATATGTGAGGTTCGCCTTTAGATTTGATAGGATAAGCATTTACTATTAGTGCTTATGAGTGTACCGGTAGCATTTAGATTCTAGAACTTGCGTTAGTGATGCATCCCGAGACCGCTAGTGAGACTACATTCGTGTAGTAGGATTTACTACATGATAAGAGGCATTAGGATCACCCTTGTGTTAAACTCGTATCATAATTACTTGACCATTTAAGTCATATTACTTGGCTAGTTAAGTCAATTAATTTTTCCCACACCCTTAGCATTGTACTCATTTTTAGTACACGAAACCCCCAGTACACCCCTCCGAGCCTATCTTTTCGTTTCTAACTTTAAGCATTTTACTTAAAGGAAGAATTTGTTACACCCCACTTAAATGTACACCAAATCGCCTTAGCGTTCCGTGTATGCACTCATCTTTAGTGCATTATTGTTATTTGTTAAACAATAAGTTAACTATCTAATTGATTACATGGTTGCTAAGTCGAGTCATATCCTTGTACATATTGTTTTGGGACGATTGGGACTCATGGGTAAAGTACTTATTTTATGGAGTAATGGGGAAGAACATCATTTATTACCCCCATATGTTCGTTAATCTTAAAAGTGCTCCAAGTGTTTTGATTATCTTAATTCGAGTCAATAGATTCGTTAATTGTAAAGTATGTAAAAATTCAAGTGTAAGGGGAATTTCCATTTCCTATGATGTATTATTTTGGATGGTAGGGTAAGAGTGTATGGAAAAAAAAATAGAAAAATAAAAGAGAAAAAACATACAGACTACCACCCCTTTTCATTCTATGTTCATTTTATATTTTTGTTATTTTTCATTTATTAGCTTAAGTCGAGTCTAGTCTTGGCTTAGCAACGCCACATTGTACATGTAATTGACCAAGATTGTTAACTCGCCACCAGTAAAGACTGCCTATATCCAACAAAACCGTGTATTTCATATCCCTACACCTAACGTTACAACCCTTTAAAAGACCTCTTTGATAGTTTATCCTAGGTGCTTACGCCATGTGGTGGAGGTTTGATCCTTTCCCAAGCCTATGGTAATCTATTTTGCTATGACAGGTAGTGAGAGATATCTTCCGTTTCCATATTGTAATTTTTACTTTATTACACCCGAGAGATGTAAGTATCTAAACAGTATTTGTGAGGTGCTAGTGTATGACCTCCGTGCTTGTCTTTGGTCTTTAGTGGAACGATTATTTGTTGTAATTACTTTTATATTAGTGTTAAATGACCCCTAACTTGTATTTTGATTAGAATAAAAGCGCATATGCTTGAGGACAAGCAAATCTCAAGTGTAAGGGTATATGATGAGGCGATAAATGATCCGTTTTTAGGGGGCCATTTAAGCCCGAAATTGAATTTATTTGATCAAATATTGCCCTAAATCGTTCCTTTTGTGATTTTAGGTACTTTGGGAGTGAAATCTGGAAAAGGAAGCAATTCGGACGTTTTTGGAGCATAAAAGTGAAGAAAACGCCAAAGACTTAATTTTCCATGCTGGGAACAGTGTGTGACGGCGTCAAGAGGAAGAATTTGACGGCATCAAGAGTAAAGACCATGACGACCCAGTACAAACATGAAGGCGTCACAAGTAGAGCGTCAAGAGTTAAATGTGTGACGGCCAACAAAAGTGGACTACATGACGTCGTCAGATGTAGATCTAGGCAGTCCGAGGATTATTTTGGCGGCGAGATGACGGCGTCACCCATTTGTTCTTGACGCCGTCACCTCCTAATATCTATATATAGTTTTCTAATTTTCATTCATTAGAGGAGGAAGTTTGGAGAAACCCTAAGGCCGAACCTTGTACGAATTTTACAGCTTTTCAAGGGTTTTCAACCCTTGAATCCTTACATGTTCTATTGAGATAAGTATTTTCCTAATTCAATCAATATGTCTATGTGTTGGTTGTCTATATCTTATGCTTGTCTTGATTTCAACATGCTAGGCTAGATTTATCTTGTGTTTGCTTAGATCTAATGAAACCTAGATGTTGATTATGTGTTGATTACTTGTTTATGGTTGTATTGGATGAATGATTTCAATGTTAAGCTTAAGAAAAATGGCAGATCTCTAAATGGTAACATGCTTGAACGTCTTAGGAAACATGAACCGATGTGTACTAGGTTTTATTGGTTGTATTTAATGCATGAGTAAATTCTAATGATCCCATGTTAGGAGCTTCTTGCAGGCTCGACATAGGAGTGAAGTAGGCACTCATAGGATTGGGGAAGTAAGTACGCCACCCCATGAATGGTATTAAGGAATACAATCCGTCATCCACGCAACTATAACAAGTAGTTAACGTGTAAAAGATATCTAGGGAGTAGTGAAATCTAAGTAAACACATTTCTCCCACTTGTTGCTCACAACCTTAGTTTAATATAGTTTATTTTCATTTTTGGTATTTTATTTTGATTGCATCTTTAGTATTGGGTTAGTTGACTAGCAACTAATTCCGCCCAAAATCCTTCAAACCCGTGATTTTAATTTGCTTTCTAAAAAATATAAAAATACAAAAAGAATCATCCCTCATCTCTAGATTTAGTATTTAGGTTTTCTAATCCTAGCGACACTATTCCTAGCTGAACAATCAATCCCCCGGTACTTGTCAATATACTATACTACAACGATCAGGTACATTGCCTGGTGGGGGTTGTAAGCTTCTCAAGATCCCTTGAGAGGTAAAGCCTGGTGCAATCCCTACGCATCATTAGCCAATGTAAAAGAGTGTGAATGAAAAATCTCCAACGGGGACAAAAACATCATTTTCTGAAAGTTACTTTTTGTTCAGATGTATCATACCCCATGGAAGCAATATTTTTGAAAATATCTGAATTGGGTAATGTGATGAGACCATTGAGATCATCCAATTGGAGAACTCTCCTTAAGGATGACTCAGTAACATCAATGGTTACCCCATCCACTGTGGCTCTTAGAGCTTCCACAGTTTCATGTGTGTCTCCCTGTTCAAGAGTTATGGACTCCACAGTGTTCCAGAACTGTTTGATATGAGAGACATTGATTGTGGGATTAACAGTTAAAGCATACCTTATATGGTTGGTATTAAGAAAATCCACAATCTGATGAAAAACAGGGCCACTCTTCTCGTTTGACTTTTGTAGGTAGGCCACTTGGTTGTGCTCTTCGACAAATTTTAGAAGCGCCATAATATTTGTGAAAAGAAGATAAAAGTGTTAGTAATCAAGATAAAAAGCAAGCCGTATGATGATCAATTTATACTAATAGGGTTTGAGGAGTTCGTGTATTGTGAATTATCTTTAGAATGATTTATCTTTGGAAAAGAATAAATTAAAATAGGTAAGAAGATAATTCACTAAAATTTACCCTATTAATAAGGAAAGACAGTTATATTCACAACGGCTAGTAAAAAATAGATTACTGACACAACAGTTGTAACGGCTAGTTCACTAGTGGAAAAATTTACTCTTGCAGTGGTAACAAGTGAACTAGCAGTGGTAAAACATTCACAAAATATCAAAGAGCAGTGGTAAGTAAAACATGAAAATTAGCTGCTCTTATCATAGTTTTTAGCAAACTATCAGCTATCAACGGATTTGAGATGTCTTTACCATGAGCTGTTTGCTATGGACTAGCCAACTCTTCATCACTTGGAGTATGGTGAGTTGATAACCATATAGTTTTTGGTAAACTATCAACCATAAATGGATTTGTTAAGTCTTTACCAGGAGCCGTTTGCTCTAGACTATTTGATTCTTATGTTGATAAGACATGGTGAATCAATAACCATTTGTTGTATGTCTTTAATACACACCTTATAACTCCAATAACTCCAACAATATGGGTTTGTATGCTGCAGAATTAAATAACACCCAACTTAACCCATAAAAATTAACCCAAAGTAACTCCTCAAAGTCAACCCGATAATATCCAAATTTACTCCTCTAACCTACCAAAGCAGGTAAGAGTAAATATCCTTCATTAATTAGAATTCGACCTTGACTTTGCTTATAAAAGGGGGCTCATTAACCTTTATCTTTCATCAACACATATCTTCAATAACACAAACCCTACATCAACACAATGAGCTGGTTTCCACTTGTCTACATATCCTCAGATGATTCATCTGATGAGGAGATCAGCTATTGCACAAACTCAGAGGAACCTTCAACAGGGTGGAGTGATTACTTTCCTCCAAGTGCTGCCACATCGACATCATCCAACATGAAATCCAACAAGACTACAGCTTCTCCTGCTCCATCCCTGGAGTTCTATTCCAGTTCTTCCTCTGATGATGATGATGATCCAACCTTCAATCTTTCCAAAGAACTTCCAAAAGCCCTCACTACAGCATTAGAGACTGCCATAAGCAACATGAAGTGGCCTGCTATTGAGAAGCCTGCACAAACACCAAAGCCTCCCAATCAAGTTCTGGGCCTTGCTTGTCCAAGGAAGCAACTTTCTTTTGATGATAAGAGAAAGAGAGCTTTCAAAGGCAAGCATGATTATGAGGGAAAGGGAAAGAAACCCATGGAGTAGTTGTGATCAAGGTTTAGATGTTAGGTTGTTGGTTTATGTTTTGTGATGTTGTCTTGTCTCGTGACTTATCTCTCTGAATGGTTGTAATGTACTTTCTTCAGTATCAATAAAAGTACTGTTTCCTTTTCTTTTATCACCAATCTTTCCACTGTTGTATGACTATTTCCACTGTGCTTTAAAATCTCTGCATACAAGTTAGTAGAAAACCATACACACATATACAAACAATATTAGTACCTAAAAACTATCCTGCAACACTAAAAAGTATTAGACATCAAAGATTTATTGATTTAGCATTCCAATACCTGTTACCAAGTACTGAAAACTACCCACATCAAGCCCTTTTGTTAATAAATCAGCATAATTGTCATCAGTATGGATTTTGACAACATTAATAAGCTTTTTCTCAAAACAATCTCTGATAAAATGATATCTAATTTCAATATGTTTAGTTTTAGTGTGTTGCACAGGATTTTTAATAATGCATATGGTACTACTATTGTCTATATAGATAATGGTGTTCATGAAATTGTACCCATAATCCAATAATTGATTCTAAAGCCATAAGATCTGAGCACAACAACTAGCAGCAGCTACATATTCTGCTTCAGTGGTTGAAGTAGCTACCATAGTTTGCTTCTTGCACTGCCATGACACTAATCTACATCCAAGAAATTGACATCCACCTGTAGTTGACCTTCTATCCAAACATGCACTAGCATAGTCACTATCTGAGTATGTGATCAATTCCATAGGGGATTCTCTTGGATACCATAATCCTAGATTAGGATATGTCTTCAAGTACCTAAAAATCTTCTCAACTGCTGTCATATGTGATGTCTTAGGAGTCACTTGAAATCTTGCACAAGCACATATAGCAAACATAATGTCTGGCCTTGATGAAGTAAGATACATCAGAGAACCAATCATAGATCTGTAAGTATGCACATCAACATTAGCACCACTAGCATTCTTCAACAATAGATGAGTGGTCTTATCAGCAGGGGTATTTGAAGGTTTTGCATCAGTAAACTTGAACTTCCTAATAATCTCAGTCACAAATTTGTCTTGACTGATAAAGATGCCTTCTTTACTCTGTTGTACTTGCAGCCCCAAAAAGAATGTAAGTTATCCCATAGAACTCATTTGAAATTCATCTTTCATAAGCTTTTCAAACTCTTTTCACATCTCTTATTTAGTAGATCCAAAGATAATATCATTAACATATACTTGAACAAGTAGAATATCACCCTTGTCTTTCTTGATGAACAAAGTTTGATCAATCTTGCCTCTATGAAACCCATTATTCAACAAATAAGTAGCTAAGGTTTCATACCACTTCCTTGGAGCCTAATGTAAACCATAAAGAGCCTTAACCACTTTATACACTTTGTTTGGGTGTTGAGGATCTTCAAAACCTGGAGGTTGAGAGACATAGACCTCCTCATCAATTGTACCATATAGAAAGGCACTCTTAACATCCATTTGATAGACAGTAAAGCCCATAAAGGATACATAGGCTAGAAATAGTCTAATAGCCTCAATCCTTGAAACAGGAGCAAAAACTTCCTCATTGTCAAAACCCTCCTCTTGAGTGTATCCTTGAGCAACCAATCTAGCTTTGTTCCTGATTACTATACCTCTTTCATCTTTCTTGTTTCTGAAAACTCATTTAGTACCAATGACCTTCATACCATTAGGCAAATCACAAAGAACCCAAACCTTTTGAAGTTTAAACTGCAACAACTCCTCTTGCATTGCTTCAACCCAGCTAGATTCTTCTAAAGCCATATATACATTTTTAGGCTCCACTTGTGAGAGAAAACAGAAAAACAAACATTCATTCTTTCTCCTATGTTTCTTGGACTCAGAAGCTTCACTAATGAACCCGTGAATATCATCTTTCTTTGTCTGTCTTCTAGTCTTCACACCTGATTGAAGTTCACCAATAACATTATCAAGTGGATGCACTTTGTGAATTGAAGTCTGTGATGTGCTAGGAATATCATATGTTGTAGGCATGTTTGAGATCTCTACATCATCACTAGGTGATTCCTGAGATGAACTTTCCACATTTGGTCTATCAGTGGAAACCTCTGGTGTAGCAGTGGGAATTGAGTTACCACTGCTAGCAGGAATTTCTTTATTCAGAACATCAAAATCCACACCATCTGTATCAATTTGATCTTTATCATCTTCATCATCTTTGCAAGCTTCATCTTCATCAATGAATTCTTCTGAATCTTCAAGATCTTTGTCTCCTGTATTTGAAGTAAGAGGTACATAATTCATTGTATTGGATAATGTTTCAAGATCAAATAGCCATTCTGGTCCTGAACCTGCCATGTTAGCTTTATTTTCAAGAAACTCAACATGCAAATTCTCTTCAATCTTCTTTGTTCTTAAGTTATAGACTCTGAAAGCCTTGCTAACCATAAAATATCCAACAAAGAAGCCTTCATTAGACTTTCCTTCAAATTTACCCAGATGATCAATGGTATTGAGAATAGTAACATGACATCCAAATGGCCTCATAAATTCCAAAGTAGGAGGTCTTCCTCTGAATAGCTCATAAGGTGTCTTGTTCTTTGTTTTAACCACTAAAACCCTGTTCTGAATGTAACAATGTCACACCCCCAGAATTAGGTCTAGCGGAAGCATACATGTAGCTGGGGTGTAACTCAATCGGTATTACAACACAAGTTCAAAAATGGTTTTCACTTGAATCATTTAGAATAAAATAGTTTAATAAAAATGTTGAATTTACATTGTTAAAAGTAGTGCGAAAGTAGGCCCTTAAAATAGTTTAAAACGATCCACAAATGAAAAATCAGAGTCTTCTATGACCATGCCATGCCCTGCCAAAACCTCCTGTAGCGTTGATGAGTGTGTAAATACTAATCATTTTTAGTCAAATCTGAGCTGCAAAATGATCAAAAACACTCAAAAACGCACCAAAATGCGAAGGAAATCCCAAAGATCGTATTTTATATGTTTCTGATACAAAACGAGTGAAAACAAACGAAAAACGAACAAAATTTGCATAATTGGCAGTTTCAGTCCCCCAACTTTCAAAATTTGACAAAACTAGTCCCTGGTCAGTCATTTTCAAAAGAAAAGTCAACCCAAGCTCTTTAAAAGTCAAAATAAATTGTAAATAATCTTTGGGTAAAAAGATTTGGAAAATTGCAAAATTGGTCCCCGTACTTTGGCTAATTGGCAAGTTTGGTCCCTGGTGCTTTAAAATTTTGGAAAAATGCAAACTTTGGTCCTTGCGTTATTATGGTGTGGCAGGTTAAGTCCCTTGAAGTAAATTTAGAAAATGGCATGAATGGTCCTTGAAATTTCAGCTTGTTGCAAATTTGGTCCTTGTGGTTTTACAATACTAAACCAAACAGACTTAATACTAAACCCCAATCCACCCTCCCATCAGCCCACCAATTAAAAGAAGTCCCACCCAAGGCCCAAATATCCACCAATGGCCCAAAACCAAACCCTAATACGTTTTATAACTTAAATGTACCCTCCTTCTTCCTTCCTGGTCAAAACTCTAATAAAAAATGGAACCTATCTCCATCACCACCTCTCCCCGTGACTGCAAACATACAAACCCACCATCACTTTCATCCTCTTTGTCTTCCACCCCAACCCCCATTCCCACTAATCCCCCTCCAACTCATACCTAACACCTTAAACCAGTCACATATTAACAAGCTGGCAATCCTCAACCATTTAGGCGCCAAAACTGAAATCAAGGGCTGTGATGATTGAAAACTATCCTATGGTTGAGATTAATTCAAGAAAGCACAAAATTGGCACTTAGGCTCTTTTTCCTCACAGAAGAATCACACAAGGATGAGGACAAATCAAAGAGAAGGAAACCTGTTAGCATTAAAAATATGTATTATGAAGTGATGGTCATTCTAATATTGTAACTTTGTGTCGTGTGTTAAGATTAGTAATAGTTTAGTCATTGGGCCTTGGACTTGGCAAGCTAATATGTTATTTGCTATGTTTCATAAGCCTAGTTATCCAACCATGTAACCAAGTCCAAGCCCAAGCCCATAGAAAGCCCATCCATCTCATGTGATGGAAGTATAAAAGGCACCTTACCTCTCATTTGTAAGGTGTGCTTGTGTGTGTATTTGTGTGTGTTTTCTTTGAATAAAAGCTCTCATATTTCTTATATCTCTCTCTCTCTATTCACGAATCATATACATCACATATAAGTCACCAAGTCACCATCTTTCTTCTTCTAATCTTCTATTGGTGTGATAAAGTTGTGATATCTAAGGTCCTACAAGTGGTATCAATCGCCTAACAATGATTTAGGAGTGTTGGGGTTTGTTGGTTTCGTTTTTTTTAAGCTTTATACACGAATTTTTTAGAAAAATTCCTACTTTTCTTGTTTTTTCTTGGTTTTTAACACTTTTTTGATTACAAACTAGTGTTATAAACCTTACCTAACAAGAAAGTTTTAATCTTTTTGAAAATTTCTAGCTTAAAAAATTCGACTTTGTTTTTGTACTTGTTTTCGAGATCTTCAAAAAGTTTGATAAAAATCATCAAGTTTGGAACTTTCTTCAAGATTTGGTGTTTTTTAGCTTAGAAGTACAAGAATCTTGGATTTAAAACTTGATTTCGGTGTGCTTTAAGTCATACGACTTTTGTTCCCTTTTATCGAGAACTTCTCTTCAAGTATCTTCAGACGATTCCGTGGCTTACTCGGTGTTTTTCTTCCTTGTATAAGTTAGAAAACACACTTCGACTTGGGATAACTTTCTAAATTGTATAATTTAGATAAGTTTTGAAATTCTCGATAAGTGATAATTTTCGAGAACTTTTGAAAAATTTCGAGAACTTTTATAAAAATTTTCGAGAAATTTTGATAAAATTTCGAGAACTTTTTTCGAGAACTTTTGAAAAAATTTCGAGAACTTTTGAAAAATTTCGAGAACTTTTATAAAAATTTTCGAGAAATTTTGATAAAATTTCGAGAACTTTTTTCGAGAACTTTTGAAAAAATTTCGAGAACTTTTATAAAAATTTTTCGAGAAATTTTGATAAAATTTCGAGAACTTTTTTCGAGAACTTTTGAAAAAATTTCGAGAACTTTTGAAAAATTTTCGAGAACTTTTGATAAAATTTCGAGAACTTTTTTCGAGAACTTTTGAAAAAATTTCGAGAACTTTTGAAAAATTTTCGAGAACTTTTGATAAAATTTCGAGAACTTTTTTCGAGAACTTTTGAAAATTTTCGAGAACTTGGGAGATTTTATCGAAATCTTGAAAAATTATCGAGAACCTGGGTGAATTATCGAGAATACAACATTTTCGAGAACTTTTGGTTGATTTTTGACGACTGAATTTCAAACGGCCATAACTTTTGAACCGTAACTCCGTTTTCGACGAATCAGCTGTCAAAACGACCGTCAGACAGAGGAGAACGACACGCTAAATAGATTTATCGATTTAGGCGAAGTTTCGAGGCCTAAAAACGCTCCGAGAAGAAGTTATTGAGGTTTTAAGGTTTTCAGTCAAAATTTTCACCATAAAAACTTGCTTCAACTCACTCTAAACTCCACTCCTATTTCGTTGGAACGATCCAAGAATCAACTTTATCCATCTACACTTCATCAATGGCATCTCAGCAAGATATTCATGCAGCCGGTGCAGAAAACCGACCTCCTATGCTTGAAAAAGGTGGATATCTCCCATGGACAAGCCGCATGCTTCGTTACATCAAAACAAAGCCTGATGGTAAATTAATGATTCAATCCATTGAAAAAGGACCATTCCAGCCAAGACAAGTTCAAATTGAAGGCAATCCAAATACAACACCTCCTACTCAACCATTCGTGCGTGAACAAACAGAAGCAGATTACACAGAGGAAGACAAGAAGCAGATCGCCGCAGATGATATGGCAATGCATTTAATCCAACTTGGATTACCAAGGGAGATTTTTGCTGCGGTCGACAGCTGTGAAACTGCTTATGCTATGTGGGAACGTGTTAGAAGGATTTGTCATGGAACAGAGATTGGACAACAAGACGTTGAGAACAAACTTCTTACAGAATGGGAGAATTTCACATCCACTAAAGGTGAACAAATTGAATCCTACTACACAAGGTTTTGCACTTTGATGAATGAGTTAATCAGAAACAAGTTGACACCTCGAACAATTGCAACAAACATCAAATTCATCAATAACCTTCCAGAAGAATGGGGTCGTTATGTTACAAAGGATTTCATCGAACACTCGCAATAAGCAGATTGCTCAGCCGAGTTTCAATATGGGCAACGGAGGCCAAATGGTTGGAGTTTATGGGAATCAGCAAGGATACGCTACTGGAATTAACATGGGGAATCAGAATCAGAATGCAGCAAATCAGTATGGTCAGTATGCAGGGAATCAGTTGGGTCAGTTTGTTGGAAATCAGAGGGGTCAGAATGTTGGTCATCAGGCAATGGGTAATCAGAATAGAAATGTTGCAGCTCCAGTAGTTGGGAATTTGGGAAATGTGAATCAGGGTAATCCGGTAAAGTGTTTTAACTGTCAGGGTGTAGGTCATATGGCACGGAACTGTCCTACTAAGCCAAACAAGAAAGATCTAGCGTACTTGCAGAAAGCAGTGATGCTGGCACAAAAGGCAGAGGCAGGGTTTCAATTGAATGCAGAGGAGAATGACTTTATGGCTCTTATGGATGACATGGAAGATAGAGAAGATATCGATGCGAACTGCATATTCATGGCAAATCTTCAGGAGGCAAAGTATGACACAGATTCTGACACACCTCCGGTCTATGACATCAATGCAGTCTCTGAGGTATCAAATTTCAACACATGTCACAATAATGATATATTTGATATGTCTCCTCATGAGGAACAGCATTTTGAGAAGCAAGTACCCACTTATGATACATTCCTGGATACGCCAAGTAGTAGCAATACTCCTTCAGCGACTCCAGATGTGAATCATAATGGAGGCTTCGTTTCACAGCATGCTGAGAATGATGAGGAAACACGTGCGTTATTTGAATCATTATTAAATAACTGTGGTATTGAAATCGAAAAAGTGAAAAAGGTCAATCGCGATGTTAAGACCGCGAATGCTAAATTGACCGCTGAGCTTGAGAGTTACAAGGAAAACGCTAAAGCTTTTGAATTTCATAACAAAAGGTTGTCTGAATTAGAAACTGGTTATCAAAATTCCGTTTCAAGAGAAAAACAATTGCAACTCAAGTTTGACACACTTGATGTTAATTCTTTCAAAAAGATAAAATCTTTAAACGTGGAAATTTCTGATTTACAAAACCAACTTTCTAAACAAAAATCAGCTTATACCAATCTTGAAAAAGAGAGGGACGAGCTGAAAAAGGACTTTGCAAAGAAAGAAGACAAACTTTTGGCAGAAATCGTAGAGTCAGAACACATGATTGCTCACTTAGAAGAATTGGTGGTTAAGTCGGGTCAGTCAAGTCAAACAATGAAAATGATTTCAAATCAAACTAATCCGGTTTACCATACGAAACATAAAGTGGCTCTCGGTAACAACACCCCCAGTAATCTCAAGAAAGCTCAGCAAGAACAGAATGTTTTGTATAATGGTAATGTGATTTACACTAAACATGATCCTCCTGTCGTTCGGGATTCTGTGCAAACGATTGAACATGTCGAAGAGAGCATAAATAAAATGAAACAAAAGGATTTGAAACCCATTGATTACAACAAATTGAACAAACTTTCGGGAATTACTTTTGTTCCACAAAAAGAACCATCTGTGTTTTCCATAAAACGACCATTCTCAAAAATGTTTTCTAAGAAAGTAATTGTTTCCAAATCTCTTTCAAAAATGGAACAAATTTCTTCTAACAACACTTTTAATACAAGTGAGGCTAGAGAAATTTTGGATGACGTTAAAAAGAGAATTCAAGAACTTCAAAACATCGTTGCTTCTAAAACTACAATCAATATTAACAACTGGCATTCCAGTTTTCATATTGAGCAGAAAAAAGTTTTTGAAAACGAAATTACTATCCCACTGAATAACATCAGTGCGAGGGTAATCCATTTTGAACAAGCTTTCTTAAAAGAAACGGCCGACTTTGTCAAGGACCACAAATCCCTGGTAAACGAAGCTCATGATTCTCGTGAAAACATAAATGTTTTGGAAAACCTAAATGATTCTCTCTTCGAAGCTGTTATGACCACTGACATTATGTCCATCATTTTACAAACGTACTCTGTTCAAGACGATGAAAGACTGAGAGCTGAGACCTCTGAAATTGTTTCAAAATATGAAAATGCTCTTATAAAGCTTGAAAAAGAAAATGTGTCATATTTTAAACAACTTGATCGAAAAAAGGAAGAATGCAAGTATGACAAATTGTCGTATGAGCGTGCCTTAAAGAACATGAAAGATCAAAATGATCTTTTGAGGGCTCAGCTTGAAAGTCAAAAAGGAAAGGGTGAGGAAACTAAGTTTGCAAAACCGTCGACTACGGAGAAACCAAATGTTTCAAACACGGTTCAAAAACCAAAAATGTCAATTTCACGGTTTGCTCCAAAAGTCGATGAGAAAAAGGATTTGACAAAACCAGTCACTCCAACACCCTTGCCTAAGAAAAGTGAAAATGTTAAGATTGTTGATAAAGGAAAAGCGGTTGTCGAAACACCAAAAGTGATAGCACCTGGCCTTTTTAGGATTAGTCCCACTAATGCGTCTGCCTCAACATCTAAGACAAATGACAAGTGCATAAAGGCTAATTCTAAAGAATCTAGGGATGCTAAAAAGGACAACAATATAAATCCTAATGTGTGTGCCTTACCTTCTACAGGATTAGAAAGCACCTCTAGGAGCAGCAGACTAAAGCCTAAGAGCAATACAAGGAACAATAGAGTCTCGCCTGTCTCTAAGAGTAGTAGCAAGAATAAAGTTGAAGAAGTAGAAGAACACCCTAGGAATTTATCGCTTTGTAATAAGAGACATGTTTCATCTGAATGTAATGTCAAGAGTACTATTTCTAATGCATGTAATGACTCTGTTTGTTTAATATGCAAGAAATGTTTAATTAATTATGCTCATGATGAATGTGTTTCTAAGAATGTGAATGTCACGCCTGAACAGAAGGATGTTCCAAACAGACCTAGTGCTAGATCCAGATCTATAGAACGACTAGTTGCACGATTTAGGACTACCACTATTAGTCGAATGCCTAGGAACTATCTTAAGTATTGTATGTGGATTCCGACGGGTAGAGAGTTCACTCTTCAGGACGGCAAATTAGAAATAGCTCAAGCTAAACAAGTAGCAACTGTCTATGAGTGTGATTCTGCTTTTACTCCTAACCCCATGGAACCAAATTCAACACGGTTTCCAAATACAAACTCTTCTGTTCTTGGCAGGTTATCGAAATATGTCTTTGGATCGTCGACTCGGGTTGCTCCAAGCACATGACCGGGAATTTAAAGCTGCTGATCAACTTCATCTGGAAATTTATGGGAACTGTACGCTTTGGTAATGATCATGTAGCAGCTATTCAGGGTTATGGAGATCTTCAGTTTGGGAATTTTTTAATCACTCGAGTTTACTACGTCGAAGGGTTGGGACACAACTTGTTTTCAGTTGGGCAGTTTTGTGATGCAGATTTAGAAGTTGCATTCAGGAGAAACACGGTTTTTATTAGAAATTTGGTTGGTGATGATCTCTTAACTGGTAATCGTGGTACAAATTTGTATGCTATCGACATCAACCAAATGGCTTCTACATCACCAATTTGTCTTATGACAAGGGCAACCGAAACTAAGTCCTGGCTGTGGCATAGACGTTTATCCCATCTCAATTTCGACACCATCAACAAGTTAGCCAAAGACAACATCGTCACCGGACTTCCTAAGTTCAAATACACCAAGGAACACCTTTGTCCATCATGCGAACAAGGAAAAAGTAAAAGAGCATCATATAAACCCAAAACCGTACCTAGTTCGGAAGCAAGGTTACATATGTTGCACATGGACTTATGTGGCCCAATGAGAGTTGAAAGCATTAATGGGAAGAAGTATATTCTCGTTATTGTTGATGATTATTCAAGATATACTTGGGTAAAGTTTTTGAGATCAAAAGACGAAGCACCAGGCATCATCATCACCTTTCTGAAGCGTATTCAAGTTCTACTACAAGCTCCAGTAAGGATTATAAGAACAGACAATGGCACAGAATTCACAAATCAGGAATTAAGAACTTACCTCGAAGATGTTGGAATTACACATCAAACATCAGTTGTTAGAACTCCACAGCAGAACGGGGTAGTTGAAAGAAGAAACAGAACTCTTGTGGAAGCTGCTCGCACAATGCTGATCTTTTCTAGTGCACCACTATTCTTATGGGCTGATGCTGTTGCCACTGCGTGTTTCACTCAGAACCGATCCCTAGTACATCCAAGATTCAATAAAACCCCATATGAGCTAGTGAACAACCGTAAACCTGACATCTCTTACCTTCACGTGTTTGGCGCTTTATGCTATCCGACGAATGACAGAGAAGATCTAGGGAAGTTAAAAGCTAAGGGTGATATTGGAATCTTCATTGGATATTCAGAAAACTCGAGGGCATTCAGGGTGTATAATAGACGTCTAAAAAGGATAATGGAGACGATGAATGTGAAGTTTGACGAAATTTCACAAATGGCTTCTGAGAGATACGCTCTAGAACCCGCGCTTAATCCGATGGCTTCTAATCAAAACGGATTAGGACCCGCACCAAACCAGCAGACTTCTGGACACATCAGTTCAGGACTCGTGCCTCAAGGAGCTCAGTCAACAAACACGGATAAACCTTCAGAACAAGAACTGGAAAATTTCTTCGAGTTAATGTTTGATGAATATTATGGTGGACC
Source organism: Artemisia argyi (assembly GCA_030686995.1). Lineage (NCBI taxonomy): Eukaryota > Viridiplantae > Streptophyta > Magnoliopsida > Asterales > Asteraceae > Artemisia > Artemisia argyi. The sequence continues at coordinate 29,362,242 of CM060693.1, forward strand.
TTCGACAAATGCATCTCAACAACATTCCGCTGCACCCGCTCAAAACCATCAACCACCACCACCACCACAAGATGCATCCACAACAATCGAAGCTGAAGCACCAACTACATCAACATCATCTACATCTACTCAAGCACCTCCAGTACTTGAAACTGTTCTACCAAGAGTTGATGAGCAAAATCAAAACGCAAATTTTCAAGAAGAACCAACAAATAATTCAAACAATGTTACGTTAGAAGAAGAAGAAGAAGTATTTGAAAACCCGTTTGCAACAGACTCTGCTGAATCTTCTTCAAGGTTACAAGAACCATCTAACACACATTCGTTCAACCAAAGGTACCCTTCTACGTTTCAATGGACAAAAGACCATCCGTTAGTACATGTTATTGGTGATCCTTCAATGCCAGTTCAGACGAGGAGACAACTTGCCACCAATCTCGAATTGTGCATTTACATTTGCTCAATAAGCACCAAAGTACCTAAGAACATTCGGGAAGCAATGGCAGAAAACCCATGGATTGAAGCGATGCAGGAGGAATTTCTTCAATACCTGTTACATGACAGTTGGGAACTTGTTGAACGACCACTTGATAAACGAGTTCTTGATCTCAAGTGGTTGTGGAAGAACAAACTGGATGAGGAAATGACTGTAATTCGCAACAAAGCTCGTCTCGTGGCTAAAGGATATCCACAAGAAGAAGGAATAGATTTCGAAGAATCATTCGCGCCTGTAGCTAGACTTGAAGCAGTCCGGATTTTCTTAGCCTATGCCGCTCACAAAAACATCACAGTCTATCAGATGGACATTAAGACAGCTTTCTTAAATGGAACTCTGAAAGAAGAAGTGTATGTGAGTCAGCCAGAGGGATTCATCGACAGAGATCATCCAGACTACGTCTACAAGCTTAAGAAAGCAATTTATGGTTTAAAACAAGCTCCAAGAGCGTGGTATGACGAACTATCATCTTTCTTGCTCAAAAACAATTTCACAAAAGGAACGGTTGATGACACCTTGTTTATCAAAAAGTTCAAAGATGACATTTTGATCGTTCAAATTTACGTGGACGACATTATCTTTGGATCAACCAATCCTAACCATTCAAAACATTTTGAAAATCTCATGAAAAGCAAATTTGAAATGTCCATGATGGGGGAACTAAAATTCTTTCTTGGTTTACAAATACATCAATCCCCTCGTGGTATTTTTATCAATCAAGCTAAATATACAATAGAGATTTTGAAAAAACATGGAATGGAAAATTGTGATTCTGTTGGTACACCAATGGTCTCTTCACCAAAAATAGGTGCTGATTTGTTTGGGAAACCCATCGATCCGAAGAAATATCGGAGCATGATCGGTTCTCTCATGTACCTAACTGCTAGCCGCCCTGATATTCAATTTGCTGTATGTTTATTAGCACGGTTTCAGGCAAAGCCTACCGAACTTCACCTCAAAGAGGTTAAACGGATCTTTCGGTACCTACGAAGCACCATTAACTTGGGACTTTGGTATCCGAAGGATTCGGAGTTTAATCTAACAGCATTTTCAGATGCAGACCATGCTGGTGATCAAGTTACAGCAAAGAGTACATCAGGTGGAGCACAATTTTTGGGTGAAAAGCTTGTAAGCTGGTCTTCAAAGAAACAGGATTGTACTGCGCTATCAACCGCCGAAGCCGAGTATGTGTCTCTATCTGCGTGTTGTGCCCAAGTTCTTTGGATGCGGACACAGCTCACAGATTATGGCTTTACTTTTGACAGAATACCTATGTATTGTGACTCAAAAAGTGCCATAGCCATCTCGTGCAATCCTGTACACCACTCAAAGACGAAGCATATCAAAGTCCGCTACCATTTCATCAAAGAACACGTGGAAGAGGGTACTGTTGAATTATTTTTCGTTAAGACTGATTATCAACTCGCCGATCTATTTACTAAAGCCCTTCCAAAAGAAAGGTTTGACTATTTAGTTCGACGAATTGGCATGAGAAGCCTAACTCCTGAGGAGCTAGAACGTCTTCTTGAATCTTCTTGAAAAATGATTTCAAAATCGCTTCGCTGTAAATATTTTTTGAAAAACAAAATACAAAATTTGAAAAACCAACAAAAACAAAATACAAAAATATAAAATTTTCAAAAAATACAAAAACAATATAAAATCAAAAAATCCAAAAATATTCTTCTCACGACATGTCTCTCGTATAAAGCAATATTCTGTACGTTTCTAGAAATGTCATTCAACAATGATACGGACATGTACAGATGCTTGAGCGGGAGTTCTTTTTAATGTTTTTCTAAAACATGTCGTTTCTCAAAATTTTCTTCACAATGGCTTTCGTATACATCAGTACGAAACCCGGACTTCAATGATGACTTCTGATTATTTTCAAATCAAGGACTCGTACGTTCAATGACGAATTCTTTTTCAAAAAGTTCGAGTCTAAACAAACGAAAATGATTTCAAGCATAAACTCGTTTTCAAACAAAATTCTTGAGCACTTTTTCAAGATTGTTCAAAAGATTTCTAAAAATCTCTCAAAATTAGTGCTCAAGATAACTCCCTCAAAACCCTTAAGTAATTTTAAATATGCTATCATTAAGGGGGAGTTCAAAAACAAAAATGTTCCAAATTCATGCAAAATCTGTCTTTCTCTCCAAAAGCTTTTTATTAATCAGTTGATATCAAAAATATCACGATATGCTATTTTTGAGGGGGAGAAGACATGATTAAAATGTGATCAAAGATGTTTAAAGATTGTGGCAGAATCTCAAAAGAGCTCGACTCAGTAAGTACCAATGAATTGACGAAGCTTAAAATGTCATTAATCGAAAAGACTTGTCCTGGACGGGTAATAATTTCAAGCTAGTCTAACTAGTGATGTAAGCGTGTCTCGAATAGGACTTGTCTGAGTAGAATGTACCGTATCGAGAGACTTTCTTTGGACTTGACCAGGACGGGTAATAATTTCAAGCTAGTCTAACTAGTGATGTAAGCGTGTCTCGAATCGGTCATGTTCGCTGGAAGTGGATCAATTCAAAAAGTGCAAACTCCTCACGCATGTGCAAATTTCTAAAAAATTCATGAGCACATGTGAAGGGGGAGTCCTTCAAAAGAAATGCAAAACTCTCGAAGTGTCAACAATGTGTTTTATTATTCATAAACACTTTGAGAGATTTTTCACAAAAGGTTTTATGGCATGTGATCAACAATAGGATAGTCATGGAGTTATAAGGTGACTAAGGTTAGGGAAAACCGTCCTATGATCCGCCAGAGCCGGAGGGATCTACCCAAGGACAAATCCAATAGATTAGAATTAGAAAGTCCTTAGGTATGATTGAAAACAGGAGAAAATGAGAAAGGAGAAAGAAGGGGTTGAAGAAGTAAAAAGAAAAGTTATGAAAAAGGGTGAAAAGAAATAACCCTCCAAATGTTCAACCTTAGGGCAGACACCGGGTTCAACTCATATGCTACTGGTTGTTACTAAGGTGACACCGGTATTGAAGACAAAGACGTCATGGACCCAGTGACGCACTGCACTAAACCTTCTTAACCACTCAAGTTCTCTTAAAAGAGCTTGTTTCATTCTCACGGGGAACCGGTGTAATCTATCAATCTGTCTCATAGAGATGATTGATATTGAAGCAGGAGACCTCTCCCTAATCTCCGCATAGGAAACCAAATGTGCACTTATCGAGTCTAGAGCCCCGAGATTCATCAAAAGATCTCATAGGAACACATGATATCTCTACACTGGTTGTTCATCATTAAGGACGCCAGATGTAAACTTAAGAGTCCTACGCAGATCTTAGCAATCTGCCAGAACATTTATGAGAGGATTCACTTTTGTGATTCTCAATGATTGAATGGAAATTCCTGCCAGGGTCAACATCAAACAGCCCTGACAGCAGGTCACTTCGGTAATTCTTTATGGGTTACGCTTAGTGTTCGCGGTGGTTTCAAACGGTCTACAGTCGTGGAGTGATCCCCAGCGACTCACCCAGTCATTGAGCTACTAAGTAGGTCTCGTAAGCTCTCTCGAGAGTATCTGACATGGGAACGGCCTTGGTAAGGGTTAGAAGGAGTCTTCACACTATGCTGTTGACGACCTCTAATTCTTATCTGTAAGTACCGGATGTTTTATTGCTAACTGTTTATATGCAGGGACACTTCATCTCCATGGCGACAGATTCCACATGCTCATACATACATCTGGAAGTTAAAGAAAGCTCCCTCAAAGATCTATGCAACACAAAGATCAAAGAAAGATTCTACGCCAAAAAGAAGAATCTACAAAGTATACAGACTAAAGATCAAAGTGAAAGAAAGGGAACTACGTGCATATGAATTTCAAAGTCCAAAGATGTATGAGCATGTTGGAATGGCAAACAACCACCACAGACACAGAAGTGACGAAAGGCAGATAACTCCACATCGCAAAGGAACAAAGAACGATGAAAATCAGTTATCAAAGATCACAAAGTATGAAGGAACAAAGACTAAAGACTACTCTACAACGACACACAAAGTTAAAGACTAAGAACACGGAAGACCCACTCACGTGGAGCATCATTCGAATGACCAACCCTTAGGGGGAGATTGTTAGCATTAAAAATATGTATTATGAAGTGATGGTCATTCTAATATTGTAACTTTGTGTCGTGTGTTAAGATTAGTAATAGTTTAGTCATTGGGCCTTGGACTTGGCAAGCTAATATGTTATTTGCTATGTTTCATAAGCCTAGTTATCCAACCATGTAACCAAGTCCAAGCCCAAGCCCATAGAAAGCCCATCCATCTCATGTGATGGAAGTATAAAAGGCACCTTACCTCTCATTTGTAAGGTGTGCTTGTGTGTGTATTTGTGTGTGTTTTCTTTGAATAAAAGCTCTCATATTTCTTATATCTCTCTCTCTATTCACGAATCATATACAACACATATAAGTCACCAAGTCACCATCTTTCTTCTTCTAATCTTCTATTGGTGTGATAAAGTTGTGATATCTAAGGTCCTACAAAACCCTAGCTACACTTAGTATAAATAGAATGTGATTTGTAAGCCAGAGGGCAGCCTTGTAGTATGTCTTAGTTTTAATTTGTAGTATTTTAATCAATTTCTAAGTCTTTTGTATTGATGAGTGTCTAAATACTCATCATTTTATACTAATCTGAGCTGCCAAAACATCCAAAGACACTCAAATATGCATCAAAATACTTTAAATATCTTAGAAGTGTGTTTTCTATGTATCAGATGCAAAATAATCAAAAACAGATGAAAAACGTACAAAGTTTGCATAATTGGCAGTTTCAGTCCCTCAACTTTCAAAACTTGTCAAAACTAGTCCCTGGTTATTCTAAAAACATGAAAAAAGTCACCAAAGGTCCTTTTTAATCACAAATTACATATTTAGTCCTTTGGTGCAAAGTTTTACAAAATTACAAGTTTAGTCCCTGTACTTTGGAAATTGACATAAATGGTCCCTGGGATATTAAAACTTTGAGAAAATCAAACTTTTTCCTTGTGCTACTAATATTTTGCAGGAATGGTCCTTGATTGGAAAGTTTGGTGAAATTACATGTTTGGTCCCTAGAGTTTGAAGATTTGGCAGGAAAGGTCCCTTGATATAAAAAATGGGAAATTATCAAAAGTGGCCCTTATACTATTCATGAATAACAAATATGGTCCTTATGATAATCTTTGGAGAAGTTACAAATTACACCCTTCATTTTCAGAAAATAACAATATTGGTCCTTGTTTATTACCTAACCAAACCGGACCCTTATATTTATAAAACATCCAAATCCAATCCAAGTTACAAACCAGCCCACTCCCTTTCTTTTTACCCAAGCCCAATCCAAAAGCCCAAAATACAAACCAAATAAACCCTGGTATTAAAATACCAGTTTGACCCCGGTCAAACACCACCCTTCTCCCTCACCTTTCCCTCCACCTCACTGGTATCCCAATACCACCACCACCTGTCCACCACTTGACCCCTCCTTTTCACACCATGTCCCCTCCACCTCCACAACACCCCAAATGTAATTAAACCCATGAATCCATCACAAGCAACCCCAGCTGGACCCTAAGATATTTTAGCACGAAAAAGTGGTTTTGAACGGTTTGGATTCATTTGACCAATCCAATGGTCCACAGTTGATGGGAAAGTCTCAGAGGTCAAGTGGGAACCCTAAAAGGTCTTTAAAAAGCAGAAAGAAGCGAGGGAGAAGGAGTATTAGTTTTAGCTTTAAGATAGCTTAATCATAGGTAGTGTAATTTACTCATTCAGTTGTACTTTCAATTGAAACAGCTTGTACCCAGTTAATTTCATGTATTTTCAAACTTTGTTTCAAGTCAATTTCAAGTTTCAGGTTGTATCTCAGTTGATGCTTATTTTTACTCAAAAATCTCAAAAAGTTTGAATGTTGTTATTTGTTGTTGTTTATTGGACTCTGAAGTTCACTTAAGCTCTAACAAAGCTTAATTAAGCTTTAGAAAGCTTAGTTATCAATATTAATTAACAAAGGAAAAATACTTAAAAGAATACAAGAAAATATAAAATAAATAAAACATTAGTGCACAAGTAAGAAGAAGCAAGGAGCAGGATACATTTTGGATGATCTTGGTACTAGTGCCTTGTGGGAGGCTTTATGAAGTGACTTTGTTCCATGGTTCATTGTTTCTCAGTCTAATGCAAGTTGTAAGCAATTTTCCATTTTTATGCATACTTACTGTAGACCTGATTTCATATGCTTATCTGTGTTTATATATGCTTATTGGGTGTAGGTTAGTTGGTTTATTGCTTAAAGTCCCTTGCTTGTTCAACAAAAACCATAGTTGTTAAGTTTCTCATATTCATAGTCAAATTAGCATAATTAGTATTCTTAGGGTATTGTTGTTGTTATTTGTATTTTTAAGTTTCTTTAAGCTCAGTTCATCATAATTGAGCATTTGAAACTTACCTCATGGTTTTAATCAGCTCTTAATTTGAAAAACTCAAAACAGTCTAGATTAGAGGGGTGTTTGGCACATAGGTGTTACCTGTGCTTTTGTGGTTGTTTGTTGTTAGTTAAGGTTTGGATGACTCATATTAGGTAATTAGAACTTAGTTCAAGCATGAAAACCAATGGTTAATTGAGTAAAAGTCAAAATGCTAGTGTAAGTACCCTCACATTTAACTATGAGGGATTTTGAGATCCACAAACCTTCATTTCACATCACAAGTAAGTAAGTTAGCTTATTTTTGTTTAGTTATAGCTTAAATAGTCATAATCAATCATAAAATCAAGATCAAAATCCATTTTAGTCAACCTAGCAGTTAAATAGTAATTAATTAGTAATAAATATATAAATAATGTGAAAAATATAATTTTATTTTAAAAATAAGTTTTATAATATTTTAGACTTTTATAAAATTTAATTTAATTTTTCTAAGCTTATTTTACATTTTGTTATTTATTAGTGCATTATAAATAAGTAAAAATAGTTATTAAATAATAATAATTAATTAAATAGTTAGTAATTATAAAATAAATATTTTAAGTTTATTTAATTTGCATTTAAGCCCCTAAGGTATGCAAATTACTACTTTAGTTAAAATCGTTTTTGTTTCATACGTTTACGTAGAATTAAATTAAACGTACGCGTTTTTAGATTTTAAACGTTTTTAGATATCTAGCTTTCACGTAATCGCTCTTATAGCTTATTTAAGCTATTTTGTTTTATAAAACCTTAGTTTAACCACTCACTCACACTTATACCCTTTCCTGTTCATATTCACTCGATCACATATTCGTTTTTAATACCTTCGCACACCTCGTTGGGATCTAACGACCCGGGGAAACACTGTATTTCACGGAAGCATTGGTTTAGGTTGTTTGACTTGTTGACCATCCTTTGGTTGATATTATCTGACCGTTTCAGACCAATCAAAATTTAGCGCCGCTGCCGGGGAGGTTGTGTACATATTTTAAACGGTTTTGCGTATTAGTGAATCTAAATACACGCTCATTGTATATTTATCCATCCTTGTTCATATTATTATCATATAAAACGAAAACTATTCCCAAAAACATTTTAAATTAGTTTTCAACGAAAACAAAAACCCAAAAATATTTTCCTTCTTATTATTATTACAAAAATTTTCAAAAATACCAAAAATCTTCACCTTTACCCTCCTACCTTTTTGATTCTTCATTTCTTACCCTCCAAAACTATTTGATTCTTTCTATGTCTCATTCTCACCTTCTTGTCTGGCAATGGTGTGGTAGTCCTTATAATGGTAGTAATTGCCCCAGTTGTGGCATGGTAGAGTCAGGAAACGGGTCTGTCTATAACCAGAATCCCTATTCCTACCATGATACGACTAATTCTTACCATCAGCTTCCACACCATGAGACTCAGCAGTTTAACTGTTGTGAGTATTGTGGTGGTTCACACTACAGTTCTGATTGTCAATCAAGAAGCACGCTTGTCTATGAACAGGTTCCTGATAACAATTATGACTTAAACATATACGACTCACAGCCACATCAGTTCAACTGTTGTGAGTACTGTGGAGGTCCTCACTTTAGCTCGGATTGTCAAACAGGGAATCCATTTCCTTGCAACAATTACGACTATTCGTTTCAAGACCCACCTCCACAGTGCCAAATGATCCAAGCAACTCCTCAATACCCACAAGACCTTTGTCAAGAGGTTCTTGAGAAACTTAAAGACCTTAAGGAGGAGTTGGCTAATATTTCGTTTCACAATGCACCAAGTTTTTCTTGTGTACATTGTGGGGGTCCTCATGATGATTTCCAATGTCAACCGTATTATAAATCTGAACATGGTTCTAGTTCTGATACATCCGGTTTTGACACATCCACACCCCTATAGTCTCCACTCACTCAATATTCTCGTGATAAATCTACAGCGAAATTACTTGCAGAAGAACATGCAGCTAGAGATGAAAGAAGCATGGAAGAATTACTAGTCTTAGAACGAGCAGCTATATCACGTTCCAAATTTCACAATGCTGCTCTTCTCGATGAAGATGATGAAAGTGATAATGATGATACCTCATCAAGTTCATTAATTGAGACTCCTTCCATGGAAATACAGGGAGAAAAGAGTATGGGAGAATTATTAGCAGCTGAACAAATGGAAATTATAAAATCCATGTATGCTAGTCCTTCTCAGCTCCCTCTATTTGATATTATCACACCCGAGGTTCCCACTCACTCTCTGAGCATGGGGGACGAGCATCTTGACACTATTCCTGCAAAGGAATCGGACAAATTCATAAAGTCTAGTGTTGAGAACCTTGTCCCAATCCCAAGTAAGTCACAGGGAATTCTTGAGCATATGTGTGATATCCCTTCCCCTCTTGTCTTTCCAAATGATCATATTGAGATGTTCTCTGATTCTGATGAGGACTATTCTTTATCTTGTGGAGACATAAGTTATGTGGGGGAATTACCTTCTGAGCTTGTCAACTTAGAAGAAGAGAATGATGAAGAAATAACCCAAGACGAAGCTCTTCGTCTTACATTATTAAATGCTAATCTTCTCATTTCTAGAATCGAGGCTTTTAATGAAAAGCCTATTTCATCTCCTATCCCCTTTGAGGATAGTGAGCTTTTGATCAATGATTCTATTCCGCAATTGCAAACGTTCCATTTTGATCATACGGGAGAGAAGATAAGTGGTATTACCACTTCTCATTCTTATAATTCTCTTCCCATATATGAATTATTTACTTTTGAGAAGTTCCCCAGTGAACTCACTCAAATCAATCCCGAATACGAATCATTCACCTTTGAGGAGTTCTCCTGTGAACTCACTCATATCATATCTCTACTGGAGTATGATAATTTCTATTTTGATCTAGACATACCCGGGATATGTCTAGACCAAACGAGCTTAAAAGAGGAGATTCATGTTATTATGAATTCTCCTGTGGATGATGATGAGTTAGTCATGATTTTCATCATGACTTTCTTTCTCTTCTTCATTTATCCCGTGGCTTCTCCTGTTCTTCACTCTTTCGGGAGTGAGGTCATTATCTTTGACCCTGACATTCTCATTTATAAATTTTGAGCCAGGGTCTCTCTGTACATCTCATCGGTGTGGAACTTTCACGTGCTTCAAATGTTTATCCAAACATCTTGAATGAAAGTCCGATGGAGATTATCTCTTCCACATGATACTTCCCCGTGAACCAATGAATTCGGGGTCGAGTCAAGCTAGCGACTCGGTAAACAAAAATAGTAGCATGTATATGGGTTTTCACCCGTGTGTACCACCCTAGTGTGGGGGAGATACTAACACACATGTTGTATATATGTAAATATCCTCTAAAAAAAAAAACATGTATATAAACTTAAATAAAGGCTATGAGTATTTTCCTTCTTACGTTCTAAGTGTTGGTTTAACACCCAGTACTTTGAATATTGAGGACAATATTCAGTTCTAAGTGTGTGTGTGTGGGGGGGGGGGGGATTCGTTATTCTAACGAATTTAAACACATGTTCCATCAAGTACCCCCATTTTAGCCAAATTTTTTTTAAAAAAAATTTCTCACTTAGAACGCAATAAATGGTTATCAGTCCACCATGTCTAACCCACATAAGGATTGGCTAATCCGAGAGAAAACGGCTCTTGGTAAAGATATATCAAATCCGTTGATGGCTTGCAATTTGCCCAAAATTGTATGGTAAATCAACTCGCCATATCCTAAAAAGTGAATGAGTTGGCTAGCCCGCAAGATTATGGCTTGTGGTAAAGGCAGTGGAAAAACCATAATTGGTAACCAGCTCACCAAGATGTTGACTATTCCATCTAGAGTTGGCTAGTCCAGAAGCAAACGGCTTTTGGTAAAGACTAATCAAATCCGTTGACAGCTGGTGGTTTGCTCAAAATCACATGGTTATCAAGTGAACCATAGTTCTTACTTGAACTGATACATTTGGCTACTCCAGAAGTAATGGCTTTTGGTAAAGAGTTTCAAATCCATTAAGTTTTTCTCAAAAGATTGCTAGGGACTAGCAATGTTTTAGTGTGGGGGATTGATGAGTGTCTAAATACTCATCATTTTATACTAATCTGAGCTGCCAAAACATCTAAAAACACTCAAATATGCATCAAAATACTTTAATATCTTAGAAGTGTGTTTTATATGTTTCAGATGCAAAATAATCAAAAACAGATGAAAAACGTACAAAGTTTGCATAATTGGCAGTTTCAGTCCCTCAACTTTCAAAACTTGTCAAAACTAGTCCCTGGTTATTCTAAAAACATGAAAAAAGTCACCAAATGTCCTTTTTAATCACAAATTACATATTTAGTCCTTTGGTGCAAAGTTTTACAAAATTACAAGTTTAGTCCCTGTACTTTGGAAATTGACATAAATGGTCCCTGGGATGTTAAAACTTTGAGAAAATCAACCTTTGTCCTTGTGCTACTAATATTTTGCAGGAATGGTCCTTGATTGGAAAGTTTGGTGAAATTACATGTTTGGTCCCTGGAGTTTGAAGATTTGGCAGGAAAGGTCCCCGGATATAAAAAATGGGAAATTATCAAAATTGGCCCTTGTACTATTTATGAATAACAAATGTGGTACTTATGATAATCTTTGGAGAAGTTACAAATTACACCCTTCATTTTTAGAAAAATACAATATTAGTCCTTGTTTATTACCTAACCAAATCGGACCCTTATATTTATAAAACATCCAAATCCAATCCAAGTTACAAACCAGCCCACTCCCTTTCCTTTTACCCAAGCCCAATCTAAAAGCCCAAAATACAAACCAAATAAACCCTGGTATTAAAATACCAGTTTGACCCCGGTCAAACACCACCCTTACCTCTCACCTTTCCCTCCACCTCACTGGTATCCCAATACCACCACCACCTGTCCACCACTTGACCCCTCCTTTTCACACCATGTCCCCTCCACCTCTACAACACCTCAAATGTAATTAAACCCATGAATCCCTAACAAGCAACCCCAGCTGGACCCTAAGATATTTTGGCGCGAAAAAGTGGTTTTGAACGGTTTGGATTCATTTGACCAATCCAATGGTCCACAGTTGATGGGAAAGTCTCAGAGGTCAAGTGGGAACCCTAAAAGGTCTTTAAAAAGCAGAAAGAAGCGAGGGAGAAGGAGTATTAGTTTTAGGTTTAAGATAGCTTAATCATAGGTAGTGTAATTTACTCATTGAGTTGTACTTTCAATTGAAACAGCTTGTACCCAGTTAATTTCATGTATTTTCAAACTTTATTTCAAGTCAATTTCAAGTTTTAGGTTATATCTCAGTTGATGCTTATTTTTACTCAAAAATCTCAAAAAGTTTGAATATTGTTATTTGTTGTTGTTATTGGACTCTGAAGTTCACTTAAGCTCTGACAAAGCTTAATTATGCTTTAGAAACCTTAGTTATCAGTATTAATTAACAAAGGAAAAATACTTAAAAAAATACAAGAAAATATAAAATAAATAAAAAATTAGTGCACAAGTAAGAAGAAGCAAGGAGCAGGACACATTTTGGATGATCTTGGTACTAGTGCCTTATGGGAGGCTTTAGGAAGTGACTTTGTTCCATGGTTCATTGTTTCTCAGTCTAATGCAAGTTGTAAGCAATTTTCCATTTTTATGCATACTTACTGTAGACATGAGTTCATATGCTTATCTGTGTTTATATATGCTTATTGGGTGTAGGTTAGTTGGTTTATTGCTTAAAGTCCCTTGCTTGTTCAACAGAAACCATAGTTGTTAAGTTTCTCATATTCATAGTCAAATTAGTATAATTAGTATTCTTAGGGTATTGTTGTTGTTATTTGTATTTTTAAGTTTCTTTAAGCTCAGTTCATCATAATTGAGCATTTGAAGCTTACCTCATGGTTTTAATCAGCTCTTAATTTGAAAAACTCAAAACAGTCTAGATTAGAGGGGTGTTTGGCACATAGGTGTTACTTGTGCTTTTGTGGTTGTTTGTTGTTATTTAAGGTTTGGATAACTCATATTAGGTAATTAGAACTTAGTTCAAGCATGAAAACCAATGGTTAATTGAGTAAAAGTCAAAATGCTAGTGTATGTACCCTCACAGTTAACTGTGAGGGATTTTGAGATCCACAAACCTTCATTTCACATCACAAGTAAGTAAGTTAGCTTATTTTAGTTTAGTTATAGTTTAAATAGTCATAATTAATCATAAAATCAAGATAAAAATCCATTTTAGTCAACATAGCATTTAAAACTAAAAAGTCAAAAGTTAGTTTCTCAGAAAAAACCAAAAATAGCAAGAATTATTGTGAATTTATCACTTAGTTTTAGGACTTAAGCTTGTTAAGACTTGTAGTATATCACCTCAACTCTTGATTCCACCATTTGTTTTATTTTTGTGATTTTTAGTGTGGGCCCCACAGACCTCCAAACTCACCTGCAGGGAAAGGGGTTCCCCTGTGCATCAGACCACCTACTCCACCACCACCACTTTGGTGGTTGATTGTGGCCACCTCAGTGGGTCCCACAGGCCCCCCTTAGGTTTTCCCAACCCCCCTCCTGGCAGGCTTCAAGAATTGACCACTTATTTGACCTTAGACCCTGTGGACCCCACTTGGAATTGCCCCTAAAGTTTGTCCCTTTTCTGAGTTCAATTTGGTTTGGCCAAGTGCTTAATTTGATATTATAGCTTATTATGAGGACCCTATGTGCTTTTTACAGCTTATACATGTTTACTTAACTTAGTTGAACTAGATTTTACCCTTGTGGACCCCCACATAAGTCCATTTGAGCTTATTTCTTTGTCTGGTCAAACAAAGTCAACTATGAAGCTAATAAGCTGTCACAGTGCTTATTGTTAAGATCTAAAAAAGTTGTTTTCATGAAAGTTGTTTGTATTTAGGTATAAAATAATTTTGTAAAAGAAAAATCCAGAAAAATCAAATTTAAAATAAGTGATAGTTTCTATTTAATATAATTTAAATTTTAATTTTCATTTTTAGATTTTTATTAAGTACTTAGCATTTTTATATTTTTCTTAAATTCCTTTTATGTTAAAGTAATTTTAATAATTTTCTTAGATTTTTATTTTGTTATTTAGTATTTATTAGAATTAATATTAGATTTATTAGTCATTAATTAATAATTAAGTATGAAATAACATAATTAGTTTTTATAAAGTAACACCTATTTTATATTTTTTCTAGCTTTTATATGTTATAAAATAATTTTTGGAATTTTTCCATAATTTTTACTGTTCATATTCTAGTTTTTATAATTTAATTAGTTTAATTGGTAATTAATTAATAAATAGAATAATAATTAGTAAATTAGTTTAAAAATACATAAAATAAACTTTTTATAATTTTTTAGGATTCCTGTGATGGTTAATTAGATTTATAAAAATCTTCTTAATTATCTAAGTTTTATTAGTATTTATAATAATTTAAATCATATAATTAGTTAATTAATAATTAAATAGTAATTAATTAATATAAAATATATAAATAGTGTGAAAAATATAATTTTATTTTAAAAATAAGTTTTATAATATTTTAGACTTTTACAAATTTTAATTTTATTTTTCTTAGCTTATTTTACATTTTTTTATTTATTAGTGCATTATAAATAAGTAAAAATAGTTATTAAACAATAATAATTAATTAAATAGTTAGTAATTATAAAATAAATATTTTAAGTTTATTGAATTTGCATTTAAGCCCCTAAGGCATGCAAATTACTACTTTAGTTAAAATTGTTTTTGTTTCGTACGTTTACGTAGAATTAAATTAAACGTACGCGTTTTTAGATTTTAAACGTTTTTAGATATCTAGCTTTCACGTAATCACTCTTATAGCTTATTTAAGCTATTTTGTTTTATAAAACCTTAGTTTAACCACTCACTCACACTTATACCCTTTCCTGTTCATATTCACTCGATCACAGATTCGTTTTTAATACCTTCGCACACCTCGTTGGGATCTAACGACCCGGGGAAACACTGTATTTCACAGAAGCATTGGTTTAGGCTATTTGACTTGTTGACCATCCTTTGGTTGATATTATCTGACCGTTTCAGACCAATAATGTATTTTCTCTTGAAATCAATGAAAGTTCGAATTTTTTTAAAAAGGTTTTCTAAACTACTTATGTTTCTGGTGAAACTTCTTCTTTTATGCTTATTTAATGTAGTATAGTTTCTTTACATAAGTACTTTTGCAAGTCGTAGTTGTGCAACATAAAGCTTCAGTTTTAAAACCCAGGCAGTCATTAGTTGGATTTTAGTTTTAAAGTTCAGCTTTTAATTTTAATTTAAGTCTTTTGTATTTTTTTAAAATCAATGGAAATTTAAGTTTTTATATAACAATAGTTTGTTTAACTACTTCTTTGTATTCTACTGTTGTTTATTCATTCTTGATTTCAGCATTATGCAATGTTTGTCTTTTAACTCAATGGCTTAAACTGCTTGTCTTAGCTTAAAGGTTCAATCAGTCCACTTTTAAGAAGTGTTTGGCATTAGCTTTAGTTTCTGGTTGTGTGACTTTTTATCTTTTAGATCCTGTTGGTTCAGCTCAGCTTGTGTTGTTTTAGCAGATTTTAGGTTAAATATAGAACTTTCTAATAGTTGTATAACTAAGGTGATGATTGACTTATGTTTCATGTCGTGAAGCTGCCTACGTTGCACCCTTAGTATCTAGGAGTTTTAGTGGTAGATTTTGCTCAGGTTAGATTCTATTTAGGATAGCTAGTTTGTTTAAACTGGAGCATCTTAGTTTGTAGTCAAATTCAACCATTTTGACCCATTTGGTCACAACCGTTTCAGTCCCAAACTCCATCAAAGACCCATTTTTAATTCGCTTGTTTCTAGGTTTATAGGTCTAGAAATCGTTGCATGGGTTATCTTCCAACCCGTGGTCATTAATATATTTTTGGTTTATTTTTGGAAATTTTCGTTTAGCATGTGCAGGGCTCCAAACTTGCTCCTTTACCCATTTCTTTCTGTTTTCAAGCTATGCATGCCATAAGCTCAGGTTTGGCTTATTTATGATTGTGAATTGTTTGGCTTGCTTACATGTCCACCTAATACTTGTGTATGCAAATCTGGTTCCCTGTAGCTTACCCGTCCCCTAGTGTAGTTTGTAGCAGCTTATGAGCTAAGCTTTTTGACTTGTAACACCTTTCTTAGCCTATTGCTTGTTTTGCTCCTACCTTAGCATAATCTGAGTTTGTTTCTGAGTAATCTAAGCTATTATAGTAGTTGCATTGGGATTGTATGTGTTAACTTGGTATGGATTTGTAAGTTTGTACCTGTGTTTTTAATCTTATGTCGACTTATTCTTTTTAAACCACTTTGGTACAAAAACTTGAATCTGTGAGAATTTCCTGCTTGCTCACGAGCAATTAGAGTTTTTTCTTAGTTGATTTGTAAAAAAACTGTTTATGGGGTAGCTGTGGAACAGTTTTGCAATAAGAGGAATAAGAAAAAAAATAATTAATTGGAAAAAGGGAAAAGATCAGGGTCCAACCCCTGATCTCATGCTCAAATAAACACAAGCAAACCACCCCTACCATCTGCTCTATTGGAGTTTATTGTTAGAACTTGTGTAGTTAATTACTTATATTAGTTTTGCTTGTTTGCTTATTTTTGCAAATGAGCTTATAGTTTGCTTATTTCTTGCTTATTTTCACATTTGACCACAATTTTTTATACTTTTTAAAAATTAGTTTTAACTTTTTGATTTTTTTATAAAAAAAGTTTCAGATTTTTAGTAATTGTAATTTATTTATTAGAATTTAATTTGTGTTATTTAGCTTTTAATTCATTATAAATAGAATTTTTGTCAAAAAATTAATTTTCTTTTTTCAAAAATTTTCTTTTGTCGTTTAGTACGTAAGAAAATTAATTGGAAACTCATAGGACCTTTGTAGCTCAAAATTCACGTTTTATTTTGCGCGTTCGCGTGATTTTTAATTAAACGTCACATTTTCAAATTAACTTACGTTTTAGGATTCCCGATACCTAATTATGTTTTCCCGTAGTTTTTAGGAATTTCTTAGATTGTTAGTTGCCTTAGGTTAATTTACTTTTACATTCGTTTGTTAATTTTCAATTTCGTTAATTTAACGTATCGTAACACCAAATAACCTTTCCAATCATACAAGATTTTAATCCCTATCTCATTCGAAGCTTTCCATTCACACCTCGTTGGGGTACGACCCGGGAAATCACTTCCCGTTCTCACAATTTGAATATCACTTTCACAAGTTTTGCGAGGTAATCGTTTTCCTAAACGGTTTACTCGTATTACTTCACGTTTATTTGTTCATGACAAATTAAACCTCACGTTTGTTGATATTTTGATAAATTGTTGTTGGCACACATCAAAACACAACGAATCAAATGGCGCCGCTGCCGGGGAGGCTGTGTGTCGAAAGTCTCACTAAGGTTTAGACGATTAGTCATGTAGAACCTTCGCAAGAAGTTATGCTTTTATAAAACGTATAAAAAACCAAAAATATTTTTCTTTTGTTTCTAGTATATGTATTATATCTATAAAAGTTAAGAAAAACACAAAAAGATTTTCCCATTTCATTGTTTGATAATTACAACATTAAAATCTTACCACCGCAAACCAAGGCAGAACACCTACCAACTAGGGGTGTGACCATAATAAGTTCCCAAACCAAAGATCAAAACTTGCCTTTGTATCACTTGCGTTTTGGAAAACTTTTAAACGAGAAACACACTTTAAGAGGAGTCGAAACGGTATGTGGCGATCCAACGAACTTCGCCCAGTGAGAGATCCATTCTTCTCTCCCGCTCCTTTGTGCGTTTTTCTTTAGAAGTCGACCTTGCGTTCTTGATTATTGGTTTAAGTTCCCTTGTCGTTGAAGTGGTATTGTTTTAATTGATATTTTTTGTGGTGCATGCGCACACGTTCGTCTACGTCAACAAGTCCTTTGCAATCGCTTAATAACATTCCAAGAAGAAGGCGTAATCGACGACGTACCAATCGAATAGTCAAACCCGAGATTCGTACTATTCCCATCATGGCGGCCGAGCCCACTATGAATGAGCTTCTCCAAG
Source organism: Artemisia argyi (assembly GCA_030686995.1). NCBI lineage: Eukaryota > Viridiplantae > Streptophyta > Magnoliopsida > Asterales > Asteraceae > Artemisia > Artemisia argyi. Next base: position 29,380,317 of record CM060693.1, read on the forward strand.
CACCCATCGAGGGTTACGGAGATGCTATCATCATTCCAGCCATCGTGGCTAACAATTTCGAGCTTAAGACGGGGTTGATAAACTTAGTCACCTCGCGTCAATTCTATGGTTTCGAGAGGGACGATCCTCAAGATCACATTCGATGGTTTAACAAAATCACGTCCATCATCAAATGCAAAAATGTAATTACTTTTATATTAGTGCTAAATGACCCCTAACTTGTATTTTGAGTAGAATAAAAGCGCATTTGCTTGAGGACAAGCAAATCTCAAGTGTAAGGGTATATGATGAGGCGAAAAATGATCCGTTTTTAGGGGGTCATTTAAGCCCGAATCCGACTTTATTTGATCAAATATTGCCCTAAATCGTTCCTTTTGTGATTTTAGGTACTTGGAGAGTGAATTCTGGAAAAGAAGCCATTTTGGACGTTTTTAGAGCATAAAAGTGAAGAAAACGGCAAAGTCTCAATTTTCCATGCTGGAACAGTACATGAAGGCGTCAAGAGTAAACTCATGACGGCGTCAAACCCCAAGAATTAAAATCCGTAGCTCATGACGGCGTCACGCAGGGCGTCAGAAGTAGATCAAGGCCGTCTGAGGAAGTATTTGGCGGCGAGATGACGGCGTCACACCTTTGTTCTTGACGCCGTCACCCCTATTTTCCTATATATAGTTTTCTAGTTTTTCACATTTAAAGAGAGAAGTTTTGGAGAAACCCTAAAGACGATTTTGGTGCAACTTTTACAGGTTTTTCAAGGGTTCCAAACCCTTGATACCTTGCATTGTAATTGAGATAAGTGTTCTTCTAATTCAATCAATATGTCTATGTGTTGGTTGTCTATATCTTGTTCTTGTCTCAATTCCATTATGCTAGGCTAGATCTCTTTTGTGTTTGCTTAGATCTAATGAAACCTAGATATTGATTATGTGTTGATTACTTGTTTATTCTTGTCTTGGATGAATGATTTTATATGTTAGGCTTAAGAAAACTGGCAGATCTCCAAATGGTAACATGCTTGAACGTCTTAAGAAACATGAACCGAGGCGTACTAGGTCTTTATTGGTTGTATTTAATGCATGAGCCACTGTTTACAATCCCTATAGTTGTGCTGGGCATGGTGTAGGAGGAGATAAGAGCTCATAGAATTGGGGAGTTATGTATGCCACCCCATGAATGGTATTAAGGAATACAATCCGTCATCCATGCAATTATAACAAGTAATTAACGTGTAAAAGATATCTAGGGAGTAGTGAAATCTAAGTAAACACATTTTCTCCAATTACTGCTCACAACCTTAGTATAAATTAGTTTATTTTCATTTTTAGTATTTTATTTTGATTGCATCTTAGTTTTGGGTTAGTTGAATAGCAACTAATTCCGCCCACTCTTCCAAAAACCGATATTTTAATTGCTTTCTAAAAAATATAAAAACACAAAAATAATCATCCCTCACCTTTAGAACTAGTAATTTAGGTTTTCTAATCCTAGCGACACTATTCCTAAGCTGAACGATCAATCCCCCGGTACTTGTCACTATACTATACTACAACGATCAGGTACACTGCCTGGTGGGGGTTGTAAGCTTCTCGAGATCCCTCGAGAGGTAAAGCCTGTTGCGATTCCCACGCATCAAGTTTTTAGCGCCGCTGCCGGGGAATAGTTATTGTCTAGGTTAGAATTTCTTTTTATTAGGTCTACTTGCTAGATTCCTTTCTAGTAAGATTTTATTTTTATTTTTAGGTCTTCTTTAGTCTATCTTATTTCTTCGTGCTTTTATTCGTAACTCTTTACCATCCGACATCATGGAAGGTGGTAACATCTTTGAACCCGTCATCCCACCACAACAAAACCCACCATTAGAACCCCTTAGGCCCCGAACCTTAGGAGAGTATTCCCGACCTAGCCACTAAGGCTACCGAAACACCATTGAGCTCACCGGAGCCAATGTGACCCCCTTGCGATCCGACACCATCCGGTTGGTGCAAAGCGGATGTGCATTCCATGGACTTCGTTCCGAAGATCCAAACCAACATCTTAAGGACTTTCTCAAAATCGTAGATTCCATAGACCTAGGTGTTGAAACTAGAGAGACTACCCGTTTACGCCTATTCCAATTCTCTCTACGGGATCAAGCTAGTCAATGGCTTGAGCGTTTACCCGCGGGATCCATCACCACATGGGATGATCTCACCACTCATTTCCTTGCTCAATTTTTCCCACCGGGGAGAACTACTAAGCTTAGAAATGACATCTTGATGTTCCAACAACGTCAAAATGAATCTCTTTATGAAGCATGGACTCGTTTCAAGGACTTACTCCAAAAAGTCCCTCATCATGGCATAGATCTTTGGCTCCAAGTCCAAATTTTTTATGACCATATCGACATCTCCACGAGGCGAGCCATTGACCAATCGGCCGGTGGTAAGCTATGTGATCTTAGTGCGGAACAATCATGGGAACTCATAGAAGATTTTGCTCTCTATGACAACGAAAGTTAGAACGATCCCCGTGACTTGAACAAAATGGTCAAGGCAATATCTTTGCCTTCGAACAACTCTAGCACTCCCGACCGTAGGATCATGGAACTTGAGGACCAAGTCAAGTTTCTCATGAAATCTTACGATGCTCCTAAGCCTTCAAGCCAAGTGAACAAAATCACTTCTTCATGCGAATTATGTAGTGGTCCCCATGACACTCGTGATTGTGTGGAACTCCCCGGAACAGCTTTTGCGGACTACGCATCCACGCGTACCGACGAAGCGGGAGATAAGTGGTACACTTTCAAGCCCGAGCCAAACACTTACGGTGATTCATACAACCCCTCATGGAAAAATCACCCAAACCTTAGGTGGAAACAAAATCAATCCAATTCTTCCAATCCGCTTAATCGTTACCAACCAAACGGTCCACCATCCAACCGTACTTTCAACAACAATCCTTCTAACAACTATGGTAGTACCGACAATCTTGAAGGATTGATGTCAAAGTTCATGGCATCTCAAGAAGCTCGCATATCTAAGTTTGAAGCCGATTTCAAACAAAAGCAAAGCGAGATGACCACTAGAATTGATGCATTGTTGAAAGTTCTCAATGACCAAGAAATGGGAGCACTCCCAAGCGACACGGTCAAGAATCCGAAACTAACCGTTAATTCCATATCCTCAGTTTCATCACCCACTTCGTGTCTACAATACTACTCGGTTAAATCAACGAGCACGTGTTTCAAACAAAACCAAGTTCCCAAAAGGACCAATCAAATAAAACACCCATTATAGAGCGGGTCAAAAGCATAGTTGAAACACCTCTTACGCAAGACCTTGACGATGAATTCAAAGAGCTTCACCTTGAACGACCCGTCATTGATGTCTTAGCGCGTGCTCCTTACTATAGTGCCCTCCTAGAAAAATATGAGAAGTGTAAGCTAGGTAAAAATGGGACCGCCTTCGTTCAAAACAAGTTGCCTAAAAAGCTTGATGATCCGGGTATATTTGTTTTGCCTTGTAAGATAGGAAGATCCGAAGCTTTCGACACACTAGCCGATTTAGGGTCAAGCCTCAACTTGATTCCCTTGTCCTTATTCACCGCTCTTAAGCTAGGAAAGTTAGAGGAAACGGAGGTATTGATAGGGCTAGCGGATGGGAGTATTGCCCACCCGGTTGGAATGATTAAGGATGTAGTTGTTCACGTAGGAAAGTTAACTATATTAGCGGATTTTCACGTCCTAGACATGGTTAGTGACACTACATGCCCATTATTGGTAGGAAGAGGATTTTTAGCAACCGCTAGCGCCATGATAGATTGTAAGGAGTCTAAGATAGCGGTAGGTGAAGGTGATACTTGGTCGGTGTACGATGTAAAGAAGCATAGTTATGATTGTGATGATGAACCGACACCGCATTGGGTAGAGATGAATAGGAGACCGTCTAGATATGGACCTTGGATAGAAAGGAACTTTATAGGACCTCAATGACCATTCTATCTAGAAAAAGACTTTGTTGAAAAGACACATTCGGTAGAACAACTCATAGCTAGATATGAAGAGCTAGACCGCTTTGAGGACCCCTTAGTCTTTAGGAAGATGATTGAGTTATTAAGTGTAATGCCCATTAACATAGAAAGGAATAAATGGAAAAGAGAGGGAGATAAGTGTAAATGGAGGTGGGACAAGCCACCTAAAGAAGGTGACGGGTCATGGCATAGTAGAATGACTTTGTATGATCCGGATGGAGAAAAGTTTGAAAGGTCATACCACACTAAGGAAACCGATAGGAAGTTGAAACCTAAGTTTGATCCCAAAGATGTCCTCAATGAGGAACTCACCCGTATCACGTAGTAACCCATAGCCTTGAGTCTAGCTACAAGACTCGTAAATAAAGAAAAGTGCTTCTTGGGAGGCAACCCATGTTGTGTGTGATTTTAATTGTTTGTTTGTTATTTGCTTCCGTATGCATGCTTTATTTTTTTATTGTTGGTTGATCATGTCTCTCAATTAAAATGTGGAAATACTTTACTATGTTGTTTTGGCCTAGTCTTAACTCCAACCTAAAAGTATTTTTGCAAAAGATAAGTGTAAGGGGAAACCCCAAATATGTTTTTAAGAAACAAACCGATCATGATTCTCCACAATATTAAATAAGCATGTATATTCGTATTTGTTAGAGTCAAATGCTTGTATCGAGTCATAATGAAGTTTTGCAGGATTTTCCAGGAAGTAAGACCAAGTTTTTCCAGAAATTTTCCGGAAACTTAACATAAGAATTTCTGCAGGTCCATTTTGACAGCGTCAGAGGATTACTCTTGACGGCGTCAGGAGTTAAAAATCTGGAAATTTTACCGGTTTTGTTTTTCTAACGGAGTCTTATGGTTTTTGTGAATTATTAAGTTTTATAATCTCCAGGAGATCTGCAAACTTCATTCCACAAGCATTATATCTTACTTTGTTTTCTAGGATTTAGTAACTTATATAGGATGCCGCCGATTTTACACGAGGTTGTCTTGTCTATTTTTGTCAGGATTTACAGGTTATGTTCGACAAGAAGATGATTTATATTCTGGAAGGGAAGCTTTGATTGTTCATTTTCTTGGAGGAAGATTTAACCTGGCCACCTATAATCCATACCGAGCGAATCAGGGGAGTATTTGATTTCATTCTCTTTACTTTTTCACTTTTACATTCTTTACTTGAACATTGGGGACAATGTTCATCTTAAGTGTAAGGGGAGGGTAAAAAGATGATACCTTACATATGCACTTTCGCTTGAGTTTGTCTTGTTTGATAGTAGATGTGTAATAAAACTATGAGAAATACTTGTTAGTGCAATTTTAGCGCCAAATTTAAAATTTTTTACAACATTTAAGAGTGAAACTTTAGCCATAGCAAGCATCTCATGGATAGGAGATTGTATGACTAGCACATAACCGTATATTCAGAAAAATTTTCCACCCAAATATGTGAGGTTCGCCTTTAGATTTGATAGGAAAAGCATTTACTATTAGTGCTTATGAGTGTACCGGTAGCATTTAGATTCTAGAACTTGCGTTAGTGATGCATCCCGAGACCGCTAGTGAGACTACATTCGTGTGGTAGGATTTACTACATGATAAGAGGCATTAGGATCACCCTTGTGTTAAACCCGTATTATAATTACTTGACCATTTAAGTCATATTACTTGACTAGTTAAGTCAACTAATTTTTCCCACACCCTTAGCGTTGTACTCATTTTTAGTACACGAAACCCCTAGTACACCCCTCCGAGCCTATCTTTTCGTTTCTAACTTTAAGCATTTTACTTAAAGGAAGAATTTGTTACACCCCACTTAAATGTACACCCAAATCGCCTTAGCCTTCCGTGTATGCGCTCATTTTTAGTGCATTATTGTTATTTGTTAAACCCTAAGTTAACTATCTAATTGATTACATGGTTGCTAAGTCGAGTCATATCCTTGTACATATTGTTTTGGGACGATTGGGACTCATGGGTAAGTACTTATTTTATGGAGTAATGGGGAAGAACATCATTTATTACCCCCATATGTACGTTAATCTTAAAAGTGCTCCAAGTGTTTTGATTTTCTTAATTCGAGTCATTAGATTAGTTTAATGTAAAGTATGTAAAGATTCAAGTGTAAGGGAAATGTTCATTCCCTATGATGTATTATTTTGGATGGTAGGGTAAGAGTGTATGCAAAAAAAAAAAAAAAAAAAAAAAAAAAAAAAAAAAAAAAAAAAAAAACATACGGACTACCATCCCTTTTCATTCTATGTTCATTTTATGTTTTTGTTATTTTTCATTTATTAGCTTAAGTCGAGTCTAGTCTTGGCTTAGCAACGCCACATTGTACATGTAATTGACTAAGATTGTTAACTCGCCACCAGTAAAACTTCCTTTATCCAACAAAACCGTGTAATTCATATCCCTATACCTAACGTTACAACCCTTTGAAAGACCCCTTTGATAGTTTAACCTAGGTGCTTACGCCATGTGGTGGAGGTTTGATCCTCTCCAAAGCCTATGGTAATCTATTTTGCTATGACAGGTAGTGAGAGATATCTTCCATTTCCATAATGTTATATTACTTTATTACACCCGAGAGATGTGAGTATCTAAACACTATTTGTGAGGTGCTTATGTATGACCTCCGTGCTTGTCTATTGGTCTTTAGTGGAACGATTATTTGTTGTAATTACTTTTATATTAGTGCTAAATGACCCCTAACTTGTATTTTGAGTAGAATAAAAGCGCATTTGCTTGAGGACAAGCAAATCTCAAGTGTAAGGGTATATGATGAGGCGAAAAATGATCCGTTTTTAGGGGGTCATTTAAGCCCGAATCCGACTTTATTTGATCAAATATTGCCCTAAATCGTTCCTTTTGTGATTTTAGGTACTTGGAGAGTGAATTCTGGAAAAGAAGCCATTTTGGACGTTTTTAGAGCATAAAAGTGAAGAAAACGGCAAAGTCTCAATTTTCCATGCTGGAACAGTACATGAAGGCGTCAAGAGTAAACTCATGACGGCGTCAAACCCCAAGAATTAAAATCCGTAGCTCATGACGGCGTCACGCAGGGCGTCAGAAGTAGATCAAGGCCGTCTGAGGAAGTATTTGGCGGCGAGATGACGGCGTCACACCTTTGTTCTTGACGCCGTCACCCCTATTTTCCTATATATAGTTTTCTAGTTTTTCACATTTAAAGAGAGAAGTTTTGGAGAAACCCTAAAGACGATTTTGGTGCAACTTTTACAGGTTTTTCAAGGGTTCCAAACCCTTGATACCTTGCATTGTAATTGAGATAAGTGTTCTTCTAATTCAATCAATATGTCTATGTGTTGGTTGTCTATATCTTGTTCTTGTCTCAATTCCATTATGCTAGGCTAGATCTCTTTTGTGTTTGCTTAGATCTAATGAAACCTAGATATTGATTATGTGTTGATTACTTGTTTATTCCTGTCTTGGATGAATGATTTTATATGTTAGGCTTAAGAAAACTGGCAGATCTCCAAATGGTAACATGCTTGAACGTCTTAAGAAACATGAACCGAGGCGTACTAGGTCTTTATTGGTTGTATTTAATGCATGAGCCACTGTTTACAATCCCTATAGTTGTGCTGGGCATGGTGTAGGAGGAGATAAGAGCTCATAGAATTGGGGAGTTATGTATGCCACCCATGAATGGTATTAAGGAATACAATCCGTCATCCATGCAATTATAACAAGTAATTAACGTGTAAAAGATATCTAGGGAGTAGTGAAATCTAAGTAAACACATTTTCTCCAATTACTGCTCACAACCTTAGTATAAATTAGTTTATTTTCATTTTTAGTATTTTATTTTGATTGCATCTTAGTTTTGGGTTAGTTGAATAGCAACTAATTCCGCCCACTCTTCCAAAAACCGATATTTTAATTGCTTTCTAAAAAATATAAAAACACAAAAATAATCATCCCTCACCTTTAGAGCTAGTAATTTAGGTTTTCTAATCCTAGCGACACTATTCCTAAGTTGAACGATCAATCCCCCGGTACTTGTCACTATACTATACTACAACGATCAGGTACACTGCCTGGTGGGGGTTGTAAGCTTCTCGAGATCCCTCGAGAAGTAAAGCCTGTTGCGATTCCCACGCATCAACCGCCCTCAAGAATGAGATCATGAAATTCATGCAGAAATTCGATGAATCATTCGGTGAGGCATGGGATCGTTACAAGGACATGCTGCGTAAATGTCCTCATCACAGTTTCTCTGAGTTAATGCAACTCGACACTTTCTATAATGGTGTGAGCCAAGTCAATCAAGACTCTCTTAATGCCTTCGCGGGAGGTAATTTCTTGAATGGCACCACCAAAGATGCTTTGATGATCATTGAAAACAAGTCTAAGGTCTGCATTCCACGAAGCAAATCGGTTGTTTCACAAGTTAATGTTGGTCCTTCTTCCTCATCACCCGTGGCTCAATCTAGCACCGATGCTAGGCTTGACAAGCTCACGGAAGCTATTCATGCTTTGGTTCTCACCAAAACAAAGAAAGTTTCTTCTCAACCTACTGAAGTCAAAAAGGTTGACGTTTGTGTTACTTGTGGTGGTCCACACGCATACTACAATTGTACTGCCACCGATTGCAATCCATTTGAAGTTAATGCGATAGCCGGTAGTTCTAATCAAGGAGGTAACCAATACCGTCCTCAAATGGAACCAAATTACCGTGCTAACAATCAAAGTGGTCCACCCGGTTTTTCTCAACCCAATAATCCAAATCGATTCAATCAAAATCAACAACAAAGAAATCCAAATGTTCAAAACCAATTTCAAGCCCCTATGAATCAATTTCAAAATCAAGGGGGAAATTACAATCAAGGTTCTCAAAATCAAGGAAACTTGAATAGAAACCAAGGTTATGGTAATTTCAATCAAGGAAACAATTTTCATGGTAATCAAAACCATGGAAATTTTCAAAATCAAGCTTTCAATCAAAACAACCGAGCTCAAAATTTTTCTCATCAAAACCAAGCCGTTGTTCAAACTCCATCACCCACCGATGAGTTATTGAAACAATTTATGAAAGCTCAAGAAGAAACAAACAGGTTGTTGATCTGTCAAATTTCTGAACTAAAGAAGTCTTTAAATGATCGACCTTCGGGATCGGGAACGCTACCTAGCAACACGATCGCCAACCCGAAGGGCGAAGTAAAGGCGATCACAACCCGTAGTGGTGTTTCTTATGATAGACCCGCGATTCCCGCTACCTCATCTACCTCTCCTCCTGAGGTAGTGGAACGTGAACCTGAGGCGACAAAGGACAAGGTGCAATCCTCAAGCCCACGAAGTACCGCACAAGTCCAACCTTCGGTTGTCCAAACGTCAATTCCCGAGTTTGTTTTTCCAAAGATCATTTCTAAGCCTTCAATTCCATATCCTTCGAGGCTTAATGATCAAAAACTCCGTGATAAAACGGATATCCAAATGAAGAAGTTTCTTGAAATCTTTCAAAAACTACACTTCGACATTAGTTTTGCGGATGCTCTACTTTACATGCCAAAATTTGCTTCCACATTCAAGAATCTCATTAGCAATGAAGAAAAATTGCTTGAACTTGCTGAAACACCGATTAATGCTCAATGTTTAGCAATCCTTCTCAAAGAGCTTCCCGAGAAGCTTGAAGATTCTGGAAAATTTCTCATTCCTTGTTCTTTGAAAGATGATCAAGAGGTTTCTAATGCTCTAGCCGATTCAGGGGCTAGCATTAACCTCATGCCTTTGTCAATTTATGAACAACTTGGAATGGGAACACTCAAACCGACTCATATGACCTTAGAGTTAGCTAATCGCTCTATTACTCACCCAGTCGGTATAGCTGAAGATGTATTTGTTCATGTGAATACGTTTATCTTCCCAGCCGACTTTGTGGTGGTTGATTATGAAGCTGACCCGAGAGTTCCTCTCATCCTAGGGAGACCATTTTTGCGTACAGCAAAAGCCCTAGTTGATCATTATGAGAATACTTTGACCTTGAGGATTGATAATGAAAAAAATGATTTTTCACACCGATGCTTCCAAGCATAAGAAACATTCGGTTAAAAGCATCGATGTCATTGATTTCTCCTCCAATGGTCATTCTTCCGTGTTCCCCAAATCCAAAGAACCTAGTAGTGGCAGTACCACTTCTAATGTTGACTTTCTTCTTGAGGAGTTCTCCGATGAACTCGCTCACATCGATCCACTTCCTTCAGGAAGTGACGACGATTTCTTTGACTTTGAATCCGATCTCAAAGAAATTGAAAGTCTTTTGTATCATGATCCATCACTTAATCCTAACTCCAACCTTAGTGATTCTCAAAGTGATGATGATCTCTTCGACTTTGAAGCCAATCAAAATGAATGGAAAAATCTTTTGTATGGCGAATCTTGTGATGACAAAACATTTGATGATAAGAAACCAAAAATGGAAAATGTAACAAATGAACCGTCAATTGTTTCTCATGATTTCTCCCTTTTAGAGGGTGATTCACTCTCCCCTTCCGAGTCTTCCATTGAGCATCATTTTTTTTGTGAAAACAAAGTATTCAATCCAGGAATACTCGATGATGTAAAACTCCTTTTACAATGAAAAAGACTCCCGATAAGAATTTCAAGTTACAAATCTCATCCGAGAAACTTTTAATTCTGGAGAAAAGTGAATCCCCTCTATTCTGTCTCAACAATGATCTCACTCATGATTATGTTGATCATGACCCGGGGGAAGATGTATTTTATCATGAGAAATGTCTTAATGATGAATTTACCCTCCCTCCCGGGATCTCTATGAGCTTACATGTTAGAATTCCAATCTCGCCAAGAAAGCTCAAGTTCATGAACAAAGATTGCAATGTCTTTGTTCCCCTCATCACGTTTTGCGTAATCTCTCTTCTTTCTCATTCCTTCGGGAGTGAGAACACTATCTTTGACCCCGGTATTCTTCCCACAAGTTTTTACTATTTGAATACCGGCGGTAATCTCATCGGAGTGGAACTTTCTCGTGCTTCATATGTTTATCCAAATATCTTGAATGAAAGTCCGATGGAGATTGTTTCTTCCACATCTTGCTTCCCCAAGGACCAATAAATTCGGGGATCGAGTCAAGCTAGCGACTCGATAAACAAAAACAGTAGCAAAAACATGGGTTTTCACCCCTGTCTCTGATTTCCTTCTACTTTCTAACACCCTAGTGTGGGGGAGTAGCCACCCCCTGCAGCTATTTGAGATGTACATACCTTCAAAAAAAAAATGTGTGTTTGTATAAATAAAGTGAAAAATACAAAATGACATTCCCACAGTTAGCGTTTAATATTCTCTTCTTTCATTCAAAATTTTGGTATAATAGCGGGACTTTAAATATTGAGGACAATATTCATTTCTAAGTGTGGGGGAGGGGAAAATTCTATCGAATTTTATCAAATTATACAGTCTAGTACCTCCGTTTTTGGCCAAAAATTTTAAAATTTTTTTCACTTTATTTCAAAATTTTTTGTGGTTATCAATTCGCCGTGTCTAAACGACTAAAGGATTGGCTAATCTAGGAGCAAACGGCTCTTGTTAAAGATAACTCAAACCCGTTGATGGCTTGCAATTTGCCAAAAATTGTGTGGTTCCTCAACTCCCCATATCCTCAAAAGCTAATGAGTTGGCTAGCCCACAAGATTATGGCTTGTGGTAAAGGCAGTGGAAAAATCATAATTGGTAATCAACTCACCAAGATGTTGACTGTTCCATCAAGAGTTGGCTAGTCTAGGAGCAAACGGCTTCTGGTAAAGACAAATCAAAACCGTTGAAAGCTGGTGGTTTGCTAAAAATCACATGGTCATCGGATGGACCATAACTCTTACATGAACCCAAAGCATCCGGCTACTCTAGAAGTGATGGCATTTGGTAAAGAGACTTCAAATCCATTAATTTTTATCAAAAAGATTGCTAGGGACTAGCAATAGTTTAGTGTGGGGGATTGATGAGTGTGTAATACTCATCATTTTTAGTCAAATCTGAGCTGCAAAACGATCAAAAACACTCAAAAATGAACCAAAATGCGAAGGAAATCCCAAAGATCGTATTTTATATGTTTCTGATACAAAACGAGTGAAAACAAACGAAAAACGAACAAAATTTGCATAATTGCCAGTTTCAGTCCCCCAACTTTCAAAATTTGACAAAACTAGTCCCTGGTCAGTCATTTTCAAAAGAAAAGTCAACCCAAGCTCTTTAAAAGTCAAAATAAATTGTAAATGATCTTTGGGTAAAAAGATTTGGAAAATTGCAAAATTGGTCCCTGTACTTTGGCTAATTGGCAAGTTTGGTCCCTGGTGCTTTAAAATTTTGGAAAAATGCAAACTTTCATCCTTGTGTTATTATGGTGTGGTAGGTTAAGTCCCTTGAAGTAAATTTGGAAAATGGCATGAATGGTCCTTGAAATTTCAGCTTGTTGCAAATTCGGTCCTTGTGGTTTTACAATACTAAACCAAACGGACTTAATACTAAACCCCAATCCACCCTCCCATCAGCCCACCAATTAAAAGAAGTCCCACCCAAGGCCCAAATATCCACCCATGGCCCAAAACCAAACCCTAATACGTTTTATAACTTAAACGTACCCTCCTTCTTCCTTCCTGGTCAAAACTCTAATAAAAAATGGAACCTATCTCCATCACCACCTCTCCCCGTGGCTGCAAACATACAAACCCACCATCACTTTCATCCTCTTTGTCTTCCACCCCAATCCCCAATCCCACTAATCCCCCTCCAACTCAAACCTAACACCTTAAACCAGTCACATATTGACAAGCTGGCAATCCTCAACCATTTAGGCGCCAAAACTGAAATCAAGGGCTATGATGATTGAAGACCCATCCTATGGTTGAGATTAATTCAAGAAAGCACAAAATTGGCACTTAGGCTCTTTTTCCTCACAGAAGAATCACACAAGGATGAGGACAAAGCAAAGAGAAGGAAACCCTAGCTACACTTAGTATAAATAGAATGTGATTTGTAAGCCAGAGGGCAGTCTTGTAGTAGGTCTTAGTTTTAATTTGTAGTATTTTAATCAATTTCTAAGTCTTTTGTATTTTCTCTTGAAATCAATGAAAGTTCGAATTTTTTTAAAAGGTTTTCTAAACTGCTTATGTTTCTAGTGAAACTTGTTCTTGTATGCTTATTTATTGTAGTATAGTTTCTTTACATAAGTACTTTTGCAAGTCGTAGTTGTGCAACATAAAGCTTCAGTTTTAAAACCCAGGCAGTCATTAGTTGGATTTTAGTTTTAAAATTCAGCTTTTAAGTTTAACTTAAGTCTTTTGTATTTTTTTAAAATCAATGGAAGTTTAAGTTTTTATATAACAATAGTTTTTTTTTACTGCTTATTTGTATTCTACTGTTGTTTATTCATTCTTAATTTCAGCATTATGCAATGTTTGTCTTTTAACTCAATGGCTTAATTTGCTTATCTTAGCTTAAAGGTTCAATCAGTCTACTCTTAAGAAGTGTTTGGCATTAGCTGTAGTTTCTGGTTGTGTGACTTTTTATCTTTTAGATCCTGTTGGTTCAGCTCAGCTTGTGTTGTTTTAGCAGATTTGAGCTTAAATATAGCACTTTCTTATAGTTGTATAACTTAGGTAATGATTGACTTATGTTTCATGTCGTGAAGCTGCCTACGTTGCACCCTTAGTATCTAGGAGTTTTAGTGGTAGATTTTGCTCAGGTTAGATTCTATTTAGGATAGCTAGTTTGTTTAAACTCGAGCATCTTAATTTGTAGTCAAATTCAACCATTTTGACCCATTTGGTCATAACCGTTTCAGTCCCAAACTCCATCAAAGACCCATTTTTAAATCGTTTGTTTCTAGGTTTATAGGTCTAGAAATCGTTGCGTGGGTTATCTTCCAACCCGTGGTCATTAATATATTTTTGGTTTTTTTTTTGGAAAATTTCCTTTAGCATGTGCAGGGCTCCAAACTTGCTCCTTTACCCATTTCTTTCTGTTTTCAAGCTATGCATGCCATAAGCTCAGGTTTGGCTTATTTATGATTGTGAATTGTTTGGCTTGCTTACATGTCCTCCTAATACTTGTAGCAGCTTATGAGCTAAGCTTTTTGACTTGTAACACCTTTCTTAGCATATTGCTTGTTCTGCTCCTACCTTAGCATAATCTGAGTTTGTTTCTGAGTAATCTAAGCTATTCTAGTAGTTGCATTGGGATTTTATATGTTAACTTGGTATGGATTTGTAAGTTTGTACCTGTGTTTTTAATCTTATGTCGACTTATTCTTTTTAAACCCACTTTGGTACAAAAACTTGAATCTGTGAGAATTTCCAGCTTGCTCACGAGCAATTAGAGTTTTTTCTTAGTTGATTTGTAAAAAAAACTGTTTATGGGGTAGCTGTGGAACAGTTTTGCAATAAGAGGAATAAGAAAAAAAATAATTAATTGGAAAAAGGGAAAAGATCAAGGTCGAACCCTGATCTCATGCTCAAATAAACACAAGCATACCACCCCTACCATCTGCTCTATTGGAGTTTATTGTTAGAACTTGTGTAGTTAATTACTTGTATTAGTTTTGCTTGTTTGCTTATTTTAGCAAATCAGCTTATAGTTTGCTTATTTCTTGCTTATTTTCACATTGGACCACAATTTTTTATACTTTTTAAAAATTAGTTTTAACTTTTAGATTTTTTATAAAAAAGTTTCAGATTTTTAGTAATTGTAATTTATTTATTAGAATTTAATTTGTGTTATTTAGCTTTTAATTCATTATAAATAGAATTTTTGTCGAAAAATTAATTTTCTTCTTTCAAAAATTTTCTTTTGTCATTTAGTACGTAAGAAAATTAATTGGAAACTCATAGGACCTTTGTAGCTCAAAATTCACGTTTTATTTTGCGCTTTCGCGTGATTTTTAATTAAACGTCACGTTTTCAAATTAACTTACGTTTTAGGATTCCCGATACCTAATTATGTTTTCCCGTAATTTTTAGGAATTTCTTAGATTGTTAGTTGCCTTAGGTTAATTTACTTTTACATTCGTTCGTTAATTTTCAATTTCGTTAATTTAACGTATCGTAACACCAAATAACCTTTCCAATCATACAGGATTTTAATCCCAATCTCATTCGAAGCTTTCCATTCACACCTCGTTGGGGTACGACCCGGGAAATCAATTCCCGGTCTCACAATTTAAATATCACTTTCACAAGTTTTGCGAGGTAATCGTTTTCCTAAACGGTTAACACGTATTACTTCACGTTTATTTGTTTCACGACAAATGAAACCTCACGTTTGTTGATATTTTGATAAATTGTTGTTTGCACACACCAAAACACAACGAATCAAGCGTGCCATTGCTTAATACCTGAAAATACATGCTAAAGTGTCAACACGAGGTTGGTGTGTTCATAGAGTTTGTTTAAGTAATAAAGCTTATAGAAAATGATCACACAGCAAAGGCATCGTAAATCCACTCAGTTGCAAGTCCCGCAATAAGAGACTTGTAACCTGTGTGTTCACAACCCACTGTTAATATATAGTATGATTAAGACATATGTGTATATGATATGTGTACATGCCAATGCTCAAAGATTAAAGACTACTGGGTGCCATTTTCCCAAAGTTATGAGATTACTGGGTGCCATTTCCCAAAGTATACGTTGCTCAAGAATACACAATCAAGATTTACACATTAAGGCACATATAGTAGTTCTGCTAAAAGTAATAACAACTTAGCGTAGTATAAAAGTATAAACGTTTCAAGTATCAAAGAAAGTATTGTGCATGTATCTCCCCCAAGTAGTTTAAAACGAGTAGTAAAAGAGTAAAAGCGGGGCTATGACTCACCTGTTGCAACAACTATAATAATGCTAGTGACTGATCAGAAATAGGCTCGATTCCTTAACCGCAACCTATTATGAATGATATGATTCTAATGTAAGAAATGAAACAATGCTACACATGCGTATACGTACGTTATCAATACCACTTGTAGTTTCTGAAAATAACGTCTATCGTTTATTGTTGTATGAGTAAATATAAAGTTTCCTGCGTAGTTTAACATTGTTCTTAACTTAGAAAATGTGTCCAAACGGCTTCACAAAACTAGTCGTGAAATATAGTACGTTAAATGTTAGTGTTCAAGCTCGGCGTTTTTGAAAACCTTGTAACAATATCTAGATGTCGTCTTGTTTAACTTCTGATCATACGCGCCTCGATCGATGAGAAAATTGGCTCTCCATGTCGTTACTTGAAAAATATAGTGTTTAACACTTAGTAATTTATATTATAGCAAAAGCTGTCAAAAGTGTATATGTTTCGTCGGATTTTAAACGCTTGTATCTTCTTCGTTTTAAGCCCGTTTTCTACGTTCTTTATATCCCCGGAATCGTGGGATAGCATATTAACATATTCTTGATAAGTCGGGATGGCTAGATTAAGTTTTACAGCTTAAAACAGTCCATGAAAAAGTGAGACAGCAACATGTTTTTCTGAAAATATAGTTTTCGTCGTTAACTTGTTTTTAGCATATCTTCTTCGTTATTAACTCGTTTTTATCCAAACTTTCGGCCATAGTTTCGTCTTGGAAAGTATTTTCTAGATCTTTGGCCAAAAAGTACACCCAACCCCCTGGATTTCCCACGTTTTACAAATAGGGACAGTAGGTATTTATTTGTTTAAAACTCACTTTTCTTGTTTCTAGTTTATGTTTTAACCACTTCAATACACCACAAGCTAGTCTAATCTTACCATACACCTTCTTAGGGTGTCATGGGTTCCTAATATTCACAAAACCAAAAGGATATCAAAGGGATGATCATAGGATTAATGATAAACTTGTAAAATTAAAATATACTTGAAAGTGGTATTTATAACATATATACTTGCATGTATGCTAGAATAAATTGAGAACACATCATGTTATTATGAAAATGAAAGTATTAGATGATTAAAAAGTTTACTTGAAGCTTACTTGAGATATGTAGTGTTTTGGAGATGATTAAGTATAAACCTTGGGATTTTTATTTCAAAATCCTAACAAGGAGTGTATATAGGACTAGATTATAGCTTGATCTTGCAAAATTGATGGATCTCCTTGGTCTTGATGTTCTTGCCATGAGATAGAGAAGAGAAAAGAGATAAATATGTGATTTTTTGTGATAAAATAAATTATTAGCTAGTTATTTCCTTATATAGTCCAAGGGTAGTTTGGTAATTTCAACAAAAGGGTATGATTGTAATTTCAATGTCAAGTATAAGTATCTAGATATTATTTGTAACACCCCCAAAATACCGCAGCGGAAGACTGTGTCATAGGGGTGCTACTTCATAATACAAAGTACAAGGTATAGAAAACGAACTCTAAATGAGACTTTTTGAAAAGTTACCATTCGATTAATAAATTCCGAGTTACAAACTTGAGATTCCAAAGTATGATACATAAATGTATACAAAGTTTTGAATGGTAAATGATAAAAGCGTAAGTCTTCAGAATATGCAGCTTGACTCTAAGTTCCACGCACTAGCTATCGCCTTACTAACCTGAGATAAACATGCTAAAGTGTCAACACAATGGTTGGTGAGTTCATGGAGTTTGTCTAACAAATAAAGCCTATAAAAATGATCACATAGCAAAGGCATCGTGAATCCACTCAGTTGCAAGTCCCGCCATAAGAGACTTGTAACCTGTGTGTTCACAAACCACTGCTACAATATAGTATGATTAAGACATGTATAAGTTCATCACAACATTTAAGCAATTAGTCGTGAGTCTACACTTCATCTCCGAAGACCTCACGTTTGTTGTATGTCTCAATGGTCATCCAGAAACTTAATCTGGAGCCACTGGCATTCTCAATGGTCATCCAGCAACTTAATCTGGAGCCACTGGCAGTCTCAATGGTCATCCAACAACTTAATCTGGAGCCACTGGAAGTCTCACAATCAAGTATAACGCAGTTAAGTATAACACAATCATGTATGTATGAAATCAAGTAAAATGCAATCAAATATAAGACAATCAAGTATAAAACAATCAAGTATAAATGTTTTGAGTATTTTTACAAGTAAGCAAGTAGTTGAGCATGTATCTCCCCCAAAGAGTTAAAACAAGTATGAAAAAGTAGGGGCTATGACTCACCTTAAGCTTAAGTAATGAGAAATGAAAGTGATAGTCGAATCGCGAAAGTCTCTAAGAGCAGTCTATAATAGAACGTTGCGACTTAGGTTTGAAGTAACGTCTAAGAATACGACGAATTGCCTATATATGTTTCGCATAATGTTCATGATGTAGTACTTATTATCTAGTGTAAGTCTTTGAATATAAATGGTTTATGAAACATGTATAGGTTGTATATCTCTTACTACCGTTCGGGCCGACATAATTCAGAAGTCATGGAGTAAACGTTCGAGGAGCCAGGACACTTTAATTCGTAAATCCACAACTCATCTCGACGGCTTACTTAATGAACTCCTCACATGAGGCTCCCTACTATTGTAGTATTTGATAACATATATATAAGTTTTGATCTTTAAAAGTTATATGGTCTTTAGCCGTGGCTTTGTCGTGACCTTGGTCGTTGTTCCATGGTCTTGAGACTCAACCTTGGCTTTAGCTATGGTTGTGGTCTTGGCTTTAGGTCATTAGACCTCTTGGTCTCATGTAATTATAACCATTATATAGTTACTTTGGTCTAAAAATGGGCTGTTAAGAATTTGAAAAAAATTATCACTCAGAAAGCATTTTCAGGGCTCGAGCTTCTTTATTCCTGAACGAAAATGTCGTTCCGGACAACTTTCGTGTTTTAACTTTTTGATGAATCGGACCAGAAGTGGGACTTTCAAAATTGGCAGAATGCAAAACAGTTTGCATAGGCAGTTTTGCCGTTTTGGTTTCGCTAGCTTCAAATGGTCATAACTTTTGACTCGTGTACTCGTTTTAGGTGATTCAAATTGCTCTGTTTTCCTTTTTAAGTCATCTATAACAGTAAGTAAGTGTTTCATGTCATGGTTACTTTATTTTGGTCATGGTTCTCAATATAAGTCACTAGTTTCCTTGTTTGAATAACATAGGTTAACATATGTATACCAATACTTGTTTTACTAGTTTTTATACATCATGAGCATAATACAAAGACCATATATAGCATGAAAGAAACATAATAAGTATGAAAATGATATGGAGCAAGAAAGTGTATTAGGGTTCTTACAACTTTTGACCTTAATGAAAAGGGAACTAGGACAAGAACTAGGAACTAGGACTTTGATTGAATAAGCTTTTCTCCACTTTAGGAACCCTTCTACCCTTGTATTCTTGAATGATTTGTGATGAAGGTTTAGGTGACTTGAGTGGATCTAAACTCAAGAGAATCACCAAGAGTTTCTAAGGATTGGAAGTAGTTTGATTACCTAAAACCAAGCTAGGGTTTCTATGTTTGATGTTGCACTTCATTCTTGCATGAAACTAGGAAGTAAACTAGCAAATGGAAGGGTGTTGGTGTTGTGAACGACTTGGAGGGATGGGGAGGGCTTATATGGTGAGTTGAGGAGGTTAGGAAGGTGTTAGGAAGTTGCCTAAACTTGGAGGCCAAGTTGTACACTTGTAATGATCTAATGAACCCTTGGTGACCAAGTTTGCTTAATATACAAGTATCCTAAAGTCCAAGGCTTATCACCAAGCCACCAAGGCTTGGTGAATCATCATATACACGTTCATATGATGGGAGGAGTGACTAGGTACTTAAACTTGGTATTATCTTGCTTACGGAGTGAGTTTTGGTCCCGGTAATCGCTAACGGTAAGTCATTAAGTCATGAAACTTAAAATCGGGTATCCTAAAAATATGAAACTTATAAATATGTTAGAACTTATCAATATAACCTATCTTAGCATATTTAATGAGTGGCAAGTTCTATCGGGTTGCTTAAACGCTGCTAAAACTGGAAACGCGGGTCTAAAACGCGTAATTCGCGTAAAACGCTGAACTGGAAAACGTAAAATTCCAAAACTTTTGGAATTGTCCTAAAATGAGAGAAAATCATATTTCTATTGTTTATAGTGTTTTATGGACATATTGGGATGCTGGAATGACGTTTAAACCTAAAAGTAAATCTCGGACACGGCTTTGTGATTTTTGCAGAAATGATCCGACGAGTGTCAAATTCTCGGATTATCATTAAAATAGTTTAACTTACGAGAATATGAAATAAAAATTTCGGAGTGAATAGTGAAAGTGAATAGTAAAAAGTGAATAGTAATTATGAATAGTAAAAGTGAATAGTAACCCAAAAATGCGAATTATTACAGTCTCTACCCCTTAAGGAGAACTTCGTCCCGAAGTTCAGTTGATGTTAACTACTTATGGTGTGTCTAAGAGAATTTGGGATCTCTAATATAGTGGTGTTTACTCTGATTCGTCTAAGGTTCTGGTTAAGGAGTCGTATCGGCTACAATTAAGCCCACTTATTTATAACACATTACTTACATAAAGAAGCGTCCAAATTTATGTAAGTAAGGGATCATAAACTTATGGTTCGGTGATTTACAGTTTCTTTATTTAAATGAAGAGGCGTCCCAATCCATTTAAATAAGGAGATTCTAAATCATCCTACTTAAGAATTTCCGACACAAAATCCGCCTTCTGATGCCGATAGTAAGATAATCAAGTCATTAAATCCCTAAAGCTAAGCTATAATATTATTTAACTCAAATCTTGTGTCTCATCAAACAAGAACTGTCACAAGATCAAGTTAAATAATTAGTTATTACTGAGCTCCATGTTTTTAATGACTCGGCTAATCTCTGGGGTTCTTTATAATACTAAAGTCACATCATCTAACAGCGTGGAACTAAACCAATAACTACCAAAAAGCGTATGTGTATGTAGTGTGTGTAAAGCAAATAAAGAGGAGAGTCCTAACGTATATAGCAGTTATAGTCTAGGCACTAAATGCAACCTAGTTCTCTATAACCAAGGCTCTGGTACCAATCTGTAACACCCCCAAAATACCGCAGCGGAAGACTGTGTCATAGGGGTGCTACTTCATAATACAAAGTACAAGGTATAGAAAACGAACTCTAAATGAGACTTTTTGAAAAGTTACCATTCGATTAATAAATTCCGAGTTACAAACTTGAGATTCCAAAGTATGATACATAAATGTATACAAAGTTTTGAATGGTAAATGATAAAAGCGTAAGTCTTCAGAATATGCAGCTTGACTCTAAGTTCCACGCACTAGTTATCGCCTTACTAACCTGAGATAAACATGCTAAAGTGTCAACACAATGATTGGTGAGTTCATAGAGTTTGTCTAACAAATAAAGCCTATAAAAATGATCACACAGCAAAGGCATCGTGAATCCACTCAGTTGCAAGTCCCGCCATAAGAGACTTGTAACCTGTGTGTTCACAACCCACTGCTACAATATAGTATGATTAAGACATGTATAAGTTCATCACAACATTTAAGCAATTTGTCGTGAGTCTACACTTCATCTTCGAAGACCTCACGTTTGTTGTATATCTTAATGGTCATCCAGAAACTTAATCTGGAGCCACTGGCAGTCTCAATGGTCATCCAGCAACTTAATCTGGAGCCACTGGCAGTCTCAATGGTCATCCAAAAACTTAATCTGGAGCCACTGGAAGTCTCACAATCAAGTATAACGCAGTTAAGTATAACACAATCATGTATGTATGAAATCAAGTATAATGCAATCAAGTATAAGACAATCAAGTATAAAACAATCAAGTATAAATGTTTTGAGTATTTGTACACGTAAGCAAGTAGTTGAGCATGTATCTCCCCCAAAGAGTTAAAACAAGTATGAAAAAATAGGGGCTATGACTCACCTTAAGCTTAAGTAATGAGAAATGAAAGTGATAGTCGAATCGCGAAAGTCTCTAAGAGCAGCCTATAATAGAACGTTGCGACTTAGGTTTGAAGTAACGTCTAAGAATACGACGAATTGCCTATATATGTTTTGCATAATGTTTATGATGTAGTACTTATTATCTAGTGTAAGTCTTTGAATATAAATGGTTTATGAAACATGTATAGGTTGTATATCTCTTACTACCGTTCGGGCCGACATAATTCAGAAGTCATGGAGTAAACGTTCGAGGAGCCAGGACACTTTAATTCGTAAATCCACAACTCATCTCGACGGCTTACTTAATGAACTCCTCACATGAGGCTCCCTACTATTGTAGTATTTGATAACATATAAGTTTTGATCTTTAAAAGTTATATGGTCTTTAGCCGTGGTTTTGCCGTGGCTTTGCCGTGACCTTGGTCATTGTTCCATGGTCTTGAGACTCAACCTTGGCTTTAGCCATGGTTGTGGTCTTGGCTTTAGGTCATTAGACCTCTTGGTCTCGTGTAATTATAACCATTATATAGTTACTTTGGTCTAAAAATGGGCTGTTAAGAATTTGAAAAAAATTATCACTCAGAAAGCATTTTCAGGGCTCGAGCTTCTTTGTACCTGAACGAAAACGTAGTTATGGACAACTTTCGTGTTTTAACTTTTTGATGAATCGGAACAGAAGTGGGACTTTCAAAATTGGCAGAATGCAAAACAGTTTGCATAGGCAGTTTTGCCGTTTTGGTTTCGCTAGCTTCAAATGGTCATAACTTTTGACTCGTGTACTCCTTTTAGGTGATTCAAATTGCTATATTTTCCTTTTTAAGTCATCTATAACAGTAAGTAAGTGTTTCATGTCATGGTTACTTTATTTTGGTCGTGGTTCTCAATATAAGTCACTAGTTTTCTTGTTTGAATAACATAGGTTAACATATGTATACCAATACTTGTTTTACTAGTTTTTATACATCATGAGCATAATACAAAGACCATATATAGCATGAAAGAAACATAATAAGTATGAAAATGATATGGAGCAAGAAAGTGTATTAGGGTTCTTACAACTTTTGACCTTAATGAAAAGGGAACTAGGACAAGAACTAGGAACTAGGACTTTGATTGAATAAGCTTTTCTCCACTTTAGCAACCCTTCTACCCTTGTATTCTTGAATGATTTGTGATGAAGGTTTAGGTGACTTGAGTGGATCTAAACTCAAGAGAATCACCAAGAGTTTCTAAGGATTGGAAGTAGTTTGATTACCTAAAACCAAGCTAGGGTTTCTATGTTTTATGTTGCACTTGATTCTTGCATGAAACTAGGAAGTAAACTAGCAAATGGAAGGGTGTTGGTGTTGTGAACGACTTCGAGGGATGGGGAGGGCTTATATGGTGAGTTGAGGAGGTTAGGAAGGTGTTAGGAAGTTGCCTAAACTTGGAGGCCAAGTTGTACACTTGTAATGATCTAATGAACCCTTGGTGACCAAGTTTGCTTAATATACAAGTATCCTAAAGTCCAAGGCTTATCACCAAGCCACCAAGGCTTGGTGAATCATCATATACACGTTCATATGATGGGAGGAGTAACTAGGTACTTAAACTTGGTATTATCTTGCTTACGGAGTGAGTTTTGGTCCCGGTAATCGCTAACGGTAAGTCATTAAGTCATGAAACTTAAAATCGGGTATCCTAAAAATATGAAACTTATAAATATGTTAGAACTTATCAATATAACCTATCTTAGCATATTTAATGAGTGGCAAGTTCTACCGGGTTGCTTAAACGCTGCTAAAACTGGAAACGCGGGTCTAAAACGCGTAATTCGTGTAAAACGCTGAACTGGAAAACGTAAAATTCCAAAACTTTTGGAATTGTCCTAAAATGAGAGAAAATCATATTTCTATTGTTTATAGTGTTTTATGGACATATCGGGATGCTGGAATGACGTTTAAACCTAAAAGTAAATCTCGGACACGGCTTTGTCATTTTTGCAGAAATGATCCGACGAGTGTCAGATTCTTGGATTATCATTAAAATAGTTTAACTTACGAGAATATGAAATAAAAATTTTGGGAGTGAATAGTGAAAGTGAATAGTAAAAAGTGAATAGTAATTGTGAATAGTAAAAATAAGTAGTAACCCGAAAATGCGAATTGTTACATTATTTTTAGATATTTAGGATGAGTAGTTTTTAATTTAGTAGTATCGGGTATATTGTTCATGCATAAAAACCATAATTACGTAAATCGTCGTAGTTATAAGCTTTTAACGTTATGTTAAATTGATAAATCCAAAACGTCGGGTAAATTAATAATATAACTTTTATATCATTATAATGAGTGTAAAAATGTGTTAGGACCATAGTTGGGATTATTGGATTAATTATTCAAAGTAATAGTTTATAGGATAACGTTTATTAGGTAGATAACCGTACGTATACAGAAATGATGCAACTCACGCATGAATGACAAATTTTCTTCGGGGGTGAATAGTGGTTTATGAATAGTAAAATTTTTGAACGCTTCTCAGAATCACAAACTGACTCCGAAAATGATGAATAGTAAAATGATGAATAGTGTTATGTGAATAGTAACTGATGAATAGTAAATGTGAAAGTTCAGGAAAATGACCAGAATTTACGAGTTGTGACAAACAAGCAGTGTTAACTGCCTCAGCCCAAAAAGTCACTGGTAGCTTTGAATCAGCTAACATGGTTCTAGCAGCCTCAGTTAGTGTTCTGTTTCTTGTTTCAGCAACTCCATTTTGTTGAGGAGTTCTTGCAACACTAAATTCTCTCTTAGTACCTTTATCTCTGCAGAAGTCATCTATAACTTTATTCTTGAACTCTGTCCCATTGTCACACCTGATGATCTTGATCTTCTTTTCAACTTGATTTTCAACTTCAGTAATGAATGTCTTAAGAATGCCAGTGGTTTCATCTTTGGTTCTTAAAAAGAAAACCCATGTAAATCTACTAAAGTCATCAGTCACAACAAGACAATACTTCTTCAAGTTGATGCTGCTCACAGATGTAGGACCAAACAAGTCCATATGCAGCATGAAAAGTGGATGATCAATAGAATTGTATGCCTTGGTCTTGCATGAAGCTCTGTGTTGCTTTCCTTTAAGACATGCAACACATATTTGGTCATTTTCAAATTTTTTCTCGTGTAAACCTCTGACTAGACCATCTTTCACAATCTTGTTAATGGTCTTGAAATTAACATGAACAAGTCTTCTATGCCAAAGCATGGATTCATCCAAAGTGGCTTTTGCAAGCAAGCAAGTAACATTATTATTAGCCACTATGTTCTTCATGTCAATGCTATATAGATTTCCTTTTCTAGGGATTGTAAGCAAAATTTCACTTTCGTCACGAAGCTTATAATCCTTAGATAAGATATAGCATTCATCTTCTGTGAATAGAACTCTATGCTTCTTGTCACACATCTGTGACACACTGAAAAGGTTATACTTGAGTTCTTTCAAATAATGCACATTCTCAAAGTCCAAGTTTCCAGCCTTGATTGTTCCTTTGTCAGAAACTTTTCCACCAATTCCTCCTCTAAAGCTGACAAATTGTCCATCATAAGGTATGAAATCTGAAAGATAGGACTTATTGCCAGTCATGTGCCTGGAACATCCACTGTCTGAGTATCCTTGATCATCTTTTGGTTTGGAATGTTCCTGCACACAAAATAAAGGAATTAGTTCCTTTCGGGGACCCAAGCCACAAATGACTTGGATTTGCCTCGTGTATCAATATAATTGTATCTGTCAAAGGTCATTGATACACCATTGGTATTGTTTGAGGTGATGGTTCCATTTGGTTTCCATTCCCAACGTGCTGAGGCCTTAAGAGCATTTCCCACATTTACCCTCTTTTTGTTCACAGACCCACCAGTGGAAACCTTTGGCCTTGCAGTGGTAACTGCTGGCTTAGCAGTGGAAACTGCTGGTTTTGAAATTTTGGGTAACCACTTGTGATTATTGTAAACTTTATTTTCAAAATTGGTCTTTTTCCCTGTTTGAGTAGATTTAACAAAAGTAGCAACAGGGGACTTAGGGTAAACTATGTTTTTATTTCTGGCAGTGGCAACTGCTGGTCTAGCAGTGAAAATAGGTTTCATACTAGAGTTAAGTAAAACAGAGCTGGGAATCATCTTGCTAAGTGGATTTGGGTGAGTTAAGTTATTAGCATAATTGTCATTCACCATAGTATTCCCAAACACTTCCCTTCTTCCCATGTGATAGTTACAATTATAAGAGAGATGATCAAAGCTACCACATATATGACAGGGTTTGTTGTTGAACTCAAAGTCACTACCAAATTGCCTAGATTTAACATGATTCCAACTCCTCATATTTCCCCTAGGAGTTGTTGACCTACTTATGTACATCTCTGCATATCTAGTAGTGGGCCTAGAGAAATTTGGTTGTGTCCTAGGATTCTCTTTGACAACATCAGGAATACTCTTTTTAACATCTACATGTACATTCTCAGGAACACTAGATTTAGACTCAACATTCAAACTTTCATCTTTAAGAGACGAGTCACTAGCACTATCAAATGTATCAACCTCAACCTAAACCTTTTAAATAACAGATTCTTTAACAAATTTTGCTCCATAGGTCATGGTTGGTTCCTGGAATTCTTCTAATCCTGTGTGAGCTAAGTCAATGCCAGGAGGTGATGGAACACCTCTTAGAGGTGGTGGAACTGATTTGTATCCAACTCTTGATTTGGCTTTGTTCACAACTTGGGCTTCCCAAATTTTGTCAATACACTTGGATTGGTGATCCAATGTATTACAAGTTATCTTTATATTCTCACTAGTCCTTTTAACCTTTTCTAGTTCTTCCCTAAGAACCTTGTTCACAGCAACCTGATAATCTAAGTCACTTTTCAAAATAGCAATATCATCATTGAACTTAGATTCATTTGCCCTATAATGCTCTAATTGAGTTTCTAAAACACCTAGGCCTCTTTTATGATTTGCTAAGTTATAATTAGTATGATTTAACTCTATCAATTGTTCAACATATTGTGCTTTAATTTTCTCATACTCTTTTAAGGCCTTACAAGTTTTAGAGCAAGCATTATTAATTTGTACCTCAGAGTCAGAAAAATCCATTAGTGCAAGCTCAGTAGCAACCATTGCAGATTCTGAATCATCTTCTTCATCCTTAGCCATAAAGCTCCAATCAAAGCTCACTCCATCAATAGCCAATAGTCCCTTTGGCTCTTCAGTTGTAGGTTCTTTCTTCTTGTCCTGCTTATACCAAGTTGACCTGTTGTCAGGTTTCCTTGGTTTCCTGCATTCCCTGGCAAAGTGCCCCTTCTTATGACAATTATAGCACTCCACCTTCTTTTTGTCAAAACCTACTGTCTCATTACCATTAATGGTTATCTTCCTTCCAGTCTTCTTCCAAAACTTCCTTGCCTTTAAGCTTAGTAATGCCACCTGCCATTTAATGTCCATCTCCTCCATATCATCCTCATCAATTTGATCCAAATCCTCATGATTGAGAATTGAACCACCCATCTGACTTGATATAAAGGCATAAAAGGTAGAATCACTAAGTCCTGCAATCTGTCTTTTTGAACTGGCAGTGGAAACACCTCCATTACCAGTGGAAACAATAATGTTAGCATTATCATCATCACTATCACTTTCTCCATCTGAACTATCATCAACGGATGATGATATGAGTGCTACACTTCTTGAACATGTGCTTAGTTTGCCAGCTTTCTACAATCTTTGTTCAATAACCTTGAAGTTATTGTACAAATCATTAAGTTTCATAGTCTCCAAATCTGGCTTATCTTCCCACACTGCAACATTAGTTCCAAACTCAGAGGGTAAACTTCTTAAGAACTTTAGATTGAGGTCTTCCCTTTCCACCTCAATTCCAAAAACAGTGAGTTGAGTAACAAACTTTTGTAGCCTTGTGAAGATGCTATCAATAGATTCATTACTTGTTGAACCAAAGTTTTTCATAAGTCTGTTTTAGCAGGGTCTTTTGAGTCTTCTTGGTGGAATCATTACCACCAAAAACATTACAGATCTCCTCAAACAGAGTCTTTGTAGTCTTGTACTTGCTGAATGCTAGAACTTGATCTCTGGGAAGGGTCATCAGCAACAAACCTCTGGCCTTCAGATCATTCTTCATCTGAAGTCTTTCATCATTAGTAACAGGTCCAGTGTTAACCTTTACTACTTCCTTGCCACCAACCATCTCTGAGGTAGTACTTGGTTTGAAGGAATTACCAAGCATAATGATCTCCCAAAGTGTATAGTCTTGCACCATAAAGAATTGTTCGATCATAAGCCTCCACATCTCAGAGTCATTCAACTTAAGCTTGGGAAGCTTAGCAGCAATGTTTGATTGACTGGTTTCTATCTCCATTGATTCTTCTGAGTGAACTTGTTGTCTTCTAAATCAAAGTATCAAAGCCTGTCTCTGACACCACTTGATGGATCTAAACACCATGAACTGTGTTAAATTGATACTTTGAGTTATATCACTAAGTATGCGGAATCTACTTAATAATACTTAGAAGCTTGATTGTGAATGAAACAGTTGTTTATGAATGAGAACAATGTATGTAACAAACTGTAAGCTCCAATATTATTAATGATAATAATACGAGTGATCTTTGTATCACTAGGGTTACACCTTGAAGCTTTAGAAAAACGTATATCTAAACTTTAACCTAGGACCTCCTTTTATAGCACAAGGAGTCCTCTTCTACAAGATAAGTATAACTCTAATAGAATAAGATATACACAAGATCTATTCTATATTTATCTAAACACGTTTCCTAACAATTATCCAAACAGCAGTGGTAATATATGTACTTGCAGTGGTAATGAGTTTCCACTGCAAGTGCATTATTCAGCAGTTGTAATATCTTCACTAGCCGTGGTAACTATTAGTATAATTCCCAACACTATTGATCATCCAATGGCCATGTGAATTTTATGTTTGTGTGGCCTTTTGTAATATTTAGTCACACAAAGCGTGTTTGTTTTGGGTATTTAGTCACATACCATTTAGGAAACAGTGGCCAAAAGTGTTAATAAGTGTGGCCGTATGCTGTTTAAAGTGAAGAAATGTGTATTTTGTGTGACTATAGATCATCCAATGGCCACGTGAATTTTATGTTTCTATGGCCTTCGCTAATATTTAGTCACACAACGACTAAAGCAAACAGTGACCAAAAGTGTTAATAAGTGTGAATATATGCATCTTTTAGTCACATTTAAAAAATCAATATATATCAAAACAATTCAAATATATATCAAAACAAATTCAAATACAATAAAATTGGAATGTATATAACTGAACAAAATATAAAATTGGACATCCTTTTATACACCAAGGATTCCTAGTCGGCTTACAATAGTTTCTTTATAAGTATCTATAATCTTTTCCATAAGCAAGTAGCAACTTCGAGCGGTCTTAATCTCTCAGCAGTACCAACTTTAACTCGTAGTAGTAACTTTTGTACTAGCAGTAGTAAATACTTGGCACATTTTATTTGAAGTTCATGAGCTGCACTAAATCCATCTAAGAAATATTAACACAAATATGATCAACAGTAATTCAAACAAGATCATGAAGACTTTTAATCCAAAACAATGAACATACTAATAAAATTTACAGTTAAACTTACAAGTTTTTCTCCCATTGATCTAATCTCATCATCTGGATATAAAATCCTTGAAAATGTAGGCTGCTGCATATCAACACATTAGGATGAGAGCAGAAATAGAACATGTCAAAGCTCACAACATAATAGAACTAGATGAGCCACTGGTTCAACTATCTGCACAAACATGATAGGAGAGTTAATACTAGTACCACGTTAGTACTGCTGGAGCAGAGTTACTACTGCTAGTATATATATGTATATATATATATATATATATATATATATATATATATATATATATATATATATATATATATATATATAACAGAATGTATATAAATGAAGCAAATATATATATACAATTGTATTTCAAATTCAATAAAAATCGAATGTATATAAATTAAGCAAATATAAATAAAATTGTAATGTCGCATATAATAAAATTCTCAACTATCATAAGTTAAAACCTGTTGACTCTTCGCCGCCTTAGCTTGCTTTTTGCAAGGTTTCACTAGAGACCAAATGTTTTCGCTTCGTTGGTACTAATTTTAGTCCAGTATTTTGTTCACTAATATTTAGTATCATAGTTGGTGGTGTAACCTGTAGAACCGGTTTGTCATGGCTTAAGCATTTTTGTATGTTCGATAGTTTTAACAGGTTCCTATATGTATATATAAAACACGGTACATTAGTCATGTACATATAACTAAAAAAATCAAAGGTGGATGTTTTATTACTTACCACTGTTTCCATTACTGGTACATTTTCCAAAGTTTCAATGGCCATTGGAGTGGTCACCTGCAATATAAATTAAGAAATACAATGGTGTTATCATTAGAAAATGAAATTGTTAACAACAAAAAAAATGGCTTACATCTGAGTCGAATGGCCGTTACTTTCTGCAAAAAAATATGGGAAATGTAAGAAACCAAGGCACTAATAATGCTGCATAATATAAGATCTGCCAACCATGAAACAATAAAAATATACATGGGTTGGCTTTGGTGACTGAGATGGAGCATACCCACGCCTCGAAAATGAAGTGTGCCAGAAAATCTAGCTGAGGGAAATTTTAGCCAGGCATCCCATGTATCATCCTCACCCGTGAAAATAACATGTAGCCCCTGCAAGAAACAAGTAACGTGATTAATGCTAACATAAAATACGACAACATTAGATGTTCCAAATATAAGTTTAGCCTCAAAAATAAACATACGGGTTGCATATCAACTCGGGCAACAAATAATATACAATTTGTTGCAATTTTATGTAGTGTTAAACATGGAACGAATAAATGTCAAACACATTACCAAGCAAGCAAATCACTAACATTTGGTACAAATGAAACAGTTTGACAAAAAGCAACCATATTTGAGTTAATTTCCTATATAACAGATGTTATGTTAATCTTTTGATAGATAACTTACACAACTGCGATAAGAAAACTCCAACTGTTCAGCAACATCCTCCCAGAGTGGAAACCAAGTAAGAATCCCTTTACGAGCAAAACAATGGCCTCTTAGAACACGTCGATTGTTTCCATTCCAATAAACAGGAAAACTATGTCGTCTTAATAAGTCTACCTACAACGATTACCACCACACGAATTTATAATCAAAAACATGTTTTAGGCTAGTTTAATCCATGAAAATCAATGTAAAACATTTTATATTCGATTACACATTTAAGAAAATATAAATTAAATATGTGTTTGAGCATACCCATGAACAGAGTAGGATTGGTGAGATGAGGGTGACGGTGGCACAACTGTGATGGTGGTGGATGTGGTGGTTATCTCGAACCAAACAACCGAAGTAAACAAACTCTCCCATACAGTTCCCTTGTCTTGATGACGGTGATGGCGTGGAGGAGCGATGGTTGGTGGAACCACGGTGAGATAAGGTGGTGAAGTTTGGCGGTGGTGTGAGTCGGTTCTAGAGAGAAGGAGAATAGATGAATAGATAGAAGATAGATCTGACTAGTGTAAGTGTTAGTTTTTGGGATATGAAATATCAAAGTACTTCTGGATGTCAAAGTACTGCTGCATGAAGAATAAAGTCAAAGTACTGCTGAAGAATAAAGTCAAAGTACTGCTGTTATTGAAGATTGTTTAAAGTACTTTGAAGGAAACAAGGATTGATATGCAATATTAGATAAGGATTAATGTGTAATATTAAACGAATATTCTAGAATTAGTTAGGGATAATTACTTGTCGTTCAAGGATTACATGTTGTAAACCGACTTAAGGTTATCTATATAAAGAGCCTTAAGAGGTATTGGTCGATATAAGTTTTACAAGTCTTAGATACGTTTAGAAGTCGATAAAAGTTAATAGTTAGGGATTGTTAGTGAATCTGTGTAACAAAGCAGGTTCAAAGTTTGGTTAATATAAAAGTTCTTCTTAAGCTTTGTGTTAGTAGATTTCGCATACTTTACAAGGTCAAACAGTGTTTCAATATTAATAGTGTTGAGTTTACTCAATATTGTTAAACCCTTACAAGCTACAAAGTAGTTTGGTCAGAGTATATCGATCCATCATTAGTGTTTTGATTTTTGGGGAAAAAAGGGAGAGATATTGAGTGGGAGATTGAAATTTTTGGGAAAAAATTAGGGGCGGGATCTGACTAGTGTATGTGTTAGTGTTTTGATTTTGGGGAAAAATGAGCTCGAAATTTTTAATCAGTTGAGCTCAATCTTATATAAGTTCGACTCGAGTTATTGTTGAGTTCTCGAGCTTGTAATTAATATAAAATATGTTTTTTTTTCTTTTTTTTAAGTGTACTAAGTGTAAATATTTATTTATGAATGTATCAAGCTTTTTGAGCTGAAGTCGAACCGAATTCAATTTTTAGGTTATATTATATTTCAATTTTAATTTGTGTCAGAAAACACATTTTTACAGATAAATCGAGATTTTCGAGTCAAGCTCAAGCCGAGTTCAAACTTTCTCGATCCCTGATAACATGATCGAGAGGGTGATGGAGGTGGATGTGGTGGTTATCTCAAACCAAACAACCGAACCAAACAAACTCTCCTATACAGTTCCCTTGTCTTGATGACGGTGATGGCGTGGAGGAGCGATGGTTGGTGGAACCACGGCGAGATAAGGCGGTGAAGTTTGGCGGTGGTGTGAGTCGGTTCTAGAGAGAAGGAGAATAGATGAATAGATAGAAGATAGATCTGACTAGTGTAAGTGTTAGTGTTTTGATTTTGGGGAAAAAGAGGCGGGATCTTAAGCGGGAGATTGAAATTTTTGGGGAAAAATTAGGGGCGGATCTTGAGATCTTGAGCACCTGATTAAAACTTTAGAGATTGAAAGCCTATCAAATGAGCTCGAAATGTTTAATGAGTTGAGCTCAATCTTATATAAGTTTGACTCGAGTTATTGTTGAGTTCTCGAGCTTGTAAGTAATATAAAATATGTTTTTTTTATTTTTTTATTTTTTTTTATTTATTTTTTTAAGTGTACTAAGTGTAAATATTTATTTACGAATGTATCAAGCTTTTAGAGCTGAAGTCGAACCGAATTCAATTCTTAGGTTATATTATATTTCAATTTTAATTTGTGTCAGAAAACACATCTTTACAGATAAATCGAGCTTTTCGAGTCAATCTCAAGCCGAGTTCAAACTTTCTCGATACCGGATAACATGATCGAGAGGGTGATGGAGGCTTGACTGTGATGGTGGTGGATGTGGTGGTTATCTCGAACCAAAGAACCGAAGCAAACAAACTCTAGAGAGAAGAAGAAGAGATGAATAATAGAGAGAAGATATATCTGCTGACTAGTGTTAATTAGTGTTTTGATTTTGGGTGAAAAGGGGGTGGGAGTGAGCGGGAGATTGAAATTTTGGGAAAAATTAAGGGCGGGATATTGACCGCTATATTAAAATTTTGGATATTTTGGAGATTGAAAGCCTATCAAATGAGCTCGAAATGTTTAATGAATTAGCTCAACCATATGTAAGTTGGACTCGAGTTATTGTTGAGTTCTCGAGCTTGTAAGTGATAAAATATGTTTTTTATTTTTTTTTTATTATTTTTTTTTTAATATGTAAATGTACTAAGTGCAAAATACTTATTGATGAATGTATCAAGCTTTTCGAGCTGAAGTCGAATCGAATTCAATTCTTAGGTTATACTTCAATTTTAATTTTTGTAAGAAAACACATATTTACAGATAAATCGAGCTTTTCGAGTTAAGCTCAAGCCGAGTTCAAACTTTCTCGATCCCCGATAACATGATCGGGAGGTCCCTAGATATGTTGTGGCAGTGGTGCGTGTCGGGTTCGAGAGAGAAGGAGAAGAGATGAATAGAGAGAAGATAGATCTGACTAGTGTCTGGGTTTTGATTTTGGGGAAAAAAGGGCCGGTATCTTGAGCGGGAGATTGAAATTTTGGGGAAAACTAAGGGGCGGGATCTTGAGCGCGATATTAAAATTTTGGAGATTGAAAACCTATCAAATGAACTCGCTGAAATGTTTAATGAGTTGAGCTCAACCTTATATAAGTTCGACTCGAGTTATTGTTGAGTTCTCAAGCTTGTAAGTAATATAAAATATGTTTTCATCCTAAAAATCCTGCAAAACATTCATTGTGACTCGATGCACGCATTTGACTCAAACAAGTACTAATGAGTTAAGGTAGGCATGCAAGTTCATGTATCCGATTTTACAAGGAAACTGCATGTTAAAGAGCGAGACTATTAAGAAAATGACATTATAGCTAGTAGGATCTTACGATCCAGATCCGATCATATGATCATGATCTTGCAAAGACGAAAACGATCCTGGGTAGGATCTGATCCCGATCTTGAAAACCTTGCATCTTGCCATATGTACTCTTTGGGCCATTTTTTAAATACAAGATACACTAAAATACAAATGTACGTACCTTTAATACTTTTAGTTTTTAAACTTTTAATACTTTTAGTTTTTATACTTTTAATCATTTTAAACATATCTATACATCTTATAATGCATCTTTGACTCTCTCTCTTCCAATTTTTTAAGATTTTCATTTATACATTTTAAGTAAATACAACAAATTAAGCTATATGTACAATCAATTTAAGCATTAGCACCTACACAAATTAAGCTATAACTTCAACAGTTTATCATGCATCTAAAATTTTTTTTGCTATCTGTAAAGTAATTTTCATCGTAAATAAATACTAGTAGTAATAGAGCGTTCGCCAAAACTTTAATTACAGGGTTCCTCCCGCCGCAACGCACGTGTGCCCCGCTAGTAATATATAACATATGCAAAGCTTATCAAACACACATCACTTATAATATATAATATTTACAAAGCTTATCAAACACACTTCACACACTCCAACATATACTTAATACTCTATCTCACACTCACACACAGCTATGCCTTGTTCTTTCTTTCTCTCTCTCACTACTACACCCTAAGTTAGATCGGAAGCATATGGTAACATACTTAGATCGCTTCTATATTGACCCTAAATTTGATAGATGATTTGGTTTATCTGATTATTTAGTTGTTTTTTTTGGTTTATCTGATTATTTCATTGTTTGTGTTTATTTAATTAGTGTTATTTAGTGTTAGGGTTTATGTATTGTCACAACTCACCATTTCAGGTCATTTCACAAACTTTGGAAAAACACTATTCATCAAACACTATTAATCAAAACACTATTCATCAGTTTACTATTCATCATTCTTGGTGTTAGTTTGACATTCCGAGAAGCATTCAGAAATTTTACTATTCATTGAACACTATTCATTCCGGAAGAAATTTCATCATTCACGTGCATTATTCATTTCAACGTAAATTTAGTTTACGGGTATTTAAATTCGCGTAACCGTATTGGTTCAGGTGCGAATTCATGCATTATCAGTAAGGACACTGTATACGGACTGGATATAGTCTGCATATCATCATAACAGCATTTTCATGTTATACCACTCTTAGGATTTTCAAATTTATATATTTGATATATTTAACGTTTTACGTATAATTACTTATAAATAAACGTTAACACCCGGTTTATACACGACGAATATATCTAAATTTTCCCACAATGGTCCCGACATATTTTTATATCCATTTTATCATCATAAAAGTTATAACATTCATTTACCCAGTATTTTGGAAATTTATTTTATTTATAACGTGAGCTTATGAATATTACGACGGTTTTCGTGAAAACTAAACAATAATCACCCGAACACTCAGTACTTGTACCCAACATATTTTTAACATTTTTATGACTTTATTAAGTCCCGGTTAACTTCCTTAATATTTATTTCTAGCAAACCCGGTACCCGATTATAACTAATACTTACACTAAACTACAACTAATATTACCCTACATTTCCTAAGTGATCAAAACCGATTTGGCTACTTTTTTATACATTGAAAACCGGCCCCCTAAACCATCCAAGACTACAAGTAGTAATTTTTAATCTCATGCTTTATTATGTAGTATTATACATTATAACTTGTTACTTATTTACATAAACCTCCTAAACATAAAATTAACAATTTCCTAGAATCATAACATACACTTTTCATGATCCAAAAAGCTCTCATCTCCTCCTTTCTTCCCTAAAACCCACGACCAAACTCAATCACCATGATCAATCAATTATTTTTCAAAATACAAAGCTACAAAGTTGTTCATTTCATCATTCTAATCAAGAATCTTACAACAAAAACACAAGTAACACAAGATTTCTCATCATCTAATCACCTATTATTTCAAAGTGAGTTATCAAATTTATTTTCATGTTTTCATCTAATTAACACTTGTATCTTATGGTTTTCATGCTTTATTTCATGTACAAGTTAGCTATACCACACTATTTTTGTTAACTTTTTGAACATACAAACCCTAGATTTTGATTTAGGTGTTCCTTTGTTAAATTAACATGATTACTAGTGATTAGGAACCCATGGCACCCTAAGAAGGTGTATGGTAGGATTAGTATAGCTTTGTGGTGTTTTCAAGAGATTTGGTTGAATTAGAAACTAGTTTTGAACATGAAAAATGGATTTGTAACAAGTATTTATACATTCTGTCCCATTTTGGTAAATCCAGAAAAATCAGTAAACATAAAGTAAACTTTGGCAAAATTTTTAGAAAATACTTTAAAAAACGAATCCGTAGGCGAAATAACGGATTAAAAAGAGTTTATAACGAAGAAGTTATGATTTTTGCAAGTTTATTGACGAAAACTATATTTTCTGAAAATACATGTTGTTGGACGTTTTTCGTCGGACAAAAAGAGGCTTTAGACGTAACCCGGAGGAGTCAAGTTTTCCAAAATATAATACTACATACTAAGACGTAACCGTGGATATAAAGAACAAGTAAAACGGACTTATAACGACAAAAATATTCACATTTCAATATCGGCAAAAATCCTCTATAATTGGCAGCTTTCACTAGTAATAATAATAATACTACTTCTACGTACTAAATTCTAGATTTTCTAGAAATATTAACCAAGTACCCAAATTCATAACTAATGATGTATTAGTGAACACAAGTATATTTTCATTACTACAAGGCGTTATATCAAGGATTTCAAACCGAGGATTTCAGCACTAACATGGAAACATATGATATATATATAAGTATATATATTGCAACTAGCTTTATTTTTCTAATAGCCATATTTTTCCTAAGTCTTGGAATATATATTTTTGATAACAACAAGTATTTTCCAAAGAGTAGAGTGGTATAGGAAACATGTGCATGGACATTCATAACATCATTTGGTGATCTAAAGTAAATCGTTCATCATTCACATTAGGTTGCGGCTAGTGTGCGCGCCTTGTTTTTCAGCTCATTACATGTTCATGGTACCATCATATAAGGTGAGTTTTCATAGCCCCGTTTTCAATTCAGTATTTTGATTTCAAATCCCATGGGGGAATACATTGCATCAATTATTTTAGTACGAGCCCAAGTACCAAAACATATGTACATTGCTTAAGTTGCCTTACCATTCGGTTAAAGTCCCCTATTTATTATCATGAACCGTTAATTTGCCGGTAAGCGAGAGTGAGTGGATAGATCTATCGAGGGTGATGCGTTACCAACAGTAAGCGGATGCATTTCATGTCCACATTTTGGGAGTGTTCTGGTAAAACATTCAGGAGGGGCATATAATTTCATCAGTCATAGCTTCTAGGTCATGAGCTTAAGGTCTATTGTACTATTTTACGTGACTTTTGTCATGCACTTATACTTGTGGTGGCCGTACAACATTACAATTTACAAACCTATGGAATTCACCAACATTCGTGTTGAAGTTTTAGCAATGTATTTCAGGTTATTAAGGTAGCTCATGTGACATGCATTTGGACCTTCATGGAGTCGCGGGGTCGACGCGTCTCATCATTATTTCATTCACTTATGTAAACATTTGATCTAGTAGGATTTGTTTTCATATACTTGCAACACCTTTTGGGGACCTCATATTGTAAACTCTGGAATATTTCAATGATCAAATGCAGTATTTTGCAAACGACACTTTAGGTCCTTCAATGTAACTGTAACTGTGGTGCTATGACAGACACCCCTAGGTATTCCATTCCGCTGCAAGTCAGGTAAATTGGGGGTGTGACAGATTGGCATCAGAACTAAGGTTATAGCGAACTAGGATGTATCTTGGACCCTAGACTATAACCACATCATCATAGCATCGTAAGTGCATAATCATGATACATGTTGTTTCATGCATACCCTGTGCGAGTTATTTATACTCATATTCGTATATATATATATATATATATATATATATATATATATATATATATATATATATATATATATATATATATATATATATATATATATATATATTTATATATATATATATATCATTTTATTGACCTGGTTCACAAGTGACATGCCTTTAGATACTCACCCTGACATCCTTTTATCGGATTCTGACATTGAAGATGCCTTGTCATCTTCCACTACCATTATACCACCAGTTGCACTTACACCACCATTAGCACTATTGATTTGCCATAGGAACAGGGTTTTCCTATCATTCAGCCCATACATAGAATGCCTTTTGGTAGAGTATTCAGACCTAATCTTAATGGACTTATTAAGATGTTTATTGCAAGGAAGATAGTATGTTTCTTTCCATCACTAGTAGAGCACTCACTATTCAGGTACTATCAGCACCATCAGTTACTTATTACACTATTGGTCGTCCCATAATGCGTACTTTAGTTTTACCTCTTAGATGTCGCTAGGTAGCGCGAAAGAGGATAGTATTCCATTCACTAGTACCATCATTGTCATTTTCCTTTTCCATTCCCACTTGCCATGAACTAGATGACACCTAGTAGATAATACCAATATCACGGACTCAACAGAAACATCCGCAGATTCTTCAAGAATGGTTCAAAACCTACATTATCTAAGATTTGATAGATGCACAACTTCAGACGCCACTTCAGGACTATCTTGACCTCATGATGCCACAAACCTGATTTCACACAGAGGGACACCAGGAAGTCCCTAGACCAGACTTATATCCTCACTAGCTTTTACTATTATCCTAGCCACAGAAGGTGTGGGACATAGTCTAAAGAACTTGTTGTCTTTCGATTGTTGTACAAAGAAATATATCAAGTGTGACTCTACTGTGTAAGGAATGGTTGTGCTATTTGTGATATCGGTTCACGTAGACCGAAATTTTCATGTATTATATTCATGTGTTGTGAATATGATGACTTTGATTAACTATATATCCTCATGGTCACTTATGATTTGATGAAGAGAGATTTAAGCAAACCACTCCAAACATGACACAAGCTGCTGTTGGACAAGTCATTGCCAAGAACATAGCCACCGCCCTCACTAAGGAACTTACTCACGTGGAATTTATGGGGTGCAATCCTCCCTCCTTTAGCGGAACTAGAAACACAAAGAAATTTCTCAAATGGTTCGAAGACATAGATACAATATTTTGATGTGGCGACTGTTGTAAGGAAGACAAAGTTAAGTTCGCCACATGCACTTTTCAGGATCATGCCCAAGAATGGTGGACCAAACATATTAAGATGGTGGGAGTTGATGCTGCCTACTCACACTTTTGGGAGAAACTAAGAAGGATGAGGAGTATAACATTTTGTGTAGGAAGTGAATTACGAGCAAAGGAACAAGAAAAGCTAAACTTTACCATGGTAGGAAATGATGCTGACGAGTACACTACTCATTTTTATGAATTAACACGACTAGGTTCTGCAATGGATGAACCGGAAAGCAAGAAACTTGAAAAGTACATTGGGGGACTCTCAAATGAAATTCGTATATTGGTCATTGCATGGGAACCCGATACCACGTCTGAAGCTATCAAAATGGCGATCGAGGCAAAGGAACTCATAGTTCACGCCAAGACATCAGGAAACAATAGTGACAATAAAAAGGAAGTGGAACAACAATCTAGTTTGCAATGCTGCTCAACAATCACCCAAGGGACAAGAACTGAATAGAGCCTTTACTGCAGAACCGCACACAAAGAGAAGGTATATTGGAAAGTTACCTTACTGCAACCTGTGTAATCAATATCACCGAGGTCATTGCAGTAAAACGTGTGGAGTGTGCAAGAAGCAGGGTCATCAGACTGAGGATTGTAGGAAACTCACAAATCAGAAGATCCCAGGGAGTTGCTTCAAATGTGGAAACTTAGGGCATTTCAGGAAGGACTGCCTGGAGCTAAGGAACAAGGAAAAATCAGGAACTTGGAATCAAGACTGAATCACTAGAGGAATAGCGTGAGCTGTTGAAAGAGAACCGTCAGGATATTAGCAACATCAAGGATAACAACAATGCTTCAGCAGGAGGAGCTTTGTTTCAATATATAAACCGTAGTTCGAGCCCTTTAGGATTGTATCTTTCCTTTTGTACTTATCGTTGGTACGATGACATAACCTAGTGGTATTGAGCACTTTCCTATCCAATGTAATATCTATCCTTTGTTACCTCTATGATAATCATAACCTTCATTTACTCCATTTTTCTATCCCAATTGCTCAGACTTCAATCGTTTCGCAACATTTTAGCATTGTCTTATCAGGGATTAGGTTGATTTCGTTTTTGACGAATTTGTAGACTATTACCATTCGACAAGATTCACCCACGTATCCAATGCACCATTCAAGCTATTTTACTATCATATGGGGAAATTATTTTACAGAAATTTTTTTGAAGTAAGCTATTTTATTACCATCATATAAATTGATTTTCTGTCATTACACCAAGTATTTACTATTATTATGCGAGGCAATTTTCATGTTACTTGAAAGAAAACATCAGGATACCATTTTAATAACAATACGTTGAACACCATCTAAAGCTTTTGAGAAAAGTTATGATATTTTGACAAAATCTAACATCGCATCATTAGTCCTCAATTGTACATAGCCTGATCACCTATGTAAAATTCAGGAAGGATTATGCCATGAAGGAAATAATTACCTTTTCAAAGGATTGTTAATAACAATCTTCACTTAAAAGTTTTGTAAACAAAGGAACTCTTTCATAAACATCCCTTTTGCCGAACTATCCCTGGATACTTACCCCACCAGTTTACTCATTCAGCCATTAAGTTGGGTTTTCCCATTGACTTCCCTCGGAGAGACTTTCCATATCAATTACATGCAGGATCCCTCTATACAATAGAAGCAACGAAAGGATTACAGAACTACTAACCAGGACTAGAAGTATATAGTGAGAGAATTCATAACTCAACAACAAATTCTAAGATACTGCGAGACCATTCGAATCACCATCTCTGACTTAGTTGTCAAATTCTATCATTTAAAGATACTTGCTAGACTGAGCTACAGGATTGAACTCAATATAAATGTCCGCAGGACAACACAATAGAAATAAACCAAGCTTCTAATTGAGACTGTAGAGCATTTCATTTAAACATGGCCTCATCCATACATAAACTTTCCTGCAGTAAATTTTCA
This sequence comes from Artemisia argyi, assembly GCA_030686995.1. Taxonomy (NCBI): domain Eukaryota; kingdom Viridiplantae; phylum Streptophyta; class Magnoliopsida; order Asterales; family Asteraceae; genus Artemisia; species Artemisia argyi. The sequence goes on from CM060693.1 coordinate 29,421,825, forward strand.
CAAAGGACAATTGTTTGAATCAAGAATATCGATGTAGATTCCTCTAAGGCATTATGTCTCTAGAAATTTCAGATAACCTCACCTTCATACCAAGCAAGGGATCAAACCAGAACATACCTCCTCATCTACATGGGAAAACAGAATAGACATTCATCGACACAGCATCAAGTGATACGTTCGCCTTGACAATTACAACGATAAAATATTTCAGGACTTAAGTTTGTCTAAATACCTATGCTTGTAGTTATACCTGATAACCACCAATAGGCATTATCCAACCTCAGGAACTAAATGTTAAGACATCTATGCATTTAAGCGAACATTTCCCATTCTACCATTGTATCCTTGTTAGTGTTTTCACTTCTAAACAAAGTTGATTCAAAAATTGCGTTTACATAAATCACATACTTTGTGGAAAAATGATTTCGGAAATTCCTATATCGAACAAGTACGATCCTTTTTGGTCAATCTTTAGCAACACTATTATACAATGAGAAATATACATAGACATCAAACTTTGGTAAGCAATCTTAATCACAACATGTTTGAAAACAGTTCCTATTTCATAACTACTGGATTTTGAATCATCAAGAAAAATATTACCAAGTAAATCATTTGCTCCATTTTCTAAATTCGTTTATTCAGAAAAAGATTTCAACTAAAACTCACAATCGCGAGACAAATTTCCAGAACCAATTTCCCTACAACATCGCTTATGCATTTAGGATTTGTGACTTGACAATAAAGAATATTTGGAATATGTGATGAAGGAATTAGGAGGAACATCACAAATTAATCACGAACTTCAGTAGTGGAGACCAAACCCACTAGGCAAAGAAAAACATATGTCTTATCATCCGTTGGAACAAAACACAAGGAATCAAATTGTTACCTATATTCTATCCCTTTCAGATAACGCCAAGTTCGAAGGACCGAACGTTGTGGAATTAGTCACAAAGGTTTATTGTACCCATTTCAGTTATTCCTGTTAAGGAAACCGAATTCACCATGGACTTCAGGTAATCATTTCGGGATTTCCTTCAGAAACCCATTTAGATGTAAACATCACCTATCATCCTCAGACCGATGGTCAAGGCGAGAGAACAATTCAAACATAGGAAAGTATGCTCAGAGCATGAGTGATTGACCCTAGAAATGGTTGGACTAATCATTCAACATAAATCGAATTCATCTACAACAATAGTTATCATACCAACAGCGAGAAACTGGCAGAAGTTAGGTTGGTACATAACACACATCATTTGGATTGGGTATCCTGAACAACAAACCATCCAGATTCAACTGGGAGAACAAACTAACTTAAAAGCATTGCCTTGGATTGTCATGATACAAATTGGATAACAAGAGAGGTTGAACCTTTAGCATATTGGACCATCTAAGATTCATTTTAGAATCGACCAACTAGCATACAAATTTGAGTTCTGGCAGAATTCAGCAGTATATATTACCAGTATCACTTGGAAAGTTCTGCAGAGTTATGCAGAAAGTTCTGCCTAGGAAAGGCATGTTATCATTCAGAAAACTTGGAAAGTTACACAAATATACACTGGACCATTTAATATTCTGACAGAGAAGGCATAGTGGCCGTCAGACTTGAACATTGTTAGAGAACAACAGGATTACACAACCATGTATTATCATTTTTTCAGATTAGTCACTCATAATTCCATTTGGAAAGGAATCCAACCAAAAGTCAAACATAAACATTGCAGGAGAACAAGTAGAAATCATGGACCGTGTGGTCAAAGAGTTGAATCAGAGTCGAATTCCTATCGTTAGAGTTCGCTGGAATTCTCGAATATCATCACCTTTTCACATATATGTTTTCAGAAACCAACATAAACTGAACTTCGGGATGAAGTTCCTTTTAGAGGGGAAGAATGTCACAACTCACCATTTCAGGTCATTTCACAAACTTGGGAAAAACACTATTCATCAAACACTATTCATCAGTTTACTATTCATCATTTTTGGTGTCAGTTTGACATTCCGAGAAGCATTCAAAAATTTTACTATTCATTGAACACTATTCATTCCGGAAGAAATTTCATCATTCACGTGCATTATTCATTTCAACGTAAATTTAGTTTACGGGTATTTAAATTCGCGTAACCGTATTGGTTCAGGTGCGAATTCATGCATTATCAGTAAGGACACTGTATATGGACTGGAGATAGTCTGCATATCATCATAACAGCATTTTCATGTTATATCACTCTTAGGATTTTCAAATTTATATATTTGATATATTTAACGTTTTACGTATAATTACTTATAAATAAACGTTAACACCCGGTTTATACACGACGAATATATCTAAATATTCCCACAATGGTCCCGACATATTTTGATAATCATTTTATCATCATAAAAGTTATAACATTCATTTACCTAGTATTTTGGAAATTTATTTTATTTATAACGTGAGCTTATGAATATTACGACGGTTTTCGTGAAAACTAAACAATAATCACCCGAACACTCAGTACTTGTACCCAACATATTTTTAACATTTTTATGACTTTATTAAGTCCCGGTTAACTTCCTTAATATTTATTTCTAGCAAACCCGGTACCCGATTATAACTAATACTTACACTAAACTACAACTAGTATTACCCTACATTTCCTAAGTGATCAAAACCGATTTGGCTACTTTTTTATACATTGAAAACCGGCCCCCTAAACCATCCAAGACCACAAGTAGTAATTTTTAACCTCATGCCTTATTATGTAGTATTATACATTATAACTTGTTACTTATTTACATAAACCTCCTAAACATAAACTTAACAATTTCCTAGAATCATAACATACACTTTTCAAGATCCAAAAAGCTCTCATCTCCTCCTTTCTTCCCCAAAACCCATGACCAAACTCAATCACCATGATCAATCCATTATTTTTCAAAATACAAAGCTACAAAGTTGTTCATTTCATCATTCTAATCAAGAATCTTACAACAAAAACACAAGTAATACAAGATTTCTCATCATCTAATCACCTATTATTTCAAAGTGAGTTATCAAATTTATTTTCATGTTTTCATCTAATTAACACTTGTATCTTATGGTTTTCATGCTTAATTTCATGTACAAGTTAGCTATACCACACTATTTTTGTTAACTTTTTGAACATACAAACCCTAGATTTTGATTTAGGTGTTCCTTTGTTAAATTAACATGATTACTAGTGATTAGGAACCCATGGCACCCTAAGAAGGTGTATGGTAGGATTAGTATAGCTTTGTGGTGTTTTCAAGAGATTTGGTTGAATTAGAAACTAGTTTTGAACATGAAAAATGGATTTGTAACAAGTATTTATACATTCTGTCCCATTTTGGTAAATCCAGAAAAATCAGTAAACATAAAGTAAACTTTGGCAAAATTTTTAGAAAATACTTTAAAAAACGAATCCGTAGGCGAAATAACGGATTAAAAAGAGTTTATAACGAAGAAGTTATGATTTTTGCAAGTTTATTGACGAAAACTATATTTTCTGAAAATACATGTTGTTGGACGTTTTTCGTCGGACAAAAAGAGGCTTTAGACGTAACCCGGAGGAGTCAAGTTTTCCAAAATATAATACTACATACTAAGACGTAACCGTGGATATAAAGAACAAGTAAAACGGACTTATAACGACAAAAATATTCACATTTCAATATCGGCAAAAATCCTCTATAATTGGCAGCTTTCACTAGTAATAATAATAATACTACTTCTACGTACTAAATTCTAGATTTTCTAGAAATATTAACCAAGTACCCAAATTCATAACTAATGATGTATTAGTGAACACAAGTATATTTTCATTACTACAAGGCGTTATATCAAGGATTTCAAACCGAGGATTTCAGCACTAACATGGAAACATATGATATATATATAAGTATATATATTGCAACTAGCTTTATTTTTCTAATAGCCATATTTTTCCTAAGTCTTGGAATATATATTTTTGATAACAACAAGTATTTTCCAAAGAGTAGAGTGGTATAGGAAACATGTGCATGGACATTCATAACATCATTTGGTGATCTAAAGTAGATCGTTCATCATTCACATTAGGTTGCGGCTAGTGTGCGCGCCTTGTTTTTCAGCTCATTACATGTTCATGGTACCATCATATAAGGTGAGTTTTCATAGCCCCGTTTTCAATTCAGTATTTTGATTTCAAATCCCACGGGGGAATACATTGCATCAATTATTTTAGTACGAGCCCAAGTACCAAAACATATGTACATTGCTTAAGTTGCCTTACCATTCGGTTAAAGTCCCCTATTTATTATCATGAACCGTTAATTTGCCGGTAAGCGAGAGTGAGTGGATAGATCTATCGAGGGTGACGTCTCCATCCGTGGTAGTTATTACCAACAGTAAGCGGATGCATTTCATGTCTACATTTTGGGAGTGTTCTGGTAAAACATTCAGGAGGGGCATATAATTTCATCAGTCATAGCTTCGGGGTCATGAGCTTAAGGTCTATTGTACTATTTTACGTGACTTTTGTCATGCACTTATACTTGTAGTGGCCGTACAACATTACAATTTACAAACCTATGGAATTCACCAACATTTGTGTTGACGTTTTAGCAATGTATTTCAGATTATTAAGGTAGCTCATGTGACATGCATTTGGACCTTCATGGAGTCGCGGGGTCGACGCGTCTCATCATTATTTCATGCACTTATGTAAACATTTTATCTAGTAGGATTTGTTTTCATAAACTTGCAACACCTTTTGGGGACCTCATATTGTAAACTCTGGAATATTTCAATGATCAAATGCAGTATTTTCCAAACGACACTTTAGGTCGTTCAATGTAACTGTAACTGTGGTGCTATGACAGACACCCCCAGGTATTCCATTCCGCTGCAAGTCAGGTAAATTGGGGGTGTGACATGTATGATCTGTATATTTGTGTTTTTTATTGTTAGGGTTTATAGTTGTTTTTTAGTTTTAGTGCGAATATTTAGGCTAAAACATCCAAGTATCAAAGATGGAAGAAGTATAAAGGATGGGTGAACCGACACCACTTTCAAGTATGACCATAAACTTGTTCTGGTGTTGTTCATCCATTATTGATTCATCTTTGTTCTTTGTCAAGGATGGGTGAACCGACACCACTTTCAAGTATGAACATAATATGTATCTGTATATCGTGTTTTTTATTGTTAGGGTTTATGGCTGTTTTGGGAGTTGGCATTCCCTTAGGGCTATTTTATCTTAGGCTTAGGTTGACTATCTGTTATAAGAATTATGTTGCATTTGTATTGAGAGAATAAGGAAAAAAAGTGGCGGATGTGTGTGCGAATATTTAGGCTAAAACATCCAAGTATCAAAAATGGAAGAAGTATCAGGATGAAAAGACACCACTTTCAAGTATGAACATAAACTTGTTCTGGTGTTTCATCCATTATTGATTCATCTTTGCTCTTTGCCAAAGTACAAAAACAATGAAAATATTTTATCTTAGGATTAGGTTGAAGTACAACAAACATATCAAGAACTTAAAGAGTTTTTTCATGTATTTAGTTACAATGAAAATATTTTCATTGCATTGTTGATATAAATTTAATATGATTTCATTGATTCATGATTAGCTCTCTAATGTTGTAGGACCTACATAACTAATATGTATGTTCGTCACATGTAAGTGAGAAATATAAATGATAGTAAGAATTTGGTTGCTAAGAACTTAATGCTCAATTATCAAGGCAGATCTATCTAACGATGTAGATGGGTTCCACGCTTTTATTGGACCCCATTTTCTAACGATGTTTAATCTTGATTATTGAAAGAACCAAAACTGATAATCAAGATCAAACACCAAACGTTAGAAAACGGGGTCCAATTAAAGCGTTGGAACCCATCTACATCGTTAGATAGATCTGGCCTGATCATTGAGACATCTTCAATGTGATAATGATATAGTGTGTATTGTTCATGACAGGCCACACTCCTTCATTATCACATTCAAGATGAGTGATGTTACTTAGACTCTATTCTTTACACAACATTTGTAGATTGTTTGTATCACTCTGTTTGCTTTATATATATGTATGATGTATTTTTGATATGTAGGAAGTGTGTTTGTAAAACTTTGAGTCTGGAATTTCAACATAACTTTACATATTTGGTATAAGAATTATGTTACATTTGTATTGAGAGAATAAGGAAGAAAAGTGGCGGATGTTGGTAGGTTACAGATTCAAGTCTGAATGATATGTTGTTGTTGGCTAGGGTAGAAAGGATGGTTGTTCATTGCATTGTTATTATAAGTTTGATATGGTTTCATTCATGCACGATTAGCTGTCTAATGTCGTAGAATTTACATAATTAATATGTATGTTCGTCACATCTAAGGGAGCAATATAAATGATAGTAAAAATCTGTTTTCTAATAACTTAAAGCTCAATGTTAGGGCAAATCTATCTAAAGTTGTAGAACGGTTCCATTACTTAATTTGGAAAACCTCTACTACCGTTATTAGATGGTGTCCAAAAAACAAAGCAATGGAACCTTTCTGCAACTTTAGATATATTTGGCCTGATCATTGAGATGTCTTCAATGCGATGACGATATATGTAAGAACCCGAAAATTTCAAGTTATTTATTTCACGTAAGACCGAAAAATTTATTATTTAATGAGATATTCAGCTGTTTCACTTATTCTCATATTTAAACTTTTGCTTTCATTTATACTATAAAGCAACGACGACAACAAGCAAAGTGGTGAACTCACATTCTATTTCACTAAAATCGCACGCGTACCGACACCGTGATAGTATGGCATAGGTCTAAAAATTTAATATCAGGACTTTTATAACCCAGAGGTTCGTTGAACCTCACGAGCGTTACAAAAATCAAAAGCATTCCCGCGCCTCACTTTTATTTAATTTTAACCTCACTTTTTATTTCACCCTCACCCTTTTAACTTATAACTCACATTTTAAATAAATACACATAACTAACTCTATATATTACCAAAAAAAAAAAAAAAAAAAAAAAAGAGAGAAAACGTTATATCTATCCCCTACCCTGCAGTACCCTCATCCCTAACGCATATCACGCCTCTTTTCTTATCTTCTTCTCCCTCTCACTCTTCTGCCACAAACACCCCCACCACTGTCAAGGCAGAACCAACCCATCAATGCCAATCCATGTGGTCCTAAACGTGGTAGACGGGATTCCTTTCTTCTTGTCGAGATGTTGAAGCCAACATATAAACACGAGAGGGTGACGAGGATGTGATGAGGCTATACCCTTTTTGGGCGCAAGGACGACTGACAACGAGTTGAGGAGGGCCTTACCTCCCTTGTGTTAATCCTTTTTAAACCCAATCGGCTCGCAGTCGCAACCCACCACTCAAACAAATCACAACAAATCAAATATTCAGGAGGGAAGATGTGGTGGTGTTGCTAGCCGATTTGGATTCAAGTTCTTTTCTTGGTTTTCACCCTCTTTTCTTTCTGATCGATTCATATTCAAGCGTCTCTGTTGTTGTAAGAGTTCTTCTTTCTTTCCCATTACTGAATCTCATTATTTAATCTTTTTCCTTTCAATGATAACTAAGTTTATGGGTGAATCAGTGTGGAGTAATTTTGTTGTTTTTGCGATTAGATCTTGTTGTGGATTTTGATATCAATCGACTATATTTAGTTATTCTTGTTAGTGTGGCAAAACTAAAAATGGAAAAACTAATCACAAAGAATCGGAATAAATATTGGCTCTAACTGGAAGTGCTTGCTGATGTTCTTTCTAACGTGTTTCTTCCTTTCATGGTAATAGTGGTTAAGATTTTGAGTTTTGAGATAACTGACGTTATGGTTTTAGTCAAGAGTCTAAACCACCAGGAACTTGTTAAATTTTTGAATATAATTTGGGCATTGAGTGTGTCGATTTGGGTCTGCTTACCTTACCATCCTAGAAGTACTTAGACTAAAAAGGGGTACACAAACTGGTCTTTAAGTTTTAGTAATCAGCGAGGTCGAAACGATTGATTTTCTTGCGTACAACTAACATTTTGACAAGTAATAGAAGAAGGGGTCTGTCATCACCATTTCAACAAAGACTTTGAAAACATTAAAAAGATTTTATAAATATGTTATACGCATCTTAAATATAAAAGGTTAGAGTCCAACTTAGTTTTGTAAAAAATGTTGGGATTTCGGTCAAAAACTTGAGGGTGCGTTGGTTAGCAGTAGTGTGCGAATTGGGCTAAAGCCCATTTGCAGCATAGAGTGTGTTTATTCAAGATGGGTCGAAGCCCAATCTGTTATCTAGGGTCTTAGTTTGGTCGTCATTTGCTTCCAATTGGTTTCGACTCATTTTTCGACTAAATACTCGACTTATTCCCTACTCCATTCATTTCACCCGACATTATTTCACGACGTACTCAAATTTACTAAACATATTTTTCTAAAAAGTGCCTCCTAACCAAAACTTATTATTTTCACATTATTAAAACTCTTGACGATATTAAACTAATAAAAATATACTACTAACTTATTTTGATCATAAATACTCCTTATAATGGCTCATTTAGACTTAACGAAAAGTATTTTGATTAGAAGAACTTACGAGTTTGGAAAATACTACAAAACGAGTTACATTTCCAATATAGAAATTGTCACCTATACAAACTTTATTGAGTTTAATATATGGTTTAACTTTATTTTATTTTATTTTTAGATATATACATACAAACATTTAGCAAAACTATTCTCATTTTTTCGACATCTAATATTTATTACCTTCCACACTTCGTCTTTCAGTTATCATCGAATCAAAGTCCTATTCGTACTTGATACTTTCGCTATATGATACTTTAATACTTAAGCACTTCCGAGAGCCAATGCAAGCCAATATCTAACAAACTATTTTCAAACTTAAATGCTACCACACAAGCAACAATAACGCAATACTTTGAAACTTTTGAGTTTAATTAAACTTCGTTGAGTCTTGAACTTTAAATGTTAACTAAATTATGCCATACTAATCTAGGTCACGCGTCGGAGCTATCACCTACTATTTGACTCTATTGCTTTTCAGACTACTACTACTATTAATACAAGGTGAGTTCATAGCCCCACTTTTTACTATGTTTTCAAATCCCGTGGGGAGATACATGCTATAAATCTGAACACAAGTATTTTTCTGTATGCTATCCTGATTGATATTGCCTAAGTTATCGCTTTTGCCAAAAGTCCCTCATATCATGACCCATTAATCACTTGCGAGTGAACGCGAATATAGTGAATAGATCTATTGGCAGTTGATGCCCTATTTAAAGTTAGCCTGGAATGGTAACCGAATGCACTATATTCGAATAACTGAACTGGCAAACTCCTAATTACCCGAGGGCCCTATTTCCTGCATCATATTATTATGTGTAGGCTTATATCCCATAAGATTTCATATATCTCTTATGGCAGCATAACAGTGTTAAGGTTTGCGTGTCATAAGGCTTAGTGCACTATCTTACGTTACGATGTTACTGTTTTACAACTATTTGGCTTGTGTTCAAACTATTATAATTTAAACACTGAGGATTCACTCAACCTTTGTGTTGACCCTTTTAGCGTGTTTTATCTCAAGTAACTAAATAGCATCTATGGCACAGAGTGGATCAGGGCACCCCTTTTGTCTTCACTTAAAAATGTTATCATTCACTTTTATTCAAGACATTTTCATTATGTATTTCTAAACTCATTGAACCCATTGTGGCTACTCTGATTTTATGTTGATGAATGATAATAAATTTTCCTAAAACGACTCTTTTATGTAGTTTTCTATGATTATGGCAATGTATCTATGAAGTAATACCCCGTTTAGTCTTCCGCTGTTTGAGTTCGATTTTTGGGGTGTTACAGATTGGTATCAGAGCCATGGTTATAGAGAACCAAGTGATTTTTACAAAACACTGGACTATAACCGCATTTTCAAAACAAATTATTTACACCTTACTACCCTATGCCCTCCGTGCCAACACTTTATCGAACACCATGCATAGTGATTTGCTTAGCAGATAATGCACCAATTTTAGACACCTGGCATTTAGATTTGCTTGGTAGATGATGCATAACTTTTAGACATCATGACAAGTAAATATTTCGAATTAAATGATTTATATTTATTATTATTGGGTTATTACAGTACCATGTCATCGGCTTCGCACCCCATTACCTTATCATCAGATTCGGACATTACGGACGCCATGTCTTCAACTGTCGTACTAATGCCACCAGTGATTACTGCCCCCACCGCACCGGTAGAGGCATCCGAGGAAACCGAGCCCTTTGAGGAAGATGAAGCTACCCCTTCACGACACACCACTGTACCTACATTGTTCACACCACCTGTTATACCTGCCCTACTTATCAAACCCGGGATGAGTATCCCACCCCATTGCATTTTCTGATACCACCCCACTGGACCCAAGATGGTACACACCATGAGCCGCCTAGTCCGCCCACTCATCTGCCACCACCATTATGGACTCCTGGCTTGCATACCTGCGAAGACTTGGAAGACACATTAGGGATAGTACCACGACCATCACGACCACCACATCATGCCACCACTGAGGACTCGCCTAGAAGGGCATTGGGCAGTTCTTAGACTACACTATTATCATTAGTAGCTTCTATCCTAGCCACGGGATGTGTGACCAAATTAGTGACACTTGTAATACCTTTTTGTTGTATAACAAATTGAGAAAAGTTATCATTTGGACATGTGGATTGATTATGCTATGTATCGATATTTGCCTTTAAGAGCGAAAATTTTTGGTCATGTATTCACATGTGTGGTGATTGTATCTACTCATGTTGTGACTATATTATGGTTGTCATTTATTCCGCTCTTATCCTGGTCGAGCTAATCTCATTTTATGACATACGTCTATTAATGGGAACATCCTTACTATGTCTCACTCTCCCTTCCTTCTAATATGTACTTCCCTACAAACCTTGTCGTATTTCATAAAATTGGTGTATGATGAAGCGAAAAATGAACCGTTTTTAGGGGGTCATTTAAGCCCGGAATTGAATTTATTTGATCAAATATTGCCCTAAATCGTTCCTTTTGTGATTTTAGGTACTTTGGGAGTGAATTCTGGAAAAGGAAGCATTTTGGACGTTTTTGGAGCATAAAAGTGAAGAAAACGGCAAAGACATAATTTTTCATGCTGATAACAGTACCTGACGGTGTCAAGAAGGAAATTGTAAGGTGTCAGGAGTAAAATCCATGACGACCCAGTGAAAACCTGAAGGCTTCAAGAGTTAAAATGGTGACGGCCTGAAGATGGACTACACGTGACGGCGTCAAACCTAGATCTAGGCAGTCCGAGGAGTTTATTGGCGGCGAGATGACGGCGTCAGAAATTTACTCTTGACGCCGTCACCTCACAAAATCTATATATACTTTTCTATTTTTCATTCATTAAGAGAGGAACTTGTGTGGAGAATACTAGGGTCGAACCTAATAACCCTAGGTCGTTTGTAACAGTATTTTCAAGGGTTTTCACCCCTTGAAACCTTTCATGTTCAATTAAGATAAGTCCTCTTTCAATTCATTCAATATGTCTATGTGTTGTTTGAATATATCTTGTGCTTGTCTTGATTTTAACATGCTAGGCTAGATCTTTCATGTGTTTGCTTAGATGTAATGAAACCTAGATGTTGATTATAGGTTGATTGCTTGTTTATAGTTGTAATGGATGAATGATTTCAATGTTAGGCTTAAGAAAACTGGCAGATCTCCATTGTGTAACTTTCTTGAACGTCTTAAGAAACATGAACCGATGTGTACTAGGTTTTTATGGTTGTATTTAATGCATGAGCGAATTCTAGTGATCCCATGTTTGGAGCTTCTTAGCTGGCTCGACATAGGAGTGAAGTAGGAGCTTATAGGATTGGGGAAGTAAGTACGCCACCCCATGAATGGTATTACGGAATACAATCCGTCATCCACGCAACTGTAATAAGTAATTAACTTGTAAAAGATATCTAGGGAGTAGTGAAAACTAAGTAAACACAATTCTCTCATATATTGCTCACACCTTTAGTTTAATTTAGTTTATTTTCATTTTTATTATTTTATTTTGATTGCATCTTAGTTATTGGGTTAGTTGATTAGCAACTAATTCCGCCCAACTTCTTCAAAACCGAGATTTTTAATTGCTTTTATAAAACATAAAAATACAAAAAGAATCATCCCTCATCTCTAGACCTAGTCTTTAGGTTTTCTAATCTTAGCGACACTATTCCCAAGTTGAACGATCAATCCCCCGGTACTTGTCACTATACTATACTACAACGATCAGGTACACTGCCTGGTGGGGGTTGTAAGCTTCTCGAGATCCCTCGAGAGGTAAAGCCTGGTGCAATTCCCACGCATCAAGTTTTTGGCACCGCAGCCTGGGGAATAGTTATTGTCTAGGTTAGGATTTCTTTTTATTAGGTCTACTTGCTAGATTCCTTTCTAGTAAGATTTTATTTTTATTTTTAGGTTTTCTTTAGTCTATCTTAGTTCTTCGTGCCTTTGTTAGTAAATTAAATTCATTGACTATTCCGTTGACCATTCTGGAAAACGCGAATCCACCCCTTTCCCCTAGAGAAGTAGCTTTGTTACGTGAACAAATTGAGAGTGATATTAGGGAACTTAGGGAGCTTAATAGGTTGATTAAGGTTGAGCTCGACCATGCATTTAGTGACGATTATTTTAATCTTGAAGAAGGGGAGATTGATCCAAAGCTAGATGATTATTTTAATCTATACCCCACTAAGGAGGAGATTGCGTACTATAATAATCTTATTGATAACCCTCGACCTCCCTTTACTAGAATAGAGCCTAAGATAAAGAGAGGCGATCCTAATAATGCTAAGATACCATGTATGATTGGGTATAGACATGTTGACAATGCTTACATTGACTTTAAATCCCCGATCAACATTATGTCCTCAAGTGTTTATAATGATATAGTGAAAACAAGACTTGGACCTAGACAAGATCCCAAATACCCCAGTGGAGTTTGTAACTTTGTCGGTAGAATTAAAGGTCTACATGTCTTTGTTGGGAATTTTACTTATATCACTGACTTTATGGTTGTTGAAGATCTTTCTAATGTTATTGATTATCGCCTATCCAATGTTGTGTTTGGTAAACCGTTTGTTGAAGAGTCCAAGTCGGAAAATAATGAGATAGAAGGGACAATCCAATTTGCGAGTAACACCGATAGGATTACTTATAGGATGCCTAATAAAATGAAAGAATTTCGTTTTGTGCCCCGATCTGACATGGATAACATTGGTGCTTTTGAGGACATCAATGAAGAAGATAAGAAAAAGGGTATGGATTATGTATGGGAAAAGAAGAGTCTCTTCTACAAAGATTGCTTGACTCTAGGACCGAAGTATAAAGTCGATAAAGAATTCGCCCATAGGATTATAGGAGCGATTGAGAAAAAGGTGATTAGTTTCTATAAAGAACATTTACAATCAGAGAATGAAACCAACAATAAGGTCACACGGTAACCCATGACCTTGAGTCTAGCTACAAGACTCGTAAATAAAGAAAAGCGCTTCTTGGGAGGCAACCCATGTTTTGTGTGATTTTTATTTTGTTTGTCTATTGTTTGTTTCCGTATGCATGCTTTATTTTTATTGTTGGTAGATCATGTTTCAAAATTAAAATGGTGAAAATACTTTATTTTGTTGTTTGGCTTAGTCTTAACTTAATCCAAAGGTATTTCGCAAAAGATAAGTGTAAGGGGAAACCCCAAATATGTTTTTAAGAAACAAACTCGATCATGATTCTCCACAATATTAAGTGAACTTGTATATTTGTAATTGTTAGAGTCAAATGCTTGTATCGAGTCATAATGATGTTTTGCAGGATTTTCCAGGAAGTAGGACCAAGTTTTTCCAGAAATTTTCCGGAAACTTAACATAAGAATTTCTGCAGGTCACGTCTGACGGCGTCAGGAAGAAATTCCTGACGGCGTCACGTGTAAAATTCTGGAAATTCTACCAGTTTTGTTTTTCTAACGGAGTCTTAAAGTTTTTGTTGAATCTTTAGTTTTATAATCTCCAGGAGATCTGCAAACATCATTCCACAAGCATTATATCTTACTTTGCTTTCTAGGATTTGTTAGCATATATAGATTGCCGCCGATTTTACGCGAGGTTGCCTTGTCCGTTTTCTCAGGTTTAACAGGTTATGTATGACAAGAAGATGATTTATATTCTGGAAGTGAAGCTTTGATTGTTCATTTTCTTGGAGGAAGATCTAACCTGGCCACCTTATTATACATACCGAGCGAATCAGGGGAGTATTTGATTTCATTCTTTTTACTTATTTCACTTTTACATTCTTTACTTGAATATTGGGGACAATATTCATCCTAAGTGTAAGGGGTGGGTAAAATGATGATACCTTACAGATACACTTTCACTTGAGTTTGTTTGTTTAATGGTAGATGTGTAATAAAACTATTAGAAATAATTGTTAGTGTAATTTTAGCGCCAAATTTAAATTTTTTTACAACATTTTGGAGTGAAACTTTAGCCATAGCAAGCGTCTCATGGATAGGAGATTGTATGACTAGCACAAAACCGTACCATTCAGAAAAATTTTCCACCCAAATATGTGAGGTTCGCCTTTAGATATGATAGGAAAAGCATTTACTATTAGTGCTTATGAGTGTACCGGTAGCATTTAAATTATAGAACTTGCGTTAGTGATGCATCCCGAGACCGCTAGTGAGACTACATTCGTGTAGTAGGATTTACTACATGATAAGAGGCATTAGGATCACCCTTGTGTTAAACCCGTATCATAATTACTTGACCATTTAAGTCATATTACTTGGCTAGTTAAGTCAATTAATTTTTCCTACACCCTTAGCGTTGTACTCATTTTTAGTACACGAAACCCCTAGTACACCCCTCCGAGCCTATCTTTTCGTTTCTAACTTTAAGCATCTTACTTAAAGGAAGAATTTGTTACACCCCACTTAAATGTACAACCAAATCGCCTTAGCCTTCCGTGTATGCACTCATCTTTAGTGCATTATTGTTATTTGTTTAAACCCTTAGTTAATTATCTAATTGATTACATGGTTGCTAAGTCGAGTCATATCCTTGTACATATTGTTTTGGGATGATTGGGACTCATGGGTAAAGTACTTATGTTATGGAGTAATGGGGAAGAACATCATATTATTACCCCCATATGTACGTTAATCTTAAAAGTACTCCAAGTGTTTTGATTATCTTGATTCGAGTCATTAGATTAGTTTATTGTAAAGTATGTAAAAATTCAAGTGTAAGGGGAATGTTCATTCCTTATGATGTATTATTTTGGATGGTAGGGTAAGAGTGTATGCAAAAAAAAAATTAAAAAAAAATAAATAAAAATAAAAAATAAATAAATCGAAAAAAAACAAAGAAAAAGAAAAAAAAAATATAGAAAAAATATAGAAAAAATGTAGAAAAAAGAAAAGAGAAAAACATACGGACTACCATCCCGTTTCATTCTATGTTTATTTTATGTTTTTGTTATTTTTATTTATTTATTAGCTTAAGTCGAGTCTAGTCTTGGCTTAGCAACGCCACATTGTACATGTAATTGACCAAGATTATTAACTCGCCACTAGTAAAGACTGCTTATATCTAACAAAACCGTGTATTCCATATCCCTACACCTAACGTTACAACCCTTTAAAAGACCTCTTTGATAGTTTATCCAAGGTGCTTACGTCATGTGGTGGAGGTTTGATCCTTTCCCAAGCCTATGGTAATCTATTTTGCTATGACAGGTAGTGAGAGATGTTTCCATTTCCATATTGTGATATTACTTTATTACACCCGAGAGATGTGAGTATCTAAACATTATTTGTGAGGTGCTAGTATATGACCTCCGTGCTTGTCTTTGGTCTTTAGTGGAACAATTATTTGTTGTAATTACTTTTATATTAGTGTTAAATGACCCCTAACTTGTATTTTGATTAGAATAAAAGCACATTTGCTTGAGCACAAGCAAATCTCAAGTGTAAGGGTATATGATGAGGCGAAAAATGAACCGTTTTTAGGGGGTCATTTAAGCTCGGAATTGAATTTATTTGATCAAATATTGCCCTAAATCGTTCCTTTTGTGATTTTAGGTACTTTGGGAGTGAATTCTGGAAAAGGAAGCATTTTGGACGTTTTTGGAGCATAAAAGTGAAGAAAACGGCAAAGACTTAATTTTCCATGCTGAGAACAGTACCTCACGACGTCAAGAAGGAAATTGTGACGGCGTCAGGAGTAAAATCCATGACGACCCAGTGAAAACCTGAAGGTGTCAAGAGTTAAAACGGTGACGGCCTGAAGATGGACTACACGTGACGGCGTCAAACCTAGATCTACGCAGTCCGAGGAGTTTATTGGCGGCGAGATGACGGCGTCAGAAATTTACTCTTGACGCCGTCACCTTACAAAATCTATATATACTTTTCTATTTTTCATTCATTAAGAGAGGAACTTGTTTGGAGAATACTACGGTCGAACCTAATAAACCCTAGGTCGTTTGTAACAGTATTTCAAGGGTTTTCACCCCTTGAAACATTTCATGTTCAATTAAGATAAGTCGTCTTTCAATTCATTCAATATGTGTATGTGTTGTTTGAATATATCTTGTGCTTTTCTTGATTTTAACATGCTAGGCTAGATCTTTCATGTGTTTTCTTAGATGTAATGAAACCTAGATGTTGATTATTGGTTGATTGCTTGTTTATAGTTGTAATGGATGAATGATTTCAATGTTAAGCTTAAGAAAACTGGCAGATCTCCATTGTGTAACTTGCTTGAACGTCTTAAGAAACATGAACCGATGCGTACTAGGTTTTTATGGTTGTATTTAATGCATGAGCGAATTCTAGTGATCCCATGTTAGGAGCTTCTTAGCCGGCTCGACATAGGAGTGAAGTAGGAGCTTATAGGATTGGGGAAGTAAGTACGCCACCCCATGAATGGTATTAAGGAATATAATCCGTCATCCACGCAGCTGTAACAAGTAATTAACCTGTAAAAGATATCTAGGGATTAGTGAAATCTAAGTAAACACAATTCTCCCATATATTGCTCACACCTTTAGTTTAATTTAGTTTATTTTCATTTTTAGTATTTTACGAGGTGGATCACCCGCGCGTTGCCACGGGATGATTTGCTAAAGAAGGTTTACCAAGTGTTGCAATCACGGGTCAGTTACAACATATATTAGCACTCCTGTAATACTGCTACTAACAGACTTCGTAAAATTAGTAAAAACTATTTGTTGCTGCACAAAAAGTGAACATTATGTTTGAACCAAGTCATATCAGCAGAATAGATTTGTTGCTCAAAGAAAATGAATATAATTAATGATTTCAAAAGTTTGTACATTCGATTTCACCACCCAAACACACTCATATCGGCGCCTATTTCATGCTGCAATCCGACCTCCACTTCAGCCCCAAAACTGACCCATTTTAGCCGCCCATTTCAGCCCGAATCCTATGTCTATTACAGCTTCAAAACCGACCCATTATAGCCCCCTAATCCTACATCTATCGCGTCGCAACCCATTTGCACATTCCGCACAAAAAAAACCCTCCTTTCAGCCCCATTTAAGCACCGAAACACCCTCTGTTCAGCACCCATTCCAACCACCTTCTTTACCTGCAATTCCAGTGCCAAAAACCCCTCTTGTCAGCCCCATCTAATCACCTAAGCACCCTCCTTTGAGCCCTCGTTTCAGCCACCTTCTTTAGCCACAATTTGAACACCAAAACCTCCTACAATTTCAGTATACCACAAAATAAACGTGAGTACCTATCAACATGGAATAGGTCAATTATACACCTTTTCAGTAGTCATCTTCTTTAGCCCCAATTTTTACACAAAAACAAAATTGTTGACCAAAACAGCCTTAAAACCTATACAAGCACCCGTTAAAACTGGCTATATATTACTCCAGTCAAAGAAGGCAAAACAAAGATTGAACGCTTAAACGGGGTAAAACAGGTTAAAGGTTAAAAAGCAGCTTATAAATACAAACTTAAAGACTAAAAAAGTGATCCCAAAATTAGCTTAAAACGTTTACTAAATTATCTTGGTCGACACTTTTCAGCAAATAATTAAAATTTTATGCTAATCGAACACTTTTTGTTACAGTTATTTTTCTCTGCATAACACCTTTAAATCTATTTACTAAAAAATTGAGTTTATTAATGTAGTAAGAAGATAAACCGCTGAGATTACATATCAAAAAATTTAAGGTCAATACCTGCACTAAAACTAATTTGTTCCAACCCATCCATAACCCAAGTTGACCATCTTTATTCCTGGCATGGCCCATGTCGACCCATACAAAAAACATAATATGTTTCAACCTAGATGCTTCATCCAAACCCACGCATCTTGCTGGTCTCTATCGATCTCTTTTGAATGCATCCTTTGTGCGTAAAACCATTTGTATGCAATGTTAACCTAAAATAGACAAAAAGACCAATAACTTACTTGTAACAGAAACCATTTGTATGCAATGTTATAAAAAAAACAAATAAAAGGAAGTAGCTACATGAATGATGCTTTTAAAAAAAAGAAAAAAAAAAGTTTTAATAGAAAGAATTCATTTAACAAATAAATTGATATGAGAGGTTATTTAAGAAATAAAGATTTGGTTTAACAAATTATTGTAGTTGATATGAGAGGTTAGTATATACCTGCATTCTGGAGAAATTATAAAAAACGGAAAGCAAGTCAATTAGATGT
This sequence comes from Artemisia argyi, assembly GCA_030686995.1. Classification (NCBI taxonomy): domain Eukaryota; kingdom Viridiplantae; phylum Streptophyta; class Magnoliopsida; order Asterales; family Asteraceae; genus Artemisia; species Artemisia argyi. The sequence goes on from CM060693.1 coordinate 29,440,645, forward strand.
TCCACCAATAGTTTGTACAAATAACATATCGACTTATTTTGCCAAACATACTTTCTCAACTATAGACCAATTGTATAAAACCATATATCCTTCTATTCATAATTTTCGTTATCATATCAAATGTAGCAACACCAAGTCACTTCAGTGGCAACAAACCGCATCAACAGCAGCAAGTAGAAGTATAGATAAAGCAGGTGTAGTGACCGAATGTGACCCGAACATTTATTGGCCCATTACCCAACCCGTCCAACTTTAGTAGAATGCGTATAACTGAAATTACCTCTCTCAACATCTTGACCACTTAACCTCATGTGATTGCCTTCCACCATCCTGGAACAGGCATAGTTTGGGGAGATGAAAATCTGCATGTTGGTGAGCAGAGGCGGGAGGTGGATAGATATGCTTACAATGAGTTGCTGTGGTGTGGTCCCTCGCTCAACTGCAACTGCTGGTCTGTCAGGTGGCAAACCTCGCTCAACTGCAACTTTTAGTATCTTTTGACTGATTTGAAAGAAATGGAAAAGCATCAATGCAAACCTTAATAGTTAACACTATACTTGTAAAAAAGAATAGTTCTCATAAGCAATGATAAAGTAGGGAATACAAATAATTTAGGACACACTTTAGAGAAAAAAAAATAAAGAGCTGAATCCTTTTGAAGGTAAATTTAGCACTGTAGCTGACAAAAATAGGAAGCATAATCTTTTTAACTGAGTAGAATAGCATCAAGTCTTTATCAAAAGTGCGTAACAGAAAAACAAACAGCCGCCATCATAAATTTAATTCATTTGCAAAACCACTTTCTTTCCATCTTAGATTTTAACTATTAGTCCAAAGTCATTGAAAGATGCAAAGCAAGATTTTCACATAAACAACCCAATTCTGCAATAAACACAAAAATCACAAATACTATACCTCTGGATGATATCTAGCTCGTAAACCACCCCCAGCGCACTCCACAGCTGCAACCGCCCCTTGTAAACTGAAAAAAGAAAGTCCCGCATGACATAAAAATAAACTAACAAAAAAAGGTTATACCTCAGTGCAAATCGTTATACCTCAGTGCAAATCGATTGGCCTGAAACAGAACCATTAATGTTGAAGATCAGTCACAGATATGGCCAGGCTAGCAAAACACAATAAGATATATGAGCTATCCCATCACCATTTAATCGAATATCGCACACATCATGTTTAATCAACTGATCTTGAAACCATAAAATTTAATAAACAAAATAATAGAAACAACTTACAGCAGGGCTGCGGTTAATAGGGATTCAAATCCACCCGCTCATTTTAAAAAATACATGTTTCAGCATTTTGCAAATTCGGTTCAGCCGAATCCTGAGCACGATTTTGCAATCTCACGCGTCTTTGCTTTCGTAATCCAATGCTACATGCAACGATTGGTATGTGAAACACGCACTTCCCTTCCTTTAGTTCAGACCTGCGAGTCACATTCTAGTATTAGAATACAAATCCCAGTTTTCATGGCTCAAAGAGTGGCACGCGTAACCGGTCAAAACTAACTATTTCCAACCCTATCTCTTTCAAAAATGATTGGAACATTACCTGTGCGGCTGTGCTACGACAAACAATCTTGCGCGTTCATCCTTGCATAAGCTTAAGGTATGTATACAACTTTTTGTAAGTGCAAAATATTAATTGTTTTCATTCAAAGTGCAAAAAAAAAAAAAAAAAAAAAAAAAAAAAAAAAAAAAAAAAAAAAAAAAAAAAACCTGCAAAAGAAATAGTAAATATAACCTTGGTCCATGTGAACTCACCTATTTTTAGATAAGACTCCTCTATATTAGAATACAAATCCCAGTCCATGTGAACTCACTTAGGGAGTGTTTGGTATTGCTTTTACATTTCAGATAATCAATAGTTGTTGGTGGTAGGGTATATCGAAACTGCTTTCGATTATCTTACTATATAAGGGTCTAATTGTTACTTAATCTGTATCTATCGAGGAAATACTTAATAATAATAAGATTTTGTAACCACCAAAACAACTAATTGTGTTCAACTTTTCCATATAACATAACCACTTCCCAACACCATCCGCCCTTTATTAAACCTAAGACTGTTAACAATTTGCAGTTTTTATTCAATTTGCAAATTACAGTGTGCCGTGTTACATACCAGTTCAGTTTTATTTTCATCGGTCCCTCCATTTGAATGCAACCACTCATTGCAAAACTCATGTTCTTCGTTCAAGTTGACTCCATTCCAGTGATGCTAATAATCAAAAGGCACCAATTATGAAACCCATGTTACTACGACAAAACAAAATCGTCATGAATAATTCACTTGTGACCACAGCTTCAAAACACTGAAATTATAACCACCCCCAAATTAAAAAGTGCACTATAATCAAGCAAGCTAATAAGGCAACCCTATAACCCCTAAAATTTAGCTTGTGCACTTAAAACCTTTCAAAACCTAAAAAATGCTAAACAATATATACCGAAAGACAAAAAAATCAAAATACCCAATTCATTAAAACACCAACACAGTTACAACCTAATCTCAGTTTAGAATAAAAATCAGAACTTTAACCATCTAATCAATCTAAGGTAACAAAATAATTAGAATAACAAAACCCATTATGAAAGACCAAAAAATATCATAACAATATCTAAAAAAAACTCCATTACTTGTTGAAAGGCTAAGGCCGCAGAACCCTATTGACCCAACAAAAACATGAACGATCGTAATCACACATTCGAGCCTACAATTAAACATAAAACAATGAATAAAAAACACAATTTTTATAAAAAAAAATCAACTCCAATTAAAAAAAATAAGAACCCAAAAAAAATATGTGTGTGGCTATAAACTATAAAACAAAAAAAAAAAAAAATAAAAAAAATAAAAAAAAGAAAAAAAGAAGAAAAACATCGATTAAATTAATAATCTGAATATCAAAAGCAACCCTAATAAAAAGTTTATTATTACCTGATCCGACAAATACACAATCGTCGATCATTTGTGCGTTTTGTTCCCCTCCTTTTTCGATTAACGATTCATCATCCTCTGCGATTTTTTTCCTTCTTTGATTTCGTATCCACAATAGATCCAGTGTGTGCGTGTGTGTGTTTTTAGGTTTGATGATATGCGGGAACCATCTGGAAAGGAGGAAGGATGAAAGGTTTTTGTTATATGAAGACATGGGTCGGGGATCGGGTCTCAACTACCACTCATAATATTTTTTCCCATGTTACTATTCATAAGAGTTACTGTTCCTAAGATCCTAACAAATGTTATATACACTAATTTTGATTGCATCTTAGTTATTGGGTTAGTTGATTAGCAACTAATTCCGCCCAACTTCTTCAAAACCAAGATTTTTAATTGCTTTTATAAAACATAAAAAATACAAAAAGAATCATCCCTCATCTCTAGACCTAGTCTTTAGGTTTTCTAATCCTAGCGACACTATTCCCAAGTTGAATGATCAATCCCCCGGTACTTGTCACTATACTATACTACAACGATCAGGTACACTGCCTGGTGGAGGTTGTAAGCTTCTCGAGATCCCTCGAGAGGTAAAGCCTGGTGCAATTCCCACGCATCAGTGTACGGTTATCTTGAGCTGTGAGCTTATTTGTTCACAACTATCTGCAATCCCATACCAAACTAGATGTGTCAACCGTCGCCCATTGCACTCCATATTTTACTACTTATCTTACAAACTATTATTATACCATTTTTCGAACTAATAATGTGTAACACACAAATTTGACACCTTACTACTATCAACAAAACAATTCACTAACATTTTATAAATTACCTTTCACTATGTTACAAGCTGATTTACTATCCTCTTAAGAAATACCTTGCTAAACTAATAACAAGACTCACTATCAGCTTATAAATTGTGTTATTAGCCTCATATGAACCACTTTGTGAACACCTTGCACACCATTTTGTAAAAACATTTACTATCACCATTTTACACACGATTTATCGCTATCCCATCAATCAGTTCGCCACTCTCTTACAAACTACTTTCATAATGAACCACTTTGCTTCCAATTATCGAATATTCGACTACCTCACTACCTTCTTATAAAAATAATAAACGGTGTCGCTATCAACATACAACCTATTTTACGAATCTTTCAAAATTTTCTACTCTATTACTATTATAAACCAACAAATGCTTTTACTAATACCCTGTAAACCATGATCCAAACGTTCTACAAGTTTTACTATTGATTATAAATTATTTTGCTCTTTTGAGCACCACATTGACCACCGACTTATAAAAACAACAAATTGCATTGCTAGCTCTACAAACTATATCGCAAATTCATTACAAACCAATTTTACCGTCATTCTACGAACTGTGTTACTACCATAAAATCAAAAATTTCTATCTTACTACCGTCTTATGAATAATGAAATTTTTACAAACTATTTTATCAAGTGTTTCGCTACTTTAATACTATTTCGTAAACGAACAAATGGTTTTCGTCGGAATTTTGTAAACTATGTTACGATTACCCTAAAATTTTCACTATCATTTTAAAAACTATTTTGCTCCCTTGTGAACTACTATAGCCATTGTCTGGTCAAACGATAAATTGCGTATTCATTTCCCTATAAAGTATTTCATAGTTCTTTACCAACAATTTTACTGCCATATCACGAGCTACCCTACTACTATATCACAAACCAAACCACAACCTTGCTACAATCTTGCAATTAATAAATGGATTCCCTATTACTCTATAAACTACCCTACACATCGTTTTATAAGCTATTTTTGCAATCACCTTATGAACTAATTCATTTTTTGAAAAAGTATTTTAAGCTACCACTTCATGAACAACCGATACTTTCTTTTAAACTAAACCCAACATTGCATCGTTGAACCTTAATTATACAAAGCCTGATCACCTATGTATAACTCAGGTATGACCATACTATGCTAGGAATAGTTAACAAATTTTTTTTTTATTTTATGAAAAGTCAAACCTTTTATTTCTATTTTTGAGAAAACACAAAAGTTGTGTAATCATGGGGATCCGCACCAAGAAGCAGAATAACCAAATAGACTTTGATACCCCCTTATCACATAAATTCAGCCGTGTCTCGCTTCAGATTCTAACTTAAGAGGTCAAGCTATATCATCAAGCGTCATAGAGCAACCTACCAACGGACATAGCCACAATCAATGGATTGTCTACAATCATGACCATAAGAATTCGTGCGAAACTTAACCTTATGACACCTCGCTTTACTTCACATCCCCTGAATTCGAAAAATTCCACCGTCAAACAAACAACCTCTAAATTCAATAACCACCGAATGACTTATAACCCACAAGAGTGACTAAGACGTACCTTTACTCAATGTCAATCGCGATGACAATTACATTCACATCCTTAATCACAACCGTACCTTCTGCGTTGGACACAAACTAACTACTAAACAACCAACTGATTACTAGTAGCAATCTACACCATTCTTCAAGACCTTACTCTCCACGATTAGTATTAAGTGTGCCCCCGAACTATCCATCTAACTGCTAATAGGAACCGACACCATCTTTAGAGGTTGCACCCTAAACCTACTAGATACCCAAAAGACATCGACCTAGTGTCCACAGAACGAGGCTTAGACATTTATTTTATGGTCTGATTGTTGAAATACCATAGATCATCTACGATGAGAAACACGTCCGCATACCATAGGGTAATAAGATCTTAACAATACAAGGAGGACCCCTTTATGGAAGTCAAGAATGAAGGGACCAATAGAACTTTTGACAAGGACTAGGAACATACAATAGGCTGACTTATAACCTAAAGAAAGTTGTAAGAACTTACGGAGTAACCTGCATCACTATTTTTCTTTGGAACAATTGCCAAATCTTTCAATAATTATTTGAGGATGTTAGCCTGACTGTGACGTAAAAGTGACCCAAAACACCGTTGTTCACTAAGCCAAACCTTAGAGGTAAATCAAACATCTCTGCCCGCGACTAGGAATGATAAGATACCATGACTTGACACTATTCTATAAATGCACGATTCGCCCTCTTCGTACCATATAATTAGACTCCCTCGTAAGTAATGGATACCTTGGATAGTACTATCAATATACAACCACCTTTACAACATTGTACCCTCTAAGAGTTCTAGATTATTCGGCCCCAAAAACCTATTTTGATATTACCTCACTCCCACACCAAGATGCCAATAAGTCTTAACATACCGAACGACCGTCGATACACAACTTTCACTTAAAACCAAGGAAAACACCTCCTGACATAATATCCAATTGATTCATTCATTTCAGACCACTAGCATAACAAAATAAGTCATAATACCTTCCAGTACTACCAAAGTGGATTAAGTACTATATTTATATACTTCACCTGACATTTAGCCACCAAATACTAGCAAGCACTAGAAACTAGGCTATGCCCTTAAACCTTTAAAAATTTATACGTACCCAACTATACCTACTTCCTCGATGTTTTCACTCCTAAGGAACTTTTCCTAAAACTCATAATGATATTTTCTAAAATACTTATTTTAACGGGTTATTTTATTTTATTTTATATTTTTGTCAAACCTTACCAAACTTCTGCGTGTTAAGAAACGTCTAGATGTTAATTTTTGTAAAATTGTCTTGTTTACACCACAATTAAAAATTCGTTCTACTAAACTTTAAATTCTTCAGGGTTGTATCATTATACATGACTATTAACCACAAACAAAAAAATTTGTGTCTTGTAAATTATTGATTTGGTCAAATTCATATAAACGCTTACCCAAATAAAAATTTTGAGCAATTCCTTTTTTTTTTTTTTTTTTTTTATATATATCAATGCCTCTAAGCCGGAAAACACACAATTCCAGGGCAAATCCTAGGAACAAACCTCGAAAACAACCGCTACACCTATATACCACCTGACCTACTTAATATTTCACAATGGCGATAGGCCATACATTGACACCATTCTATGAAGCACAACCTTCCCACTCGTCCTGTAAGATAAGATTCTCACACTGGTAGAAATATGTTGAATTAAATAATCAATTACTCATGAGACAACCTGCTCTTACGGAATTTTAGATAACTTTGTCATATTGGGACATAACATCACCTTTACATTGGGACAATAAGAGGTCACATCTGACCGTAAGACATTTGGCTTCTACTTATAATGAGACAAACATCCATCGACATAGTACCCACTTGACTTAGACCACTAATACCACGATTTTGAGTCAATATACTTCATGGTTCTATCTTAATAAGTTGAGCACTTAGAACCACGAGCATGACCTAGTGATAACTTCCAAACATTCCTAATCATTAGCATCTGATTCTGCCTTTAGATCCCTAGATTCATAGGTCATCACTTTGACTAGCCGTGTAGACTTGTTGACACGTTCTTCCTTGATGTTCACACCAAAGGGCATTTCCCCTTGGATGCCCTACGTTTACCATGAGACTATTAGGGATGTCTACTCCCAAGATCCGCCATTCCATTCCGACATCACCAACTACACCTACTTTCCCTGGGAAATAAGGACCATGCAAACTCTAGGAGGCATGTTGAGAGCATCTGTAACTGATTTTGATAATGATAAGATAATCAATTGCTATTAATCAAATCCTTCTACTACAACAATCATCACATTGGTATAGAGGCTGCCCATTCGAGGCACTTCCTGGTCTAAAAGTGTCTATCCGAAGAATCACTCGTCACTTCTTTAGGGGGGATTTAACTCAACGACAAACTCAACTTTGATAAATAACTAGCAGAAATCGTACACTGTAATGTCTATCGTTTGAAAGAAAGTCGCTTTCCCATCGTCAAGGTTCGATGGAACTCTAATAGAGGACTGGAGTACACATGGGAACATGAAGACCGAATTTGTGCTAAATATCCACACCTATTCACCGAGACAACCCCAACGACTACTACGGATTAAGAATTCCAGGATGGAATTCAGAATTAGGGGTGGGTACTGTAAGAACCCGAAGATTTCAAGTTATTTATTTCCCGTAAGACCGAAAAATTTATTATTTAATGAGATATTCAGTTGTTTCACTTATTCTCATATTTAAACTTTTGCTTTCATTTATACTATAAAGCAACGACGACTATTACCAAACAAGCAAAGTGGTGAACTCACATTCTTTTTCACTAAAATTGCACGCGTACCGACACCGTGATAGTATGGCATAGGTCTAAAAATTTAATATCAGGACTTTTATAACCCCGAGGTTCGTTGAACCTCACAAGTGTTACAAAAATCAAAAGCATTCCCGCACCTCACTTTTATTTAATTTTAACCTCACTTTTTATTTCACCCTCACCCTTTTAACTTATGACTCACATTTTAAATAAATATACATAACTAACTCTATATATTACAAAAAAAAAGAAAGAATAGAAAACGTTATATCTATCCCCTACCCTACCGTACCCTCATCCCTAATGCATATCACGCCTCTTTTCTTATCTTCTTCTCCCTCTCACTCTTCTGCTACAAACACCCCCACCACTGTCAAGGCAGAACCGACCCATCAATGCCAATCCAGGTGGTCCTAAACGTGGCAGACGAGATTCCTTTCTTCTTTTCGAGATATTGAAGCCAACATATAAACACGAGATGGTGACGAGGATGTGATGAGGCTATACCCTTTTTGGGCGCAAGGACGACTGACAACGAGTTGAGGAGGGCCTTACCTCCCTTGTTTTAATCCTTTTTAAACCCAATTGGCTCACAGTCGCAACCCACCACTCAAACAAATCACAACAAATCAAATATTCAGGAGGGAAGATGTGGTGGTTTTGCTAGCCGATTTGGATTCAAGTTCTTTTCTTGGTTTTCGCCTTCTTTTCTTTCTGATCGATTCATATTCAAGCGTCTCTGTTGTTGTAAGAGTTCTTCTTTCTTTCCCATTACTGAATCTCATTATTTAATCTTTTTCCTTTCGATTATAACTAAGTTTATGGGTGAATTAGTGTGGAGTAATTTTGTTGTTTTTGCGATTAGATCTTGTTGTGGATTTTGATATCAATCGACTATATTTTGTTATTCTTATTAGCGTGGCAAAACTAAAAATGGAAAAACTAATCACAAAGAATCTGAATAAATATTGGCTCGAACTGGAAGTGCTTGCTGATGTTCTTTCTAACGTGTTTCTTCCTTTCATGGTAATAGTGGTTAAGATTTTGAGTTTTGAGATAATTGACGTTATGGTTTTAGTCGAGAGTCTAAAACACCAGGAACCTGTTAAATTTTTGAATATAATTTGGGCATTGAGTGTGTCGATTTGGGTCTGCTTACCTTACCATCCTAGAAGTACTTATACTAAAAAGGGGTACACAAACTGGTCTTTAAGTTTTAGTAATCAGCGAGGTCGAAACGATTGATTTTCTTGCGTACAACTAACATTTTGACAAGTAATAGAAGAAGGGGTCTGTCATCACCATTTCAACAAAGACTTTGAAAACATTAAAAAGATTTTATAAATATGTTATACGCATCTTAAATATAAAAGGTTAGAGTCCAACTTAGTTTTGTCAAAAATGTTGGGATTTCGGTCAAAAACTTGAGGGTGCGTTGGTTAGCAGTAGTGTAAGAATTGGGCTAAAGCCCATTTGCAGCATAGAGTGCGTTTATTCAAGATGGACTGAAGCCTAATCTGTTATCTAGGTCTTAGTTTGGTCGTCATTTGCTTCCAATTGATTTCGACTCATTTTCCGACTAAATACTCGACTTATTCCCGACTCCTTTCATTTCACCCGACATTATTTCACAACGTACTCAAATTTACTAAACATATTTTTCTAAACCGTGCCTCGTAACCAAAACTTATTATTTTCACATCATTAAAACTCTTGACGATATTAAACTAATAAATATACACTACTAACTTATTTTGATCATGAATACTCCTTATAATGGCTCATTTAGACTTAACGAAAAGTATTTTGATTATAAGAACATACGAGTTTGGAAAATACTACAAAACGATTTACCTTTCCAATATAGAAATTGTCACCTATACAAACTTTATTGAGTTTAATATATGGTTTAACTTTATTTTATTTTTTTAGATATATACATACAAACATTTAGCAAAACTATTCTCATTTTTCCGACACTAATATTTATTACCTTCCACACTTCATCTTTCAGTTATCGTCGAATCAAAGTCCTATTCGTACTTGATACTTTCGCTATATGATACTTTAATACTTAAGCACTTCCGAGAGCCAATGCAAGCCAATATCTAACAAACTATTTTCAAACTTAAATGCTACCACACAAGCAACAATAACGCAATACTTTAAACTTTTGAGTTTAATTAAACTTCGTTGAGTCTTGAACTTAAAATGTTAACTAAATTATGCCATACTAATCTAGGTCACGCGTCGGAGCTATCACCTACTATTTGACTCTATTGCTTTTCAGACTACTACTACTATTACTACAAGGTGAGTTCATAGCCCCACTTTTTACTATGTTTTCAAATCCCGTGGGGAGATACATGCTATAAATCTGAACACAAGTATTTTTCTGTATGCTATCCTGATTGATTTTTCCTAAGTTACCGCTTTTGCCAAAAGTCCCTCATATCATGACCCATTAATCACTTGCGAGTGAACGAGAATATAGTGAATAGATCTATTGGCAGTTGACGCCCCATTTGAAGTTAGCCTGGAATGGTAACCGAATGCACTATATTCGAATAACTTAGGAACTGGCAAACTCCTAATTACCCGAGGGCCCTATTTCCTGCATCATATTATTATGTGTAGGCTTATATCCCATAAGGTTTTATATATCTCTTATGGCAGCATAACAGTGTTAAGGTTTGCGTGTCATGAGGCTTAGTGCAATATCTTACGTTACGATGTTACTGTTTTACAACTATTTTGCTTGTGTTCAAACTATTCCAATTTAAACACTGTGGATTCACTCAACCTTTGTGTTGACCCTTTTAGCATGTTTCATCTCAGGTAACTAAATAGCATCTATGGCACGGAGTGGATCAGGGCACCCCTTTGGTTTTCACTTAAAAGTGTTATCATTCACTTTTATTCAAGACATTTTCATTATGTATTTCTAAACTCATTGAACCCGTTGTGGCTACTCAAATTTTATGTTGATGAATGATAACAAATTTTCCTAAAACGACTCTTTTATGTCGTTTTCTATGATTATGGCAATGTATCTATGAAGTAATACCCCGTTCAGCCTTCCGCTGTTTTAGTTCGATTTTCGGGGTGATACAATATAGTGTGTATTGTTCATGACATGCCACAATCCTTCATCATCGCATTCAAGATGAGTGATGTTACTTAGACTCTATTCTTTACTTAACATTTCTAGATTGTTTGTATCACTCTGTTTGCATTCCATTCTTTTTTATGATCTATGTTGATATAAATAATGTTTAAAAATGTTATTAATATCTCTCAATAAACCTATGTTTTGATAATCACAAAACTCAAATCAAATTAAGTCAAGATTAAGACGTAAACAAGTATTTGGTAACAAATATTTACCTCTACATCTAATATCACTTAAGGTATGCATAACCTAAGCATCTTTTGCATTACATGATCAAAGGAAACCTTTTCTTAAGACATAGCTTTTTATAAAATGATATTAACATTATATATATATTTGTAAATCATTTTTGGTATTGTTATATTAAACTACAAAGATATGATTTCAAATTTTCAACCAAAAATGGCAAATTTTATCCAGAAAAACTTTTTCAACGTTCAGGAGGGCGGCCCCCTTAATTTTACTAGGCGGCCCCCTTAATCATTAAGGGGACCGCCCCCTAATTAAGGGGACCGGCACGCTCCAGAACAGTATTTTCTGGCCCTATAAATATTGGATCATTCAACATATTTTTCTCACCTTTTTGCACTAAAAACTTTCTGATCCAACCTCCATTTCTATATCAAAAATCCTTTGATCATATAACTCATAAGTCTTTGTTTCCAAGTGATGCAAAGCTTCATCCATTCAAGTGCAAGAAGAAGAACACTCTTCTACATCCATTTAATTGTAGTAGTGTTGTGATTTGCTAGTTTCATATTGTAGTAGTGTTAGATATTTGTAAAAGTGTTGTGTGAATTTGTTGATTGTAGAAACTAGGTGTGTTGTAAAGTAGTTTAGTAGTTGTGACTTAGTTGTGCATAGAAGAAGGTGTGAAGTTGACAAGGTGTGAAGTCTTGAAGAAGTTGTGAAGGTGTGAAGAAGGTGTGAAGCCTTGAAGAAGTTGTGAGATTGGTTCTAGCTATGATTAGAACTCGACATTTAGCTTAGTGTCGTTAACTCGTGTAAGCCAAGGTGTGTAAGGTTTCTCCACCATAAGGAGTTTGTTGACATAGTGAAGAAAACTCTCGAGTGTGGTACTCGGGGAGTGGAGTAGGGCAAGGAAGGTGTCCTTGTAGCCGAACCACTATAAATTCGCGTGTTGTGGTTTGATCTTTCTAACTCTATCTTTTCTTCATTACATTTCAATACTTTCATTATTAGATTAGAATTCCTTATATTGGTTGTTACTTGAATTCACTTGAGATCAAATCGAAAGTTTTTAATAATCTACAAAATATTTTGGTAATAAATTTAAAAGGACGTAAAACTATTCAACCCCCCCCCCTTCTAGTTTTCCACAATTGGTATCAGGAGCCACGTCTAGCAAGATTTTTAAAATATATTATATTTTAAAACTTGTAACGATCTATGGAATCTGAAAAATATTTAGAAGGGCAATCTATGCAAAGACCACCACTATTTGAAAGTGATGAATTTTTATATTTGAAAAATCCATTCGAAACTTATGTGAAGTCAAAAAATCTAGATCTTTGGCATGTTATTACTAATGGTGATCTTTTACCTATTCAAAATAACCCCGAAACAAAGAAAGATAAAATCGTACCTTTTGAAAAACAAAATGATGATTTAAAAAGAAAACTTGCTAAAAATAATGAAGCAAAAATGGTTATTTATAATGCGCTACCATGTAAAGAGTACGAAAGGATCTTTATGTGTGAAATCGCAAAAGAAAGTTGGAACTCTTTACTAATAACTCACCAAGGTAATAGTCAAGTCAAAGATAATAAGATAGATCTACTTGTTCAACAATATGAGCAATTCACGATTCCGGAAGAGGAATCAATTGATAATGCTTTTGCTAGATTTAACACTATCATCACAAGTTTAAAAGCACTTGATGTGTAACAACCCGCATTTTCAGGACATTTCTCCTATTCACTATTCATCAGTTACTATTCACCGGTCACTATTCATCCTTTTACTATTCATCATTTTCGGAGTCAGTTTGTGATTCCGAGAAGCGTTCCGAAATTTTACTATTCATGGGACACTATTCATTTCCGGAAGGAAATCACTATTTACGATTGCCGTTCATTTCATCGTAAACTGGGTTTACGGGTCTTCAAATTCGCAGTTAATATCACCACCCGCTATTTCCCAGGTCATTACTATTTTCTAAACTCGAAATTCTTGACATTTAATTTAAAACAAGTTACATGAGCTCTTTTACTTGGATCGACGCGAATCTTTGAATAAATTCTAAGAACACTAGGACTTAGGTTAATTGTAGTCCACAACGCTCCGGTACCTTGCTCCTTCCCCAGTTCACCATTTTATTCTATAAAACAAATTCCTATTCTTTAAGTACTTACGGTTTTTAAATTCAACAAACGTAAATTTTTATTCAAGAATGTAACACTCGACATACCCGACTTTCTCAACAATTATTTTTAGGGTATTTTTATACTTCCAAAATTATTACAAAAGTCCCAAGAATATTTTCCGACGTCCAAGTTAAATTCTTTATATCTTACGTTTAATTACGTATAACTTTCGTTAACTACTAAACTAACACCCAATACATATTTTTACTACCCAATACATTCAAAATATACATTTTATACAAATTCAAACCAATTTCTTCCAATCCTAATTAATGAGCCCCCCCCCCCCCCCCCCTATGCCTTGTATTAAAAATACATTACTAAAATATACCAAATTCAACATTTTTAACACATGTTGAGACAACTAATTAATTTTGGTGGCTAGAGCCACATTTTTGCCCCCTCCTTTCCCTTAATTTTTGGCAACCACAAGGACCAAGACTTAGATATTTTTGACCACCATTTGACCATTTGATTATATATATACATAAGCCTAGTACCCATTTTAGTTACAAAGAAAAGAAACATAATCCCCTCCCCACTCATATATACAATTCGACACACACAAGGAGCAAGGAAGAAAAAGAGTGCTTGTTGGTTACTATCTAGGATACTTAGGGCAAGATTAACAAGGGTTGGATACTAATCTTGGGGATTACACAAGTGTTTTTACAACTCTCATCTCACTAACCTCTTTGTAAGTAATTTTTACACTACTAATACTTCATGATTTTCATGCTTGTCAAGTATCTATACTTACTTATCACTTGGTACATGTTGATAAAGCTTTACAAGAAAATTTACTAGTAAAAATCTTTACAAGAAAATGATGAAAACTTTATATATACATATATGTTAGTAGATTTGAAGTTTTAAATACTTGGATGATCTTGTACATGGACCTTGAATATTGTTAAGTTTATGTTTAGATCACCATATCCTAGTTGAGAAGTTGATGGATGAACTAGGACTAGATTTGGAGTTGTTGTCAAGTGGTAATAATAAATAAAACACTAGAAAAAATAGTTGGACACTATTGAGGTTGAATCTGTCCCATTCGACTCTCCACAGAAAGATCAGTACCTTGGTGGCCCTAATAGGCTAGAAATATAGAAAATAGACTTAATAACGAAAACATAGCCGCTTGAATGAGTTAAAATGGACTTATAACGAAAAAGATATGCTATTTTCAAGATTGACGACGAAAACTATATTTTCTGAAATATTGAATCTGTCCCGATTTTTCTAGCTAGGAAACTGAGATTTAATAATATCTAGACTAGCCGAGACCTTGAAAAACCTAAAGTATACTTGACTACCTTCGCGGGAATATATAGAACTCGAAAAACGGAACTACAACGCAAAAGTTATGGCCTAAGGAAGTTGCGACGAAACAATAAAATTTTGACAGCTTTTGTGCTATTATTAAAAGCTGATGGAAATATATATAATGGATTTTTGGACACTTTAGAGTGTAATTTGGCTAAAATGACGTAAATAAAAATGGTAAAGCATTATGTATACTTATTAGGTACGTTAGAGGTTTTCAAAGTACATAATTACAAGACGACTAATGTTTGGTCATAAGATTTACAAATTACGTTTTCTAAAAAAAAAAAAAAAAAAAAAAAAAAAAAAAAGAAAAAAAAAAAAAAAAAAAAAGGGTGGATGACTTAAATAATAGATCGCCTTGATTACCTACATTTTTGACAAAAAAATTTCAACAACATGTACAAGTGATAATGTAGTGTATGACTTGCATGCTTGACCTTATTTTCGAACCTAAGACATATGAATCATTTAGGTTACAGTTAGAGCGTTTGTACCTCGATTTTCGTGCGTTTTCCTTATTTTTGGTTATCATATCGATTGTTCCAGGTGAGTTCATAACCCCTACTTTTACTTGTTTTACAACTGTTTTGGGGGAAGATACATGCTCCTTACTATTTAAATTCAATGCTTGTTTTACTTGAACGCGATTCATTTTCCCAAACATTACTGGATGGTTGAAATACTTGATTGAATACTTGAATACATTATGAATTACCTATTCCATCCTTGATTACTTTCTAATGGACACAAGTGTATTACTTTATTGCGGACATAAGTACAAAACTGTTACATTGCTTGAGTTACCTATTACTGCCACTGAAGTCCCCTTTATCATGAACCGTTAATTACATGCGTGTGAGCGCGAATGCTGTGGATAGATCTATTTGGGTTGACACCCCGTCCGAGTTGGCCGCGCCAACCTGTTAAACGGACGCATATCATTCGGATTACTTCCGAGTGTCTGGCAAACACTTACTTGGGGCATTTTATGCTTGATTGCATACGATTACGTCGAGCTTCGGGGTCATGAGCTTATGGCATTGTATTTTATTTTTGGGTTAACATTGTATTTGTTATAATAGTTATCCCTACTGAAAATCTCGTGTTCCGCAAAATACTTGTTTACATAAACCAATTCATATTTGGCAGTGGGTCGTAAACACACAGGTTACAAGTCTCTTATGGCGGGACTTGCAACTGAGTGGATTTACGATGCCTTTGCTGGGAAATCTTCATTTAAATGCAATATATTTCACTTTACACTAAAATCTATGAACTCACCAGCTTTATGCTGACGTTTTAGCATGTATTTTCAGGCTTTAAGCAATGACAAGCTACTACAGGTTTTGGCAGGGCATGGCATGATCATAGAAGACTCTGATATTCATATGGGGACCGTTTTTAACTATTTTAAGGGCCTACTTCCGCACTACTTTTAAAAATGTAAATTCAACATTTTTGATTAAGCTATTTTATTCTAAATGATTCAACTGAAAATCATTTTTAAACTTGTGTTGTAATACCAATTGAGTTACACCCCAGCTACATGTATGCTTCCGCTGGACCCGATTCTGGGGGTGTGACATGATGAGAATTTTTCTAGTAAGAATTTTGTTAGGAAGTTTCTTAGGGCTCTTCATCCAAAATGGCGAGCTAAAGTGACGGCTATTGAAGAATCAAAGAATTTGTAAACATTGCAACTTGATGAATTAATTGGAAATCTAAAAGTCTACGAAGTTATTATTAAGAAGGATTCCGAAATGGTCAAAGAAAAACGAGAGCAAAGCAAGTCAATCGCCTTGAAAGCTAGAAAAGAATCTAATATCGAAGATAGCTCATCTTCCGAAAGTGATGACGAAGAATACGCCATGGCCGTAAGAGATTTCAAGAAATTTTTCAAAAGGCGAGGAAGATTCGTCAGACAACCGCTTGATGAAAAGAAAACATTTCAAAAGAGTAAGGATGACAAGAACGACAATAATGAAAGGAAATGTTTCAAGTGTGGTGATCCAAATCACCTTATTGGAAAATGTCCAATGATGACAAGAGATCAAAATCAAAAAGCTTTTGTTAGAGGAGATTGGAGTGATAGCGATGAAGATGAGAAAGAAACGACAAAGGAAGAGAAATGTCTTATGGCGAATACATCAAATGAGGTACGTTCCGAAACCGAATATTTTAGTGATGAAAGTCTATCATTATATGAAAAAGACCTAGATAATGAATATAATAGACTATGCAAATTAGGACAACTAGTAATGGCAAAAAATAAATCACTAAAATACATAAACAATCAATTGGAAAATGAAGTACTAGAACTAAAAATTAAAATACATCAACTTGAAAAAGGTAAAGAAATTTTTGAAGAACATAAATCATGTCAAGAGCGTAAAGGTGAAAACGAAATACTTAGGGAAGAAATTCGCAAACTTGATAAATTTGAAAATAGTAGTCACTCACTTAGTAAAATAATAAGTATTCAAAGAACATCCGGAGATAAAACCGGTTTTGGATTTAATTCAAATGAAGCTTCAACAAGCGAGATTAAAAATGTCAAATTCGAAAATGAACCTAATGAACAAAAACCTCTAAAATCTAATCCTAATTATATACTTATTAATGATAGAAAAATACCTCTTGCCAACAATGAAGAAGTAAAAGCCTTTTATAAATCGTTTTTAAAAAAAGAAGTAGGATCCTCTAAACTTAAGACAAGGTCTAAAACTCCACCACCTAGAAAACCAAATAATTCTCATCCTAGGTCTAAAACACCTCAACCAAGAAGAAACCAAAATAGGCAAAACTATAATAACAATAGTAATCAAATGTGGAACTACCAACAAAGCTACAATCCTTGGGGCATTCTACCACCTTTCATGCATCCTAGTCAAATGTTAAACATGTTTGGACCAAACAACTTTGGACCAAAGAGGCAATGGGGACCGAATAGCTAGATGAACATTCCTTGAGGCAATCTTGAAGTTCTTCTCAACGTAGACTTTTTCAAAGTCTATATGTCATCTTGATGATTTCGAAGAATTTTTTGAAGACCATCGGGTACGCCATTCTTTCACAACTTATTGCCATGCTTAGATAAATATGCGTTGTTTGATTACGTTGTTTGTTTAGATATAGCTTGTTATTTTCTTCTATTTGTTCGATCATATATATATATATATATATATATATATATATATATATATATATATATATATATATATATATATAGGATCCGGTTCCATTGAGAAGGCTTTTATTTTGAGAAGATTGAGAAATCTTCGTTTGAACAAATTGATTCATGTTTTTTATTTGATTCATAAGTAAACATCATTTTATGGTGAATTGAATCTATAAATCACAAATTTGATTCACAAAGCATTGTTAAAATCGTGTTATGATGATGATTCATTAAATTTGTACAGATGATTCAGTATTCTACATATATTGCAAAATCGAGAGATTTTTAACATTGATTCAAATTTTTTTTTACACATTTTGAATTTTAATCATATTGAAATGAGTTTTATACTTGAAAAACATGAATCAAAGTTAAAAATCTATCGTTTTTGAAAACCTTCTCAATCTTCTCAAAATAAAAACCTTCTCAATCGATCCAGATTATATATATATATATATATATATATATATATATATATATATATATATATATATATATATATATATATATATATATATACATACTTGCACTTAACCTAGATACGTCATTAGTTGACTTTCTAGAACTCCAGGAAATTGTTTGTTATCGAACCCTTTCCTTCCCCTTCGCGAAATTCTATTAAGTCCACTTTTAGAAGACTCATGATGATGAAGGGATATGAGTCAAGTGGACTATTATCATTCAAGAACGCCTTCGCACGTGAACACTATGGATGAAACAAACTCCTTTCGCCAAATATTCTCTATCTCCGTTATCATCTTTCAAACCTCATTCGTCAACCCATCATTCACTCACATTTATACTTATATATATATATATATATATATATATATATATATATATATATATATATATATATATATATATATATATATATATATATATATATATATATATATATGTCACACCCCCAAAAATCGGGTCCAGCGGAAGCGTATATGTAGCTGGGGTGTAACTCAATTGGTATTACAACACGAGTTCAAAAATGGTTTTCACTTGAATCATTTAGAATAAAAATAGCTTAAACAAAAATGTTGAATTTACATTGTTAAAAGTAGTGCGGAAGTAGGCCCTTAAAATAATTTAAAACGGTCCCCATGTGAATATCAGAGTCTTTTATGACCATGCCATGCCCTGCCAAAACCTCCAGTAGCGTGCCATTGCTTAATACCTGAAAATACATGCTAAAATGCCAACACGAGGTTGGTGAGTTCATAGATTTTAGTAAACAAGTATTTTCCGTAAACAAGTATTTCCCGTAATCAAGTATTTTCGGTAAACATGTATTTTCCAGCAAAGGCATCGTAAATCCACTCAGTTGCAGGTCCCGCCATAAGAGACTTGTAACCTGTGTGTTTACGACCCACTGCCAAATAAGAATTGGTTTATGTAAACAAGTCATTTGCGGAACACGAGATTTTCAGTAGCAAGACAATATAACAAATACAATGTCACAGCTAAAAAAATAAGGTATACAGTGCCTAAGCTCATGACCCCGAAGCTCGACGTAATCGTATGAAATCAATCATAATAATGCCCCTCGCAAGTGTTTGCCAGACACTCGGAAGTAATCCGAATGATATGTGTCCGTTTGACAGGTTGGCACGACCAACTCGGACGGGGTGTCAACCCAAATAGATCTATCCACAGCATTCGCGCTCACACGCATGTAATTAACGGTTCATGATAAAAGGGACTTCAGTGGCAGTAATAGGTAACTCAGGCAAAGTAACAGTTTTGTATTTATGTCCGCAAAAGCAAGAACTTGTGTCCATGAGAAAGTAATCAAGGATGGAATAAGTAATTCATAATGTATTCAAGTAATCAATCAAGTATTTCAACCATCCAGTAATGTTTGAGAAAATGAATCGCGTTCAAGTAAAAGAAGCATTGAATTTAAATAGTAACGAGCATGTATCTTCCCCCAAAACAGTTGTAAAACAAGTAAAAGTAGGGGTTATGAACTCTCCTGGAACAATCGATATGATAACCAAAAAGGAAAACGCACGAAAATCGAGGCACAAACGCTCTAACCGCAACCTAAATGATTCATATGTCTTAGGTTTGAAGACAAGGTTAAGCATGCAAGTCATATACTACATTATCACTTGTACATGTTGTTGAAATTTTTATCGTCAAAAACGTAGGTAATCAAAATAATCTCGTATTTAAGTCATCCACTATTTTAGAAAACGTAGTTTGTAAATCTCACGACCAAATATTAGTCGTCTTGAAAATATGTACTTTGAAAATCTCTAACGTACCTATTAAGTATACGTAATGCTCTACCTTTTTATTTACGTCATTTTAGCCAATTTATACTCTAAAATGTCCAAAAACTCATTTTAATATTTTCCATCAGCTTTTAAATATAGCACAAAAGCTGTCAACATTTTAGTGTTTTGCCGCAGCTTTCCTAGGCCATAACTTTTGCGTCGTAGTTCCGTTTTTCGAGTTCTATATATTCCCGCGAAGGTATTCAAGTGTACTTTAGGTTTTTCAAGGTCTCGGCTAGTCTAGATATCATTTAATCTCAGTTTTCCTAGCTTGAAAAATCGGGACAGAATCATAATTTCAGAAAATATAGTTTTAGTCGTCAATCTTGAAAATAGCATATCTTTTTCGTTATAAGTCCGTTTTAACTCGTTCAAGCGGCTATGTTTTGGTTACTAAGTCTATTTTCTATATTTCTAGCCTAATATAGTCACCAAGGTACTTATTTTTCTGTGAAGGGTCGAATAGGACAGATTCATCATAAATAATGTCAAACTATATTTCCTAGTATTTTATTTATTTTCAACAACATGTACAAGTGATAATGTAGTGTATGACTTGCATGCTTGACCTTATTTTCGAACCTAAGACATATGAATCATTTAGGTTACAGTTAGAGCGTTTGTACCTCGATTTTCGTGCGTTTTCCTTATTTTTGGTTATCATATCGATTGTTCCAGGTGAGTTCATAACCCCTACTTTTACTTGTTTTACAACTGTTTTGGGGGAAGATACATGCTCCTTACTATTTAAATTCAATGCTTGTTTTACTTGAACGCGATTCATTTTCCCAAACATTACTGGATGGTTGAAATACTTGATTGAATACTTGAATACATTATGAATTACCTATTCCATCCTTGATTACTTTCTAATGGACACAAGTGTATTACTTTATTGCGGACATAAGTACAAAACTGTTACATTGCTTGAGTTACCTATTACTGCCACTGAAGTCCCCTTTATCATGAACCGTTAATTACATGCGTGTGAGCGCGAATGCTGTGGATAGATCTATTTGGGTTGACACCCCGTCCGAGTTGGCCGCGCCAACCTGTTAAACGGACGCATATCATTCGGATTACTTCCGAGTGTCTGGCAAACACTTACTTGGGGCATTTTATGCTTGATTGCATACGATTACGTCGAGCTTCGGGGTCATGAGCTTATGGCATTGTATTTTATTTTTGGGTTAACATTGTATTTGTTATAATAGTTATCCCTACTGAAAATCTCGTGTTCCGCAAAATACTTGTTTACATAAACCAATTCATATTTGGCAGTGGGTCGTAAACACACAGGTTACAAGTCTCTTATGGCGGGACTTGCAACTGAGTGGATTTACGATGCCTTTGCTGGGAAATCTTCATTTAAATGCAATATATTTCACTTTACACTAAAATCTATGAACTCACCAGCTTTATGCTGACGTTTTAGCATGTATTTTCAGGCTTTAAGCAATGACAAGCTACTACAGGTTTTGGCAGGGCATGGCATGATCATAGAAGACTCTGATATTCATATGGGGACCGTTTTTAACTATTTTAAGGGCCTACTTCCGCACTACTTTTAAAAATGTAAATTCAACATTTTTGATTAAGCTATTTTATTCTAAATGATTCAACTGAAAATCATTTTTAAACTTGTGTTGTAATACCAATTGAGTTACACCCCAGCTACATGTATGCTTCCGCTGGACCCGATTCTGGGGGTGTGACATGATGAGAATTTTTCTAGTAAGAATTTTGTTAGGAAGTTTCTTAGGGCTCTTCATCCAAAATGGCGAGCTAAAGTGACGGCTATTGAAGAATCAAAGAATTTGTAAACATTGCAACTTGATGAATTAATTGGAAATCTAAAAGTCTACGAAGTTATTATTAAGAAGGATTCCGAAATGGTCAAAGAAAAACGAGAGCAAAGCAAGTCAATCGCCTTGAAAGCTAGAAAAGAATCTAATATCGAAGATAGCTCATCTTCCGAAAGTGATGACGAAGAATACGCCATGGCCGTAAGAGATTTCAAGAAATTTTTCAAAAGGCGAGGAAGATTCGTCAGACAACCGCTTGATGAAAAGAAAACATTTCAAAAGAGTAAGGATGACAAGAACGACAATAATGAAAGGAAATGTTTCAAGTGTGGTGATCCAAATCACCTTATTGGAAAATGTCCAATGATGACAAGAGATCAAAATCAAAAAGCTTTTGTTAGAGGAGATTGGAGTGATAGCGATGAAGATGAGAAAGAAACGACAAAGGAAGAGAAATGTCTTATGGCGAATACATCAAATGAGGTACGTTCCGAAACCGAATATTTTAGTGATGAAAGTCTATCATTATATGAAAAAGACCTAGATAATGAATATAATAGACTATGCAAATTAGGACAACTAGTAATGGCAAAAAATAAATCACTAAAATACATAAACAATCAATTGGAAAATGAAGTACTAGAACTAAAAATTAAAATACATCAACTTGAAAAAGGTAAAGAAATTTTTGAAGAACATAAATCATGTCAAGAGCGTAAAGGTGAAAACGAAATACTTAGGGAAGAAATTCGCAAACTTGATAAATTTGAAAATAGTAGTCACTCACTTAGTAAAATAATAAGTATTCAAAGAACATCCGGAGATAAAACCGGTTTTGGATTTAATTCAAATGAAGCTTCAACAAGCGAGATTAAAAATGTCAAATTCGAAAATGAACCTAATGAACAAAAACCTCTAAAATCTAATCCTAATTATATACTTATTAATGATAGAAAAATACCTCTTGCCAACAATGAAGAAGTAAAAGCCTTTTATAAATCGTTTTTAAAAAAAGAAGTAGGATCCTCTAAACTTAAGACAAGGTCTAAAACTCCACCACCTAGAAAACCAAATAATTCTCATCCTAGGTCTAAAACACCTCAACCAAGAAGAAACCAAAATAGGCAAAACTATAATAACAATAGTAATCAAATGTGGAACTACCAACAAAGCTACAATCCTTGGGGCATTCTACCACCTTTCATGCATCCTAGTCAAATGTTAAACATGTTTGGACCAAACAACTTTGGACCAAAGAGGCAATGGGGACCGAATAGCTAGATGAACATTCCTTGAGGCAATCTTGAAGTTCTTCTCAACGTAGACTTTTTCAAAGTCTATATGTCATCTTGATGATTTCGAAGAATTTTTTGAAGACCATCGGGTACGCCATTCTTTCACAACTTATTGCCATGCTTAGATAAATATGCGTTGTTTGATTACGTTGTTTGTTTAGATATAGCTTGTTATTTTCTTCTATTTGTTCGATCATATATATATATATATATATATATATATATATATATATATATATATATATATATATATAGGATCCGGTTCCATTGAGAAGGCTTTTATTTTGAGAAGATTGAGAAATCTTCGTTTGAACAAATTGATTCATGTTTTTTATTTGATTCATAAGTAAACATCATTTTATGGTGAATTGAATCTATAAATCACAAATTTGATTCACAAAGCATTGTTAAAATCGTGTTATGATGATGATTCATTAAATTTGTACAGATGATTCAGTATTCTACATATATTGCAAAATCGAGAGATTTTTAACATTGATTCAAATTTTTTTTTACACATTTTGAATTTTAATCATATTGAAATGAGTTTTATACTTGAAAAACATGAATCAAAGTTAAAAATCTATCGTTTTTGAAAACCTTCTCAATCTTCTCAAAATAAAAACCTTCTCAATCGATCCAGATTATATATATATATATATATATATATATATATATATATATATATATATATATATATATATATATATATATATACATACTTGCACTTAACCTAGATACGTCATTAGTTGACTTTCTAGAACTCCAGGAAATTGTTTGTTATCGAACCCTTTCCTTCCCCTTCGCGAAATTCTATTAAGTCCACTTTTAGAAGACTCATGATGATGAAGGGATATGAGTCAAGTGGACTATTATCATTCAAGAACGCCTTCGCACGTGAACACTATGGATGAAACAAACTCCTTTCGCCAAATATTCTCTATCTCCGTTATCATCTTTCAAACCTCATTCGTCAACCCATCATTCACTCACATTTATACTTATATATATATATATATATATATATATATATATATATATATATATATATATATATATATATGTCACACCCCCAAAAATCGGGTCCAGCGGAAGCGTATATGTAGCTGGGGTGTAACTCAATTGGTATTACAACACGAGTTCAAAAATGGTTTTCACTTGAATCATTTAGAATAAAAATAGCTTAAACAAAAATGTTGAATTTACATTGTTAAAAGTAGTGCGGAAGTAGGCCCTTAAAATAATTTAAAACGGTCCCCATGTGAATATCAGAGTCTTTTATGACCATGCCATGCCCTGCCAAAACCTCCAGTAGCGTGCCATTGCTTAATACCTGAAAATACATGCTAAAATGCCAACACGAGGTTGGTGAGTTCATAGATTTTAGTAAACAAGTATTTTCCGTAAACAAGTATTTCCCGTAATCAAGTATTTTCGGTAAACATGTATTTTCCAGCAAAGGCATCGTAAATCCACTCAGTTGCAGGTCCCGCCATAAGAGACTTGTAACCTGTGTGTTTACGACCCACTGCCAAATAAGAATTGGTTTATGTAAACAAGTCATTTGCGGAACACGAGATTTTCAGTAGCAAGACAATATAACAAATACAATGTCACAGCTAAAAAAATAAGGTATACAGTGCCTAAGCTCATGACCCCGAAGCTCGACGTAATCGTATGAAATCAATCATAATAATGCCCCTCGCAAGTGTTTGCCAGACACTCGGAAGTAATCCGAATGATATGTGTCCGTTTGACAGGTTGGCACGACCAACTCGGACGGGGTGTCAACCCAAATAGATCTATCCACAGCATTCGCGCTCACACGCATGTAATTAACGGTTCATGATAAAAGGGACTTCAGTGGCAGTAATAGGTAACTCAGGCAAAGTAACAGTTTTGTATTTATGTCCGCAAAAGCAAGAACTTGTGTCCATGAGAAAGTAATCAAGGATGGAATAAGTAATTCATAATGTATTCAAGTAATCAATCAAGTATTTCAACCATCCAGTAATGTTTGAGAAAATGAATCGCGTTCAAGTAAAAGAAGCATTGAATTTAAATAGTAACGAGCATGTATCTTCCCCCAAAACAGTTGTAAAACAAGTAAAAGTAGGGGTTATGAACTCTCCTGGAACAATCGATATGATAACCAAAAAGGAAAACGCACGAAAATCGAGGCACAAACGCTCTAACCGCAACCTAAATGATTCATATGTCTTAGGTTTGAAGACAAGGTTAAGCATGCAAGTCATATACTACATTATCACTTGTACATGTTGTTGAAATTTTTATCGTCAAAAACGTAGGTAATCAAAATAATCTCGTATTTAAGTCATCCACTATTTTAGAAAACGTAGTTTGTAAATCTCACGACCAAATATTAGTCGTCTTGAAAATATGTACTTTGAAAATCTCTAACGTACCTATTAAGTATACGTAATGCTCTACCTTTTTATTTACGTCATTTTAGCCAATTTATACTCTAAAATGTCCAAAAACTCATTTTAATATTTTCCATCAGCTTTTAAATATAGCACAAAAGCTGTCAACATTTTAGTGTTTTGCCGCAGCTTTCCTAGGCCATAACTTTTGCGTCGTAGTTCCGTTTTTCGAGTTCTATATATTCCCGCGAAGGTATTCAAGTGTACTTTAGGTTTTTCAAGGTCTCGGCTAGTCTAGATATCATTTAATCTCAGTTTTCCTAGCTTGAAAAATCGGGACAGAATCATAATTTCAGAAAATATAGTTTTAGTCGTCAATCTTGAAAATAGCATATCTTTTTCGTTATAAGTCCGTTTTAACTCGTTCAAGCGGCTATGTTTTGGTTACTAAGTCTATTTTCTATATTTCTAGCCTAATATAGTCACCAAGGTACTTATTTTTCTGTGAAGGGTCGAATAGGACAGATTCATCATAAATAATGTCAAACTATATTTCCTAGTATTTTATTTATTTTCAACAACATGTACAAGTGATAATGTAGTGTATGACTTGCATGCTTGACCTTATTTTCGAACCTAAGACATATGAATCATTTAGGTTACAGTTAGAGCGTTTGTACCTCGATTTTCGTGCGTTTTCCTTATTTTTGGTTATCATATCGATTGTTCCAGGTGAGTTCATAACCCCTACTTTTACTTGTTTTACAACTGTTTTGGGGGAAGATACATGCTCCTTACTATTTAAATTCAATGCTTGTTTTACTTGAACGCGATTCATTTTCCCAAACATTACTGGATGGTTGAAATACTTGATTGAATACTTGAATACATTATGAATTACCTATTCCATCCTTGATTACTTTCTAATGGACACAAGTGTATTACTTTATTGCGGACATAAGTACAAAACTGTTACATTGCTTGAGTTACCTATTACTGCCACTGAAGTCCCCTTTATCATGAACCGTTAATTACATGCGTGTGAGCGCGAATGCTGTGGATAGATCTATTTGGGTTGACACCCCGTCCGAGTTGGCCGCGCCAACCTGTTAAACGGACGCATATCATTCGGATTACTTCCGAGTGTCTGGCAAACACTTACTTGGGGCATTTTATGCTTGATTGCATACGATTACGTCGAGCTTCGGGGTCATGAGCTTATGGCATTGTATTTTATTTTTGGGTTAACATTGTATTTGTTATAATAGTTATCCCTACTGAAAATCTCGTGTTCCGCAAAATACTTGTTTACATAAACCAATTCATATTTGGCAGTGGGTCGTAAACACACAGGTTACAAGTCTCTTATGGCGGGACTTGCAACTGAGTGGATTTACGATGCCTTTGCTGGGAAATCTTCATTTAAATGCAATATATTTCACTTTACACTAAAATCTATGAACTCACCAGCTTTATGCTGACGTTTTAGCATGTATTTTCAGGCTTTAAGCAATGACAAGCTACTACAGGTTTTGGCAGGGCATGGCATGATCATAGAAGACTCTGATATTCATATGGGGACCGTTTTTAACTATTTTAAGGGCCTACTTCCGCACTACTTTTAAAAATGTAAATTCAACATTTTTGATTAAGCTATTTTATTCTAAATGATTCAACTGAAAATCATTTTTAAACTTGTGTTGTAATACCAATTGAGTTACACCCCAGCTACATGTATGCTTCCGCTGGACCCGATTCTGGGGGTGTGACATGATGAGAATTTTTCTAGTAAGAATTTTGTTAGGAAGTTTCTTAGGGCTCTTCATCCAAAATGGCGAGCTAAAGTGACGGCTATTGAAGAATCAAAGAATTTGTAAACATTGCAACTTGATGAATTAATTGGAAATCTAAAAGTCTACGAAGTTATTATTAAGAAGGATTCCGAAATGGTCAAAGAAAAACGAGAGCAAAGCAAGTCAATCGCCTTGAAAGCTAGAAAAGAATCTAATATCGAAGATAGCTCATCTTCCGAAAGTGATGACGAAGAATACGCCATGGCCGTAAGAGATTTCAAGAAATTTTTCAAAAGGCGAGGAAGATTCGTCAGACAACCGCTTGATGAAAAGAAAACATTTCAAAAGAGTAAGGATGACAAGAACGACAATAATGAAAGGAAATGTTTCAAGTGTGGTGATCCAAATCACCTTATTGGAAAATGTCCAATGATGACAAGAGATCAAAATCAAAAAGCTTTTGTTAGAGGAGATTGGAGTGATAGCGATGAAGATGAGAAAGAAACGACAAAGGAAGAGAAATGTCTTATGGCGAATACATCAAATGAGGTACGTTCCGAAACCGAATATTTTAGTGATGAAAGTCTATCATTATATGAAAAAGACCTAGATAATGAATATAATAGACTATGCAAATTAGGACAACTAGTAATGGCAAAAAATAAATCACTAAAATACATAAACAATCAATTGGAAAATGAAGTACTAGAACTAAAAATTAAAATACATCAACTTGAAAAAGGTAAAGAAATTTTTGAAGAACATAAATCATGTCAAGAGCGTAAAGGTGAAAACGAAATACTTAGGGAAGAAATTCGCAAACTTGATAAATTTGAAAATAGTAGTCACTCACTTAGTAAAATAATAAGTATTCAAAGAACATCCGGAGATAAAACCGGTTTTGGATTTAATTCAAATGAAGCTTCAACAAGCGAGATTAAAAATGTCAAATTCGAAAATGAACCTAATGAACAAAAACCTCTAAAATCTAATCCTAATTATATACTTATTAATGATAGAAAAATACCTCTTGCCAACAATGAAGAAGTAAAAGCCTTTTATAAATCGTTTTTAAAAAAAGAAGTAGGATCCTCTAAACTTAAGACAAGGTCTAAAACTCCACCACCTAGAAAACCAAATAATTCTCATCCTAGGTCTAAAACACCTCAACCAAGAAGAAACCAAAATAGGCAAAACTATAATAACAATAGTAATCAAATGTGGAACTACCAACAAAGCTACAATCCTTGGGGCATTCTACCACCTTTCATGCATCCTAGTCAAATGTTAAACATGTTTGGACCAAACAACTTTGGACCAAAGAGGCAATGGGGACCGAATAGCTAGATGAACATTCCTTGAGGCAATCTTGAAGTTCTTCTCAACGTAGACTTTTTCAAAGTCTATATGTCATCTTGATGATTTCGAAGAATTTTTTGAAGACCATCGGGTACGCCATTCTTTCACAACTTATTGCCATGCTTAGATAAATATGCGTTGTTTGATTACGTTGTTTGTTTAGATATAGCTTGTTATTTTCTTCTATTTGTTCGATCATATATATATATATATATATATATATATATATATATATATATATATATATATATATATAGGATCCGGTTCCATTGAGAAGGCTTTTATTTTGAGAAGATTGAGAAATCTTCGTTTGAACAAATTGATTCATGTTTTTTATTTGATTCATAAGTAAACATCATTTTATGGTGAATTGAATCTATAAATCACAAATTTGATTCACAAAGCATTGTTAAAATCGTGTTATGATGATGATTCATTAAATTTGTACAGATGATTCAGTATTCTACATATATTGCAAAATCGAGAGATTTTTAACATTGATTCAAATTTTTTTTTACACATTTTGAATTTTAATCATATTGAAATGAGTTTTATACTTGAAAAACATGAATCAAAGTTAAAAATCTATCGTTTTTGAAAACCTTCTCAATCTTCTCAAAATAAAAACCTTCTCAATCGATCCGGATTATATATATATATATATATATATATATATATATATATATATATATATATATATATATATATATATATATACATACTTGCACTTAACCTAGATACGTCATTAGTTGACTTTCTAGAACTCCAGGAAATTGTTTGTTATCGAACCCTTTCCTTCCCCTTCGCGAAATTCTATTAAGTCCACTTTTAGAAGACTCATGATGATGAAGGGATATGAGTCAAGTGGACTATTATCATTCAAGAACGCCTTCGCACGTGAACACTATGGATGAAACAAACTCCTTTCGCCAAATATTCTCTATCTCCGTTATCATCTTTCAAACCTCATTCGTCAACCCATCATTCACTCACATTTATACTTATATATATATATATATATATATATATATATATATATGTCACACCCCCAAAAATCGGGTCCAGCGGAAGCGTATATGTAGCTGGGGTGTAACTCAATTGGTATTACAACACGAGTTCAAAAATGGTTTTCACTTGAATCATTTAGAATAAAAATAGCTTAAACAAAAATGTTGAATTTACATTGTTAAAAGTAGTGCGGAAGTAGGCCCTTAAAATAATTTAAAACGGTCCCCATGTGAATATCAGAGTCTTTTATGACCATGCCATGCCCTGCCAAAACCTCCAGTAGCGTGCCATTGCTTAATACCTGAAAATACATGCTAAAATGCCAACACGAGGTTGGTGAGTTCATAGATTTTAGTAAACAAGTATTTTCCGTAAACAAGTATTTCCCGTAATCAAGTATTTTCGGTAAACATGTATTTTCCAGCAAAGGCATCGTAAATCCACTCAGTTGCAGGTCCCGCCATAAGAGACTTGTAACCTGTGTGTTTACGACCCACTGCCAAATAAGAATTGGTTTATGTAAACAAGTCATTTGCGGAACACGAGATTTTCAGTAGCAAGACAATATAACAAATACAATGTCACAGCTAAAAAAATAAGGTATACAGTGCCTAAGCTCATGACCCCGAAGCTCGACGTAATCGTATGAAATCAATCATAATAATGCCCCTCGCAAGTGTTTGCCAGACACTCGGAAGTAATCCGAATGATATGTGTCCGTTTGACAGGTTGGCACGACCAACTCGGACGGGGTGTCAACCCAAATAGATCTATCCACAGCATTCGCGCTCACACGCATGTAATTAACGGTTCATGATAAAAGGGACTTCAGTGGCAGTAATAGGTAACTCAGGCAAAGTAACAGTTTTGTATTTATGTCCGCAAAAGCAAGAACTTGTGTCCATGAGAAAGTAATCAAGGATGGAATAAGTAATTCATAATGTATTCAAGTAATCAATCAAGTATTTCAACCATCCAGTAATGTTTGAGAAAATGAATCGCGTTCAAGTAAAAGAAGCATTGAATTTAAATAGTAACGAGCATGTATCTTCCCCCAAAACAGTTGTAAAACAAGTAAAAGTAGGGGTTATGAACTCTCCTGGAACAATCGATATGATAACCAAAAAGGAAAACGCACGAAAATCGAGGCACAAACGCTCTAACCGCAACCTAAATGATTCATATGTCTTAGGTTTGAAGACAAGGTTAAGCATGCAAGTCATATACTACATTATCACTTGTACATGTTGTTGAAATTTTTATCGTCAAAAACGTAGGTAATCAAAATAATCTCGTATTTAAGTCATCCACTATTTTAGAAAACGTAGTTTGTAAATCTCACGACCAAATATTAGTCGTCTTGAAAATATGTACTTTGAAAATCTCTAACGTACCTATTAAGTATACGTAATGCTCTACCTTTTTATTTACGTCATTTTAGCCAATTTATACTCTAAAATGTCCAAAAACTCATTTTAATATTTTCCATCAGCTTTTAAATATAGCACAAAAGCTGTCAACATTTTAGTGTTTTGCCGCAGCTTTCCTAGGCCATAACTTTTGCGTCGTAGTTCCGTTTTTCGAGTTCTATATATTCCCGCGAAGGTATTCAAGTGTACTTTAGGTTTTTCAAGGTCTCGGCTAGTCTAGATATCATTTAATCTCAGTTTTCCTAGCTTGAAAAATCGGGACAGAATCATAATTTCAGAAAATATAGTTTTAGTCGTCAATCTTGAAAATAGCATATCTTTTTCGTTATAAGTCTGTTTTAACTCGTTCAAGCGGCTATGTTTTGGTTACTAAGTCTATTTTCTATATTTCTAGCCTAATATAGTCACCAAGGTACTTATTTTTCTGTGAAGGGTCGAATAGGACAGATTCATCATAAATAATGTCAAACTATATTTCCTAGTATTTTATTTATTTTCACCACTTACACAACTCCAAATCTAGTCCTAGTTCATCCATCAACTTCTCAACTAGTATATGGTGATCTAAACATAACTTTACAATATTCAAGATCCATGTACAAGATCGTCTAAGTAATTAAAACTTCATATCTACTAACATATATATATATATATATATATATATATATATATATATATATATATATATATATATATATATATATATAAGTCTTTATCATTTTCTTGTAAAGATTATTACTAGCAATTTTTCTTGTAATCAAAACTTGTTCAAATATATTTTCTTGCTAAGAGATCAAAGTGGATGTAAAGATTTTTCAACATGTACCAAGTGATAACCAAGTGTATATACTAGACAAGCATTAAAATCATGAAAATCATGAAGTATTAGTAGTGTAAAAATTACTTACAAAGAGGTTAGTGAGATGAGATTGATAAAACACTTGTGTAACCCCCAAGATTAGTATTAAACCCTTGTTAATCTTGCCCTAAGTACCCTTGAAAGTGACCAACAACTTCCTTCTCTTCCTTGCTACTTGGTGGATCGATCTAGGTATATAAGTGGGGAGGTGATGTGTTTCTTTCTTTGTAACTAAAATGAGTTATTAGTGCTAGGCATATATATAGTAAAGGAGTCAAATTTTGGTAAAAAATATCTATGATCTTTGGTCCTTGTGTTTGCCGAGTTTCATGAAAAAAAGAGGGGGCAAGAGGTGGCTCTAGCCACCTTCATTAAATGCCATGTTTCATGGTTTGTTAACACAAGTAGGAAAAGAAAAATGGTAAGTAATTATGGAGCTAGGGGGGGGGGGGGGGGCGGCTCATTAGACAAAGATAGGAAGAAATTGTGTTAAATTTTATAAAAATATATATATTGAATGTATTGGGTAGTAAAAATATGTATTGGGTATTAGTTTAGTAGTTAACGAAAGTTATACGTAATTAAACGTAAGGTATAAAGAATTTAACTTGGATGTCGGAAAATATTTTTGGAACTTTTGTAATAATTTTGGAAGTATAAAAATACTCTAAAAATAATTGTTGAGAAAGTCGGGTATGTCGAGTGTTATATTTTTGAATAAAAATTAACGTTATGTTGAATTTAAAACCGTAAGTACTTAAAGAATAGAAATTTGTTTTATAGAATAAGATGGTGAACTGGGGAAGGAGCAAGGTACCGGAGCGTTGTGGACTAAAATTAGTCTAAGTCTTAGAGTACTTGGAATTTATTTAGAAATTCGCGTCGATTCAAGTAAAAGAGCTCGTGTAAATTGTTTTAAATTAAATGTCAAGAATTTAAATTCGAGTTTAGGAAATAGTATCGACCTAGGAAATAGCGGGTTGTAATATTAGATGCGAATTTGAAGACCCGTAAACTCAGTTTACGATGAAATGAACGGCAATCGTGAATAGTGATTTCCTTTCGGAAATGAAGTGTCACATGAATAGTAAAATTTCCGAACGCTTCTCAGAATCACAAACTGACTCCGAAAATGATGAATAGTAACTGATGAATAGTGAATAGGAGAAATGTCCTGAAAATGTGGGTTGTTACAGTCTCACCTCCTTAAAAGGAACTTCGTCCCGAAGTTCAGTTTGTGTTGATCTCTGAAGTTGTATTGGTGAAAAGATGATGATTTTTATCGTGTAAGCTATTGAGCTCTAACAAGGTTCAAGTCTGACGGCTACTAGGCCTACTCTGTCTGAAATATTAAATGATCCAGTGTATATCGGGTTTAACTTTCTGGAGTTTTCTGAATGGTATTATGCCTTAGGCAGAACTTTCCACAAAATCCTGCAACCAACTTGAAATTCTAATGGTTTACAACTTATCGAACTTGTAACTGATTCTTGATTTGTAGGAAATTCCTGGTTATTTCATGAATGCTTACGGGACTAGTGAGTTGGGCTTTTCCAAATTTTGATCCGTCGATGAATGTTGGCACTTCGATCATAGAGTGCATTAAATGGTGTAGTTTCTATGCTCGTGTGGTAACTATGGTTGTAAAAGAATCCAATTTATGGCAAATGGTTAATCCAACCATTTCTAGAGTCAATCACTCATGCTTTGAGTATATCTTCCTATGTTTGAATCGTTCTCTAATTTCTCACCACTGGTCTGCAGATGATAGGTGGTGTGGTTCCAAAGAAATCTTAATGAAATCGCTAGGAGTTCGAGGTGAATCAAATTCCTCCATTAGGAATAATTGAAATGGGTATCATGAATCTTGTTCTGAAAGACTTACAAGGTTAAGTCCGCAAAAGGGTGTTGTTGAAAATAATAGATTTGGATAAGTTTGTGATTCCTCCGCAGGAATGTCATGAATTGAGTCTCTCTCCACCTACGATGCTTAGTCTCTATTACTAAGATTTTCCCCAAGTTCTATGTCATCAAATCACAAAATCCTAATTGTATAAGTGATGTAATATAGTGATTGATTTTTCAAAGTTTGTTTTGAGATCGTGTGTTTTGTTCATAAACCTTCCCTGGGTAAATGAATTTACAATTTTTAAGCAAACGGCTTTCTAAGTAACATTTTACTTGATGTTTCAAAACTTAATAGTTATGCAAGATAGGACAATTTTCAACATAAGGTATGGTTTACCAAAGATCGATGTTTAAAAATTTCCTAACATTCAATAGTTTTGTAAAAGATTAGCCAAAAGGAATTTGCTTATCAAAATAAGTGTCGCAGAAAAGTATTTCTTACAAGATATATGTTTTGTATAACCGTAGTTTGGAGAAAAATCCATTTAAAAGTGAAAGTATTAAGAGGATAAAATAACCAGGTATGTATGTCTGCACAAATGCATAGGTGTCTAACATGTTTGAATAATGTCTATTGGTGAAAACATGTTCAATCTATAGTCTCGCTTAAGAGGTTGGATTTATCTCTATGGTGTTGCTTAGTGAGCATTCGCATCTAAACGAATCTTGTAATTCGATCAAGCCAATACTTTCTAGATGATAGAATTTTGGCGATCAGGCCAGTGATAGTGGTTCGAATGGTTTGTGATATCTTGAGATTCTTGTTGAGTTTTGAATGGTCTTAATGTACCGAGGAATCCTTCTTATAGATGGTATGGGAAGTCTTTCCTAGGGAGGTCATTGATAATATCCACTTATCAATATTGGGAGTAGTGAGGGATGAGTGTCATAGGATTCTATAGAGTGTCACCTAATTCCTTATATAAATAGGGGTGAGAAAGGGAATGATAGTGCTGGTGAGAAGGGAAGAGACTGTGACAACTGCGACAAAATGAGATTGTGATAAAAGAAAATACGGTGTTGTAAGTGCATCATGCATAAATATGAAAGTTCATGAAATAAAATGACTAGTTAACATGCTTCCAATCGGTGGTTCACGAAGTGATGAAAAGTATGAATGTTCTGACAACGAGAGTATACACACACATGAATGGAACATTTGGAAATTGAGTAGAGGATTCAATCCAGACAAAATTTTATTATAACCATTCTCAATGTTGCAAAATTCATTTATGAGTCAGACATAGGTGGTCAGCCTATATCTCACTATCCCGGGTCGAATGTAGATGACCAGTCTACATTCCACCGAGGTTCCATGAATTTTGAAATACTCAGCTCAGTTATACTAAGACTATGTCCTTCACAATACCAAGACGTTCAGGAAGACAAAAGCAAGTGACCAACTCGAGGTCGAATGATGAAACTATGCAAGGAAAAACATAACGCGGTGAAATATATGATACATGAACATGCTTATATGAAAGACAGTTATAGTAATCAACTATGATAAATGAATATAGTATATCAGATAATGAGACACAAATCTCATCACCTAAGTCAGCAACAAACCACAAATGAGGCTTCAGCTTGGCAGGCAGGCACGTGACGGTCATAGGGTTAAGTTTTCGTAAAAGTAGCTATAGTCTAGGTTTTAAAAACACTTAGTTCGCTATAGCCAAAGCTCTGATACCAATCTGTCACACCCCCAGAAATCGGGTCCAGCGGAAGCGTACATGTAGCTGGGGTGTAACTCAATTGGTATTACAACACGAGTTCAAAAGTGGTTTTCACTTGAATCATTTAGAATAAAAATAGCTTAAACAAAAATGTTGAATTTACATTGTTAAAAGTAGTGCGGAAGTAGGCCCTTAAAATAATTTAAAACGGTCCCCATGTGAATATCAGAGTCTTCTATGACCATGCCATGCCCTGCCAAAACCTCCAGTAGCGTGCCATTGCTTAATACCTGAAAATACATGCTAAAATGTCAACACGAGGTTGGTGAGTTCATAGATTTTAGTAAACAAGTATTTCCCGTAATCAAGTATTTTCTGTAAACAAGTATTTTCCAGCAAAGGCATCGTAACTCCACTCAGTTGCAGGTCCCGCCATAAGAGACTTGTGACCTGTGTGTTTACGACCCACTGCCAAATAAGAATTGGTTTATGTAAACAAGTCATTTGCGGAACACGAGATTTTCAGTAGCAAGACAATATAACAAATACAATGTCACAGCTAAAAAAAATAAGGTATACAGTGCCTAAGCTCATGACCCCGAAGCTCGACGTAATCGTATGAAATCAATCATAATAATGCCCCTTGCAAGTGTTTGCGAGACACACGGAAGTAATCCGAATGATATGCGTCCGTTTGACAGGTTGGCGTGGCCAACTCGGACGGGGTGTCAACCCAAATAGATTTATCCACAGCATTCGCGCTCACACGCATGAAATTAACGGTTCATGATAAAGGGGACTTCAGTGGCAGTAACAGGTAACTTAGGCAAAGTAACAGTTTTGTATTTATGTCTGCAAAAGCAAGAACTTGTGTCCATAAGAAAGTAATCAAGGATGGAATAAGTAATTCATAATGTATTCAAGTAATCAATCAAGTATTACAACCATCCAGTAATGGTTGAGAAAATGAATCGCGTTCAAGTAAAAGAAGCATTGAATTTAAATAGTAATGAGCATGTATCTTCCCCCAAAACAGTTGTAAAACAAGTAAAAGTAGGGGTTATGAACTCACCTGGAACAATCGATATGATAACCAAAAAGGAAAACGCATGAAAATCGAGGCACAAACGCTCTAACCGCAACCTAAATGATTCATATGTCTTAGGTTTGAAGACAAGGTTAAGCATGCAAGTCATATACTACATTATCACTTGTACATGTTGTTGAAATTTTTATCGTCAAAAACGTAGGTAATCAAAGTAATCTCGTATTTAAGTCATCCACTATTTTAGAAAACGTAGTTTGTAAATCTCACGACCAAATATTAGTCGTCTTGAAAATATGTACTTTGAAAATCTCTAACGTACCTATTAAGTATACGTAATGCTCTACCTTTTTATTTACGTCATTTTAGCCAATTTATACTCTAAAATGTCCAAAAACTCATTTTAATATTTTCCATCAGCTTTTAAATATAGCACAAAAGCTGTCAACATTTTAGTGTTTTGCCGCAACTTTCCTAGGCCATAACTTTTGCGTCGTAGTTCCGTTTTTCGAGTTCTATATATTCCCGCGAAGGTATTCAAGTGTACTTTAGGTTTTTCAAGGTCTCGGCTAGTCTAGATATCATTTAATCTCAGTTTTCCTAGCATGAAAAATGGGGACAGAATCATAATTTCAGAAAATATAGTTTTAGTCGTCAATCTTGAAAATAGCATATCTTTTTCGTTATAAGTCCGTTTTAACTCGTTCAAGCGGCTATGTTTTGGTTATTAAGTCTATTTTCTATATTTCTAGACTAATATAGTCACCAAGGTACTGATTTTTCTTTGAAGGGTCGCATAGGACAGATTCATCATAAATAATGTCAAACTATATTTCCTAGTGTTTTATTTATATTCACCACTTACACAACTCCAAATCTAGTCCTAGTTCATCCATCAACTTCTCAACTAGTATATGGTGATCTAAACATAACTTTACAATATTCAAGATCCATGTACAAGATCATCTAAGTAATTAAAACTTCATATCTACTGACATATATATATATATATATATATATATATATATATATATATATATATATATATATATATATATATATATATATATATATATATAAAGTCTTTATCATTTTCTTGTAAAGATTATTACTAGCAATTTTTCTTGTAATCAAAACTTGTTCAAATATATTTTCTTGCTAAGAGATCAAAGTGGATGTAAAGATTTTTCAACATGTACCAAGTGATAACCAAGTGTACATACTAGACAAGCATAAAAATCATGAAAATCATGAAGTATTAGTAGTGTAAAAATTACTTACAAAGAGGTTAGTGAGATGAGATTGGTAAAACACTTGTGTAACCCCCAAGATTAGTATTAAACCCTTGTTAATCTTGCCCTAAGTACCCTTGAAAGTGACCAACAACTTCCTTCTCTTCCTTGCTCCTTGGTGGAT
This sequence comes from Artemisia argyi, assembly GCA_030686995.1. Lineage (NCBI taxonomy): Eukaryota > Viridiplantae > Streptophyta > Magnoliopsida > Asterales > Asteraceae > Artemisia > Artemisia argyi. The sequence goes on from CM060693.1 coordinate 29,479,135, forward strand.
CGATCTAGGTATATAAGTGGGGAGGTGATGTGTTTCTTTCTTTGTAACTAAAATGAGTTATTAGTGCTAGGCATATATATAGTAAAAGAGTCAAAATTTGGTCAAAAATATCTATGATCTTTGGTCCTTGTGTTTGCCGAGTTTCATGAAAAAAAGAGGGGGCAAGAGGTGGCTCTAGCCACCTTCATTAAATGTCATGTTTCATGGTTTGTTAACACAAGTAGGAAAAGAAAAATGGTAAATAATTATGGAGCTAGGGGGGGGGGGGGGGGGGGCTCATTAGACAAAGATAGGAAGAAATTGTGTTAAATTTTATAAAAATATATATATTGAATGTATTGGGTAGTAAAAATATGTATTGGGTATTAGTTTAGTAGTTAACGAAAGTTATACGTAATTAAACGTAAGGTATAAAAAATTTAACTTGGATGTCGGAAAATATTTTTGGGACTTTTGTAATAATTTTGGAAGTATAAAAATACCCTAAAAATAATTGTTGAGAAAGTCGGGTATGTCGAGTGTTATATTTTTGAATAAAAATTAACGTTATGTTGAATTTAAAACCGTAAGTACTTAAAGAATAGAAATTTGTTTTATAGAATAAGATGGTGAACTGGGGAAGGAGCAAGGTACCGGAGCGTTGTGGACTAAAATTAGTCTAAGTCTTAGAGTACTTGGAATTTATTTAGAAATTCGCGTCGATTCAAGTAAAAGAGCTCGTGTAAATTGTTTTAAATTAAATGTCAAGAATTTAAATTCGAGTTTAGGAAATAGTATCGACCTGGGAAATAGCGGGTTGTGATATTAGCTGTGAATTTGAAGACCCGTAAATTCAGTTTACGATGAAATGAACGGCAATCGTGAATAGTGATTTCCTTCCGGAAATGAATAGTGTCACATGAATAGTAAAATTTCCGAACGCTTCTCAGAATCACAAACTGACTCCGAAAATGATGAATAGTAAAATGATGAATAGTGACCGGTGAATAGTAAATGATGAATAGTAACTGATGAATACTTAATAGGAGAAATGTCCTGAAAATGCGGGTTGTTACAATATATATATATATATATATATATATATATATATATATATATATATATATATATATATATATATATATATATATACACACATATTCACATATTTCCGAACACACCTCAAACCATTCATCAACTTAACACTTTAATAATTTTATCCAAAATAGTCAAAGGTACACTTTAATTATCGAAACGGTAATTAAAAATTGTTAAGTATTTCATCATCGTGCTAATTAACGCTTACGTATTTTTGATATATTATAAATCTAATTATATACGTATTAATATATTTGTTCCAGAAACTTGAAACCGCGAAATCTCAAAATTTAATGGGTGGCCCCCTTAAAGATTAAAGGGACCGGCTTGTTATCGGGGGGGGGGGGGGGGGGGTCCCCTTAATGTTTAAGGGGACCGGCCATCGACACTCCCAAAATCGTTTTCCACCTTAAATCTTTTCCCAAACACTCCATTTGCTCATATATTCCTCCCTCACCACTGCTGTGAAAGAACCAAAACCACCAAAATCCTTCACCAAATCACCAATCCGGGGTTGTTTCGCAAGGGGAAAACGTTATCCGAATATATAACAACATCTTTTGTAAGTTTTCCAACATACATTTCATCACATTTCATTCAATTTGGTGTCTAATCAATAGTTAAGCATTTTATTAAAATTTATTTTAATTCAAATTTTAGTGAAATAGAAGCTAGGAATTGAACTACCAAATGCTTCCCATAGGATTAGGATGATGTATTGCAACTCAAATTTAGTATAACATATCATTTTGTCAAAATCATTAATCGCCTATAAACCCTTGTTGAATTTCATTTTTCAAAAGGCACATTGTTGATATAACTCTTAAAAACTAGTTAAAACTTACTACATTACATTGTTTCAATGTTATAAACAATCAAAACATACTTTTCAATTCGTTATAAAATGGTTCATGAAGACAACATGGGCATTTGGTTCATGAACAAACTATAACTATATGTAGTTATTTGAAACTTAAAACTAGCTCATAAAATTTGTTAATACTACTAGAATCAATAGATGTCATCAAGATATATAATCAATATATATATTGATGTTTTAGGATATTTTTATCTACTTAAGGGAGCGTTTGGTTTATCTCGAAAAAGATATTTTGAAAACGAAAATTCGCATTTTAACCTTTTAAACATGCTTATGTTGTGTCAAACTCTTATGAAAAAGCAAGATATATAATTTAATATATAACTAGCCTTACTTCGAAATGAATTATGATTTCATACTCTTTGACATCATGTATTCTAAATGAGTTTAAAATCAAAATAAAAGGAACATTGTGAAACTACTTCATAGAATATTTTTTTGTGTCGAAGTAGAATTTCATTCCACATATATATATATATATATATATATATATATATATATATATATATATATATAACATATGCATGATAGTTGTTTTTATCTTAATTTTATTTTTGTTGTTATATTGTTTAGGTGAAAATGCCAAAGACCACGGTTGGTGATGTCTCCAAAACTAAACAATACATTCCAAAAGTTTCCTCTACTCCCGGCATGTCTCCTTCAGTTGCATGTTTCTATCGTCCCATTGAAAATAGAAACATTCACGAAGGAAGAATTGTCGATCCATCTTTCTATGACTCTGATCAAACCGAATGAATGTTCTCTAATATTCGTTTTGAATGTCTTTACCAAATCAACGATCCAATCATTCCTCATTTTATCCTCGCTTCAACAACCAGAGATTCCACAATGGAAGTGGGAACGTATTACAATGGACTTTGTCACTAAACTTCCCAAGACGTCAAGAGGTTACGATGCTATTTGGGTAATTGTTGATCGTCTTACCAAATCAGCTCATTTCATACCCATTAGAGAGACTTATTCCATGGAACAACTTGCTAGACTTTATGTCAAGGAAATAGTCTCAAGACACGGTGCACCAGTTTCCATCATTTCCGACAGAGATAGTCGTTTTACTTCAAACTTTTGGCGGTCATTACAAGATTCTTTTGGATCCAAGTTAGACATGAGCACTGCCTACCATCCTCAGACCGATGGTCAGAGCGAGAGAACTATTCAGACACTTGAGGACATGCTGCGAGCATGTGTGATTGACTTTGGAAATGGTTGGGCTAACCATTTGCCATTGATCGAGTTTTCCTATAACAACAGTTACCATTCGAGCATAAAAGCAGCACCATTCGAGGCACTTTACAGTCGTAAGTGTCGATCTCCAGTTTGTTGGGCCGAAGTCGGTGATGTACAATGTACTGGCCCGGAGATGGTTCAAGAAACAACAGAAAAGATAATTCAGATTCGAGAGAGACTCGAAACTGCTAGAAGTTGACAGAAAAGCTACGCAGATGTTCGACGCAAACCATTGGAATTTTAGGTCGGAGACAAGGTCATGTTGAAAGTCTCGCCCTGGAAGGGCGTGATATGATTTGGAAAACGCGGGAAGTTGAACCCAAGATACATTGGTCCATTTAATATACTGGAAAGGATTGGTCCAGTAGTTTACAAGCTTGAACCTCCGTCAGAACTCAGCAACGTACACAACACGTTTCATGTCTCGAACCTCAAGAAATGTCTTTCGGACGAGTCCGCCATTATACCATTAGAATAAATACAACTCGATAATAAGCTTAACTTTGTGGAAGAACCAGTTGAAATTATGGACCGCGAGGTCAAACAATTGAAGCAGAGTCGAATTCCGATCGTGAAGGTTCGCTGGAATTCTCGAAGAGGACCCGAGTTTACTTGGGAACGAGAAGACCAAATGCGACTAAAGTATCCACAACTTTTCACCAAGCCAATTTCCGAGACCAACACTAGCTGAATTCAGGGACTGAATTCCTTTTTGGGTGGGCGACTATCACACCCCACAATTTCAGGTCATTTTTTTCAAACCTCAACATATTACTATTCACTAATTACTATTCATCATTTTTTAGGTCAATTTGATATTCCGAGATACAATAAAAAATTTCACTATTCACATGACACTATTCATTTCCGAGAGAAAACCACTATTCATGTGGATTACTCATTTCATCGTAAACTTAGTTTACGGGTATTCAAAATTCGCGTAACCGTACTGGTTCAGGAGCGAATTCAAGCATTATCATTGGGACATTTCATACGGACTAGAAATAGTCTGCATATCATCATTATGGCACTTGCATACTATTCCACTCGTAGGATATTTAAATTAGTACTTTTCGTATAACTAACTTTTACGTTTAATTATTTCTAAATAAACGTTAACACGCGACCAATAATGTAACTAACACATCCGATACTCCCGACTATGATCCCAATATATTTTTATATTCATTTTAATAATATAAAAATTATAATATTAATTTACCCGGCGTTTTGGAAATTTATTTAATTATTATCGTAAGTTTACTAAAATTACAACGGTTTTCGTAGAAATTAAATAATAATTATCCAAACACTCAATATTTATACCCAACATATTTTTACAATTTTTATAACTTTATTATGTCCCGTTTAACTCCGTTAAAATTTATTTTTAGTTAACTCGGTATCCGGTATACCTTAAAACTACTAATAAACACATATTCTACACCAACTCCACTAACTATCTTACAATACCAATTTTTCTTCCAAAAACCCATATTTCCGCCCCCCCCCCCCCCCCCCTCCATGCCAATCACCTTACACAAGTTGAATATGCTTACTAACTTCATAAATACATGTACTTGTTGTCTAGATTATTAATATACATGATAATACATAAATATATTTTTCCTACACTTCACTCTCATTTGCAACTAGCTCAAGAGTTTCATTCTCTCTTTCTCTCTAGCATATACACGGCAACAACAAAGAGGAGGCAAGACCAAAATATTTTTCCAAGATCAAGTAGTAAACTAGTTCATTTGGTTATTCTTATAAGAGTTTTGACATACAAACTCAAGGTTTACTTAGGTTTTCATCCTCAAAATCTCATTAATCTTTCAAGTAAGTTTACAAAATTTATTTTTATCATTTCTTCAAGTATTTATTATGATCATATGGTTTTCTATACTATATTACATGCATATGCTAATTATACCACTTTATTTTATAAACTTTAGACTTTGAAACCCTAGAAAGTGATTATAGTTAGATCCTTGTTAGATCCACTTGGTTTATGATGTTTAGGAACCCATGACACCCTAAGAAGGTGTATGGTAGGATTAGACTAGTTTTGTGGTGATTGAAAGTGGTTTGGTTGAAGTTAGAACTAGATTGGAACCCTAGAAATGGTTTTTGAAACAATAGAAATACCTACTGTCACCATTTTTAAAACGTGGGACACTCAGTAGGTTATGGGTAATTTTTGACCAAAGATTTAGAAAATAATTTCAAAAACGAAACTTTAGGCGAAACGAGGGGGAGTACACATCAAGGGGAGATATCTTGTGCTTCTAATATTTTTGTTTTGCAAAGCATTCCATAGCTCGTTCTCGTGGTGCCCCCAAATGAGGGGGAGTACACATCAAGGGGAGATATCTTCCCGTCAAATTTTCACGTTTGAAAAATTGTCGGCATAACCTTTTTGATTCTACAAAAAGGGGGAGAAGTAAATATAAACTCACTAAAATACTTGTTTAAAAACTAATTTTTGAGTTAATAAGTTTAAGTTTTGTAATCATCAAAAAGGGGGAGATTGTTGATATAAATAATGTTTAAAAATGTTATTAATATCTCTCAATAAACCTATCTTTTGATAATCACAAAACTCAAATCAAATTAAGTCAAGATTAAGACGTAAACAAGTATTTGGTAACAAATATTTACCTCTACATCTAATATCACTTAAGGTATGCATAAACTAAGCATCTTATGCATTATATGATCAAAGGAAACCTTGTCTTAAGACATAACTTTTTATAAAATGATATTAACATTTTATATATATTTGTAAATCATTTTTGGTATTGTTATATTAAACTAAAAGATATGATTTCAAATTTTCAACCAAAAAGGGCAAATTTTATCCAGAAAAACTTTTCCAACGTTCAGGAGGGCGGCCCCCTTAATTTTACTAGGCGGCCCCCTTAATCATTAAGGGGACCGCCCCCTAATTAAGGGGACCGGCACGCTCTAGAACAGTATTTTCTGGCCCTATAAATATTTGATCAGTCCACATATTTTTCTCACATTTTTACACTAAAAACTTTCTGATCCAACCTCCATTTCTATATCAAAAATCTTTTGATCATATAACTCATAAGTCTTTGTTTCCAAGTGATCCAATGCTTCATCCATTCAAGTGCAAGAAGAAGAACACTCCTCTACATCCATCTAATTGTAGTAGTGTTGTGATTTGCTAGTTTCATATTGTAGTAGTGTTAGATATTTGTAAGACTGTTGTGTGAATTTCTTGATTGTAGAAAGTAGGTGTGTTGTAAAGTAGTTTAGTAGTTGTGACTTAGTTGTGCATAGAAGAAGGTGTGAAGTTGACAAGGTGTGAAGTCTTGAAGAAGTTGTGAAGGTGTGAAGAAGGTGTGAAGCCTTGAAGAAGTTGTGAGATTGGTTCTAGTTACGATTAGAACTCGACATTTAGCTTAGTGTCGTTAACTCGTGTAAGCCAAGGTGTGTAAGGTTTCTCCAACATAAGGAGTTTGTTGACATAGTGAAGAAAACTCTCGAGTGTGGTACTCGGGGAGTGGAGTAGGGCAAGGAAGGTGTCCTTGTAGCCGAACCACTATAAATTCACGTGTTGTGGTTTGATCTTTCTAACTCTATCTTTTCTTCATTACATTTCAATACTTTCATTATTGGATTAGAATTGCTTATATTGGTTGTTACTTGAATTCACTTGAGATCGAATCGAAAGTTTTTAATAAGCTACAAAATATTTTGGTAATAAATTTAAAATGACGTAAAACTATTCAACCCCCTTCTAGTTTTCCACAATCTAAATGAGTCTGTAATTTCAACATACCTTTCCATTCTCAGTTCCCATACAGTTCCTTTTATTTTTTCAACAATCTAGCAATGCGGCTGGTGCAGTCCTTTGCTCAAAGGGAGTTGAAACGATAAAAGGAGCTGTAGCGGGAATTAGAAGGGTTACGTATGTTGGTTTCAACATACCTTTCCATTCTGAGTTCCCATACAGTTCCTTTTGTTTTTTCAACAATCTAGCTAGCAATGCGGTTGGTGCAGTCCTTTGCTCAAAGGGAGTTGAAACGAGAAAAGAAGCTGTATCGGGAACTTAGAAGGGTTACGTATGTTGGTTTATTGCATTCCATTCTTTTTTATGATCTAAAACCAACCATCCACCAAGTAATGTGGCCATTGGAGTTCCAAGAACAAAGGTTGTTTCAAATACACCCTGAATTGCAACATTATCTTTTATTTCATTTACACTATATTTTTTTAAATTTTAATATATGTTTTTATTTTTTTGCAGAAATCATACATTGATAGCACTGACTCAAGTTCATTTCACATATCAAGCAGTTCTGAAGGTCCTCCAAATACATGGGCAGACTACTTTCCAAAGGTATATTCTAGATCAGGCACAAAAAAGGAAGATGCTAGGAAGGTTAAAACTGCAAAAAAGACTGCCAAAGAGCTTTTTGATGAGAGGGTTCAGGTGCTAGGCCTGCCCAATGCTAAGACTTGTGAGGACAAGGGTATAAAACTATGGGAACCAAAAATGCCCAAAGTTTGTTCAAAAGGGAAGGGTAAAAAGAAAATGTATTATTTGAGTTAGGAAGTAATTTGAATAAACCTGTGTAATCCGTTTGTACTACTTTATTTGACTTTATGAATAAACATGTTGTCATTGCTCAATTTTCTCATTAATGAACTGAATATGAATCGGTTAATTTTTGTGGCATTTCATTTTTATCCCTAGCAGCATTAAGTTATGCCAAGCAGCATTAAGTTCTGAGTTACTAGCATTCACCCAAATTCCAATCCAAGTTTTCTTTGAACACAAAGAAACATAAGACAATTTTTCTTTTGAACACAAAAGCATTAAACTTCAAAGAAATAACATAATAATGATTAATATCATCTTACATCAGGGTTAATTCAATGAAAATTATACAAAGGCATTTTGAATGCCTTTGTAAATATCAACAATGATTCCATGGATTTGTTCTATTTCTTGATTCCGAACATTAACTTTGTTCTGATGCACCAGTATGATCTCTTGGTGTTTCTTGTTTTGTTCTTCCAACCGCGCGATTCGTTTGTTGTAAAGTTCAACCAATTGTCGTTCAGTACCATATTGACCTTCAGAATGGCATTTGTCCCAGCACTCCTGGGTTAGGCCGTGGATTTATATTTTTCTGGAAATGGAGGAGGAGGAGAAATATCCATTGAACGTTTTGTTTTCTTTGAAGCAGGATTTGAAGATGATGAAGCCATTGCAGTTCCAAACAAAAATTGAATATGTAATGAAAAGATGAAAGAAGTTGGTTGTATTTCCTTTGTATTTATAGGCACACAAGAGTCGCAATGTCACAACGTTTAAGTGTCACAACGGTTTACAAAGTGTCACAACGGTTTACAGTTACTTTTTTACAGTTACACCGGTTTACAGTAATTTATGCGTAGCAGCATTAAGTTATGCTAAGCAGCATTAAGTTCTGAGTTACTATAACTCTTCATGGTTTGATTTAACTTGATGTTTTAACTTTATTTCGTTTGTAAATATAAGAATTTGTAATTAGATTATAACTTTTACACTATAGTTTTAAAAGATTGTTACAAACATTTAATTAAATTATAACTTTTACACTATACTTTATTTGACTTTATGAAGTCAATTTTATAATGTGTTTGTTATACCTCAATTTTATTTGACTTTATGTAATCCTTTTGCTTGTTCCCTTGTTGTACCATCATGCTTCTCACCTTATTCTTGATTTCTTTCTCAACAAAATCTAAATCCTTATTTCATCTATCAACCAAGTAACATCAAAACAAAGGTATTGGATCTCTTTATTAATCAGGTCAAAACAGTGTTGAAGTAAATTTGCCAATTCAGGGAGTAAACACTGTCACAAACACAAATTTTACACAACTAATAACTAGATTAATACCATTATGTTTATTCTTACTATATTTTCTAACATTTGAAACCACTTAGCTTACAATGCTTATTACCATTTAAAGTTTAAAAATAAAATTATTAGAATGTTTAGGAGCGCGCATTTAATGTGTAAAATTAAAATGATTACAATTAGGCACGAGTAATTAGTGCGTTTCACATGCTAATGTGATGTTCAACTTGGTAAATTGCAATAATCTTTAATGTTTAGACTTTCAAAATTCCCTACTAGCTAAGACTACCATATAGGCGTTTTGATGTTATTATATGCATCACTTTTTAAGGCCACACACACTTAGCATTCAACAAACACTT